>OU383786.1:14993324-15090443 GCA_910950805.1 Acrocephalus scirpaceus scirpaceus
TTTGGGAATGGGAATGTGTCTGTTCCCATTTTGGGAATGGGAATGTGTCTGTTCCCATTTTGGGAATGGGAATGTGTCTGTTCCCATTTTGGGAATGGGAATGTGTCTGTTCCCATTTTGGGAATGTGTCTGTTCCCATTTTGGGAATGGGAATGTGTCTGCTCCCATTTTGGGAATGGGAATGTGTCTGTTCCCATTTTCCCCTTTCCATGGGCTCATCCCATCCCAGGGATGCTCTGCCTGTTCCCATTTTGGGAATGGGAATGTCTGTTCCCATTTTGGGAATGTGTTTATTCCCATTTTCCCCTTCCCCTGGGCTCATTCCATCCCAGGGATGTTCTGCTCTGCATTTTGGGAATGGGAATGTGTCTGTTCCCATTTTCCCCTTTCCCTGGGCTCAGCCCAGCCCAGGGATGCTCTCTGCCTGTTCCCATTTTGGGAATGTGTCTGTTCCCATTTTCCCCTTTCCCTGGGCTCAGCCCATCCCAGGGATGCTCTGCCTGTTCCCATTTTGGGAATGGGAATGTGTCTGTTCCCATTTTGGGAATGGGAATGTTCCCATTTTGGGAATGGGAATGTTCCCATTTTGGGAATGGGAATGTTCCCATTTGGGGAATGGGAATGTTCCCATTTGGGGAATGGGAATGTTCCCATTTTGGGAATGTGTCTATTCCCATTTTGGGAATGGGAATGTGTCTGTTCCCATTTTCCCCTTTCCCTGGGCTCAGCCCAGCCCAGGGATCCTCAGTCTGTTCCCATTTTCCCCTTTCCCTGAGCTCAGTGCCCACCCTAAGGAGCAGCTCCCAGTGGGATTCCCAAGGTTTCCACCTCAGCCTTTCCTTTTGGTAGGATTTGACCAGAACAAACCCCGCTGGAGTGTGACAGATCTGTCACCTAAGGCAGAGTTTGGGATCATTTTTGTCTTTGGGAAGGAGCTGGGGGTCAGCTGCATAATTCAAATTGTTTTCCTGCAATTTCTTTCTTTCCTGTGATGCTTTGGGAGGAGCCAGGTGGATGCTCAGGATGGGACATCCCATTCCTCACCCCCTGCCTGGCTCCAGCCTGCCCCAGCACCTCCTCATCTTTTATTTTTACTGTTAGCCCCATTCCTTTATTTAAAAGTGGATGTTGTAATTACAGAGCACAACATCCCAGCTTTTAGAGCTGTGTGACCACAAGAAAGTGAAATCCAGAAACCAGCCTGGTTTTATTTGCTCCCCTTCCAGCTGATTTCCTCCCCCCTCACCATGGCTGTGCAGCGCTGAGGGCTTGGCAGGCACCAAAACCAGCTGTCAAAAAAGGTTTCTGACCCCCCACACGCTGAAATTAATGTTCTGAAATAATTGGTGCACCAGACTAATCCTGGAGCTCATTTTGGGATGCATTTTTCCAACGATGTTTCCCAACTGGGATGGGGAAGTGAATCCCCATGTCCCAGAGGGGGAAAAAAAAAGGGATTTTTTTTCCATCCTGAGTGTTTACAGCTTTAATTTGGTTGGTACATTGTGGTTTTCCAGCAAGATTTCAGGAACTTTGGGAAGCTGTGGATGAGCTTTTCCACTGCTCAGAGCCGGGGGAGTGGCACTGGGGGTCCCTTTGCTCTGGAAGTGGCTGCAGGGAAGGGAGGGAAAGGAGCTGAGTTGGATTAGCTGAGAGAAAATTAAAAAAACCCAATTAAATTAATTAACTGAGGGAAAGGAGACAGAGAGAAGGTGTGAAAGAAGCAGAGAGGTTGTGGGGTATCCCTGGAAGTGTCCCAGGCCAGGTTGGATGGGATTTGGAGCACCTGGGACAGTGGAAAATGTCCCAGGACAGTGGGAGGTGTCCCAGGACAGTGGGGGGTGTTCATTAAAAAATCCCAATTAAATTAATTAGCTGAGGGAAAGATGAGAGGGAAGGTGTGAAAGAAGCAGAGAGGTTGTGGGGTGTCCCTGGAAATGTCCCAGGCCAGGTTGGACGGGGTTTGGAGCACCTGGGACAGTGGGAGATGTCCCAGGACAGTGGGAGATGTCCCAGGACAGTGGGGGGTGTCCATTAAAAACCCCAATTAAATTAATTAACTGAGGGAAAGGAGACAGAGAGAAGGTGTGAAAGAGGTTGTGGGGTATCCCTGGAAGTGTCCCAGGCCGGGCTGGATGGGATTTGGAGCACCTGGGACAGTGGAAAATGTCCCAGGACAGTGGGGGGGGTGTCCCAGGACAGTGGGGGGCGTCCATTAAAAAATCCCAATTAAATTAATTAGCTGAGGGAAGGTGTGAAAGAAGCAGAGAGGTTGTGGGGTATCCCTGGAAGTGTCCCAGGCCAGGTTGGACGGGGTTTGGAGCACCTGGGACAGTGGGGGGGGTTGTCCCAGGACAGTGAGGATGTCCCAGGACAGTGGGGGGGTGTCCATTAAAAAATCCCAATTAAATTAATTAGCTGAGGGAAAGATGAGAGGGAAGGTGTGAAAGAAGCAGAGAGGTTGTGGGGTGTCCCTGGAAATGTCCCAGGCCAGGTTGGACGAGGTTTGGAGCACCCAGGACAGTGGGGGGGTTGTCCCAGGACAGTGGGGGGGGTGTCCCAGGACAGTGGGGGGTGTCCATTAAAAAATCCCAATTAAGTTAATTAGCTGAGGGAAGGTGTGAAAGAAGCAGAGAGGTTGTGGGGTGTCCCTGGAAATGTCCCAGGCCAGGTTGGACGAGGTTTGGAGCACCTGGGACAGTGGGGGGGTTGTCCCAGGACAGTGGGGGGGGGTGTCCCAGGACAGTGGGGGGGTGTTCATTAAAAAATCCCAATTAAATTAATTAGCTGAGGGAAAGATGAGAGGGAAGGTGTGAAAGAAGCAGAGAGGTTGTGGGGTATCCCTGGAAGTGTCCCAGGCCAGGTTGGACGGGGTTTGGAGCACCCAGGACAGTGGGGGGGTTGTCCCAGGACAGTGGGAGATGTCCCAGGACAGTGGGAGGTGTCCATTAAAAAACCCCAATTAAATTAATTAAGTGAGGGAAAGGAGACAGAGAGAAGGTGTGAAAGAGGTTGTGGGGTATCCCTGGAAGTGTCCCAGGCCGGGCTGGATGGGATTTGGAGCACCTGGGACAGTGGAAAATGTCCCAGGACAGTGGGGGGGGTGTCCCAGGACAGTGGGGGGCGTCCATTAAAAAATCCCAATTAAATTAATTAGCTGAGGGAAGGTGTGAAAGAAGCAGAGAGGTTGTGGGGTGTCCCTGGAAATGTCCCAGGCCAGGTTGGATGAGGTTTGGAGCACCTGGGACAGTGGGGGGATGTCCCAGGACAGTGGGAGGTGTCCCAGGACAGTTGGGGTGTCCCTGCCATGGCAGGGGTGTCCCTGGATGAGCTCTGAGCTCTTTCCAGCCCATCCCAGGATTCTCTCCTCTGTCCTGTCCCCCTGGTTTGGGTGGTGGGAAGGGAGATCCAGTGGATCCTCCTGCGTGTCCATGTGGGATAATCCCAGGCTGGAGAGGGAGGGGAAATCTCAATTCCTGCTTGGCCAAGCTTCTAGCTGAGCTGATTCTCTCACAATCCTTCCCTGGTGGATTTCCCACATTTTCTGTTCTTCCATCTTTTTAACACCCTGCTGGATTCATGGCAGCTGCTTTCCCCAAAATCCAGCTTGGAATTTTGGAAGGAAGCTCCCTTTGATTGCCTGCCTCCCTTTGGGGCTGCTCCAGGGGTGATGATCCAGGTTGAAGCTTCCAACCTGGAGAGCTAAAACACCACATTCCTAAAATGCTAAAATGTTCTTCCCAGGGATGGGAAAACTCCTGGAAAACTCCTTTTTGGGGACCCAAATACTGATGGAAAATAGGAAAAGAACTTTTCCCTCCTCCCAAGCTGCAGAGCCCAGGGAAGGAGAGGAATTCCTGGTGGAAATGGAAGTTTCCATCTGGATTCACTTTCCCTGGAGGATGTTCTCCATGGGGAGCAGCAATGGGAGCTGTTCACACCAGCTGCACATTCAGGGATGAGCTGGGAATTCTCCAAAATTCCAGCCTGTGGAAATTTGCCTGGAAGGAGCTGCTGGTGTTGGGCATTGCTGGGGTGGGACTGGTTTTATTTTGTTTTTATTACAAATTTAGCTGGATTTTCCTCAGAACATCCATAGATGTAAAGGTAAAACCTGCCTGGATTATCCTGGTTTTTAATGGAGTCTCTTAGGAATGTTTTTTGGGAATGTTTTGCAGATTTAGAGATCCCTGTCCCAAACAACCCCTGCACTAAATAACCTGTTCAGCTCTGGGGGAGCTGAGTGGAGAAGGAAATGTGAATTTATGGGGCAGGGCTGCCCGATGAGCAAATAAAAACCATCATCCCACGTGCTTTGCATGCAGGAAAAACATGGAATTCTCTGGAAAAGCTGGAATGTGGGGTGGGGTTGGGAATTCCTCATTCCTGGAAGGTTTTGCAGAGCTGTGTCCTCAAACCCCTGACAGCAGGGAGTGTAAATTTTTTTTGGTGCCAATCCAAATAAATAAATAAAATCCTGATGTGGGATTGAGACAGGGATGAGGATGGGAATAATGGGATTCAAAGCAGGTTTTGCTCTCAATTTTTGACTTTCCAGGAATATACCAAAGTATATAAAATTAATCATCAGGACAAGGTGGTGACAGCAATTTAACTCAAATATTAAATGATGTTTATGATTCCCAGCTGAGTGGGGACGTGGATTTTCCTCCCCCTGACAAGTCAGGGCTGAAAATTTTGTCTCTTCCAGCAGAAAAGAGCCACGACATCACTTTTCCATGGGATTTTGGGCAGTCTGAGTGGAATATTCTTGGAATCAGCAGAAATTCTGGGTTTGACAGAAAAGTTCTGCTGACAAAATTTACCCCCAACCCCACGTTCTTCCTTATTATCTCTTAGGAATGTTTCAAATACCCAAAATGTGAAAAAACAAACCCCAAAAAACCACATTTTTTTAAAAAAATCCTTCTGTTAACTCATTATAGACACCTTAAACTGGTGATTAAGGTCTGAAATCTGTAGGAATTGGGTACCAGCCCTGCTTGTACCTATTAAAAAGCAAAGCAATCCCTGCAAGAATTCCTGCTGATTTTATGGATTCGGTTTGGTTTCCTTGGCATTTGTCTCGCAGGCTTCTTCAGAGAAATAAATCCACAAGTGTTTGCCTGTCATCACATGATGGGGCTGGGAGCCTGGATTGATGTAATCAGCACCAGACACACGTCAGAGAATTTCATGTGGCTCAGAAAAATACAATATTTTATTAATTCCTGGGTTTTTTAGGGGGGATGTGTGTTTTAAATGAGCCTCGGGGGGTTCTTGGCTTGTGCCAAGAAATGAGAATAATTCCAGTGGGTGCCATGATCAGCAGAGTGAGGCTCCCTTAATGGCAGATAAATTAATGAAAAGCTGCTTTTGTTATTAATTAAATTACAAATTATCCTGCATTTTTTTGTCTTTATACATCAGTAAATCTGTAGGAAGTTGTTGTTAAATGTGGTGCAAAATATTGAGGTTGATTAGCTCAAAAAACACATCAATGATGAGTGAAATATAAATATGAAAAATATATGAAATATATGTATTTATATTTATATACACACAGTTTTATAATATATATTTATATTTATATACACAGTTTTATAATATATATAATAGATATAAAAATTCTACACATAGAATATCTATTAGTATATATTATATATTACATATTAAAATATATTATAATTATATAGCTATATATTATATTATATAATTATATAATAATATAGTTTATATTGATAATATAGGATTTTATATAGTGTATTATATTATTAATATATAATAAAATGTAATATGTATTGGTGATTATAATAATTATATTACTAATGTTATATCATATAATATATTATACATAATATGCATTATTTAATGTTTTATATAATATTATATATTATAAGATATTAATTATATATAATACTATAATAATATGTATTATTTATTTTATTATATATAATATACTATTTATCTGTAGTACTATATTAATATACTATTTGTTATATATTATATTTATTGTTGTTAATACTATATTAATATATATGATTATATATTAATTATATATAATATATATAATATTATATAATATATAATAATATTATTATAAATATTAATATTTATTAATATTATATTATATATATGTCATAGCAAAGCCTTCTAAAAATCTTTGAAACCTGGTGCATTTCTTAGTATTTGGGATAATTTTTCTTGGTTTTTTGGGTTAGTTTATTATGCTGCAAATACAAATAAATAAATATAAATCCATACAAATAAAGTCCTGATGTGGGATGGAAGCTGTGCTGGGAATAAACAAATTAAAAATTAAATAAGCAAATTAAACCTGGCTCAGTTTTGGGATTAGGAGTCAGTTTTACTCAGAATTGGTGATTTCACAGAAAATCACAGTGGTGAAGCTGAGGCTGATGGGAAAAGCAGGAGCAGCCTTGGGATGCCCAGACCTGGTGGGATTTGGGGCAGGGACCAAATATCCCATAAAAAGGAGCAATTCCTTGGAGTGCTGAGGAGCCCAAAAATTTGGGAATTTCCTCTTCCATTTCTGTTGTATTTGATGGGATTCAGGACTTTCCTGTCCTTGACAGCATTTCAAAACTCCAAATGTTGGCAGTGAGGAGCAAACCCAACACCAGACATCATTCCCTTGAATTTACCAACCCCAATTTTTATTCCTGTGCTTTTTCTTTGTTTTGTTTTGCAGGTATTCCTTTGGTAAGTGACAAAAAATGAACCCAAAGCTGCAGTATTGTTTTATTGATGCATTTGTGGGTATGTAGCTTTTCCATTATTCCAGTTATATCATTATTCCAGCTTTTCCATTATTTCCAATTATATTATTGTAATATATTTGTATTATTGATTGCTCTTCCTCTGGCATGTTTAAATTTTTTTTCCTTTTTCTCTGGTATAATTAAATTTTGATTTTTTTTAAAATTCAAGGATATTTTTATGAAATTAATTTTTTTATTAAGCGTTTTGCTGGCCTTTCACTGCATTTCTTTCTGCCCAAATACCCTTAGAGAAAGGAAATTCTGTAAATTGAGGCTGAGGAGAGTTGGTGGAAGGATCACGTTTGAAATGACATTCCTGGGAGGGAATCTGTTCCTCCCAAATTCCCTTTCCCCAGGTGATTTGGATATCAGGAACTTCTTATTCTTATTCCAGCTTTTTCCTGGGATGAGTTTCAGGTGTTGTTCTCTTGGAAGTTGGATTTTTTTTTTGGGTTTTCCAACCCATCCCTAAATGGAAGATCAAAATTCCTGCTGGGACCATTCCTCGCTGTGGAAATATTAGGAAATATTTTGGTTTTAGGAAATTTATTTAGGAAATATGTGGTTTTCTGGGAAATCCTGCCATGGAATGATACCTTAAATCAGCTTGGGTGTGTTCTTGCCCTTCAGGAATGTTGTGGGATGGGTGGGTGGAGAAGGACTCTGGATCATGGCTGGAAAATGGGATTTGTGTTCCCAAATGTGATCTGGTTTTTCAAAAAGGAAGTACCAGAATGGCTCAGTTCCATTTGGGTGTTTTGGGGTGGATGGTTCCGTTCCGTTCCATTTTTGTGTTTTGGGGAGAATGGTCCTGTTCCATTTGGGTGTTTTAGGGTGGACGGTTCAGTTCCATTTGGGTTTTTTGGGGTGGATGGCTCCATTCCAATTGGGTGTTTTAGGGTGGATAGTTCTGTTCCATTTGGGTGTTTTGGGGAAATGGTCCCGTTCCATTTGGGTGTTTTGGGAGGATGGCTCCGTTCTATTTGGGTATTTTAGGGTGGATGGTTCCGTTCCATTTGGGTGTTTTAGGGTGGATGGTTCCATTCCATTTGGGTGTTTTAGGGTGGATGGTTCCATTCCATTTGGGTGTTTTAGGGTGGATGGTTCCATTCCATTTGGGTGTTTTAGGGTGGATGGTTCCATTCCATTTGGGTGTTTTAGGGTGGATGGTTCCATTCCATTTGGGTGTTTTAGGGTGGATGGTCCTGTTCCATTTTTGTGTTTTGGGGAGGATGGTCCCGTTCCATTTGGATGTTTTAGGGTGGATGGTCCCGTTCCATTTGGATGTTTTAGGGTGGATGGTCCCGTTCCATTTGGGTGTTTTGGGGAAATGGTCCCGTTCCATTTGGGTTTTTTAGGGTGGATGGTTCCGTTCCATTTGGGTGTTTTGGGGAGGATGGCTCAATTTGAGTATTTTGGGGAGAATGGTTCTGCTCAGTTCCATTTGGGTGTTTTAGGGTGGATGGTTCCGTTCCATTTGGGTGTTTTAGGGTGGATGGTTCCGTTCCATTTGGATGTTTTAGGGAGAATGGCTCCGTTCCATTTGGGTGTTTTAGGGTGGATGGTTCCATTCCATTTGGATGTTTTAGGGTGGATGGTCCCGTTCCATTTGGGTGTTTTAGGGAGGATGGTCCCGTTCCATTTGGGTGTTTTAGGAAGAATGGCTCCGTTCCATTTGGGTGTTTTAGGGTGGATGGTCCCGTTCCATTTGGGTGTTTTGGGGAGGATGGCTCCGTTCCATTCCATTTTTGTGTTTTGGGGAGAATGGTTCTGTTCCATTTGGTGTTTTGGGATGAATGGTTCCGTTCCATTTGGGTGTTTTGGGAGGATGGCTCCGTTCCATTTGGGTATTTTAGGGTGGATAGTTCTGTTCCATTTGGGTGTTTTAGGGACGATGATCCCATTCCATTTGGGTGTTTTAGGGAGAATGGTCCCGTTCCATTTGGGTGTTTTGGGGTGGATGGCTCCATTCCATTTGGGTCTTTTAGGGAGAATGGTTCTGTTCCATTTGGTGTTTTAGGGTGGATGGTCCCATTCCATTTGGGTGTTTTAGGGAGGTTTGAGCCCTTTTCCCTCTGGGAATTGCCACTGGCTCCTCATTCCCAGTGGATTTGTTTGGAATTCAGCTTGGTGGTGCTTGACCTGCCTGAGCATTTCTGGGAATGATGAGCTGGAGAACTTTGGAACTCCAGAAGTTAAAAATTTCAGGGCTTCTCAGGGTGCTGACCCTCAGCAAAGCTCAGCATTTAACTTAAAACCTTAGAACAGGCTTGTGAAATTGTGTGACAGCACAGGGGTGTGGATGTGTGATTTGAGTGGTGCTGTGTGACCTCACAGGGTGAAAACTTAGATTTAGAATTTTAATATATAATAATGTATATGAGCCAAGATAGAAGATTTGAGGCGTTGTCTGAGTTCATCTTCACTTTCTTCTTCTTCTTCACAGATTTAAGCAGTTTTCTCTCATTAGGTGAAAGGGACTTGTGTTGCAGACTTTAAGTAGTCATTATTGAGTCAAAAGTATAAATAATATATACTTAAATATATATATTATAATATATAAAATATATATTATTATATATAATATAATATATAATATATATTATATATTATATATTATATATATATTGTATTATATATAATATATATTATATATTGTTATATATAATATAAAATAATATATATTGTAAATATATATATTTATATATATAAATAACCTTAGTTTTGGGTAATTATCTTTTAAATAGCTTTGGTTAGAGAGAGAGGCTCACCATTTTACCTCATTTCTCTGAGGTATATTATTATAATTATATATTATATATTATATATTATATATTATATATTATATATTATATATTATATATTATATATTATTATATATTATTATATATAATATAAAATAATATATATTATATAAATATATATATATTTTATATATATATAAATAACCTTAATATTGGGTAATTATCTTTTAAATAGCTTTGGTTAGAGAGAGAGGCTCACCATTTTACCTCATTTCTCTGACTTGTAAGAGCTCACACCTCGTGAGACTCTAAATAGATAAAATGTAATAAATAACCAAGACTGAACTTGAACTTAGCACTTCCTAAGTGTTATCCATCCTGACCTTGGCAGAGCAGAAAAGAAGCCTGAACCCTCACAGAGAGCAGAACATGGATGATTTTCCATTCTGATTCCAGCTAATTCATCCCTGTTAATTGTGGGTGTTTCATCCAGGACAGCACAAACCCAGAGGATTGCACTGGAGTTTCACATCCTCTGGATGCGTTGCTGATAGGGGTAGAAAAATTTGGGGTTTTTTGTTGTTTTTCAAGTGGTGTTTCATATTTTTTTGGCCTTTCCTGGTGTCCCAAGTGGAGATCCCCCTCCAAGGAGCCCTTTGTACGCAGTGGGGTCTCTCCCTGCCCCGTTTTTCGGAATGAGATGAAGGAGATGTAAATCTCCCAGTTCCTTTTGTTAGAGTACAGGAAAACCACAATATTTTTGTTATAATATAGCTGAAACAACAACATTGTCATCCATTGCCGGGGCAGTGCATTAAATATTGCTGAGCTCTTTTTTTTGGGAGCATCTACTTCAAAGCAAGATCCTTAAAAGAAAAAAAAAATAAAATTCCTGGAGAGTTCTTTGTAAGTGCTGACTGTTTCCTATCCCCCTCCAGGAAGTGTGAGGTTTTTATTTTTTGTTTTTTTGCTCCGTCTCAGGATGGATTTTGATCGCCTCTGTTCAAACTCCAGGCTGTCCCTGGGAATTTTAAAGAACTCCAGAACTCCAAATTTATTGAATTTTAAATAACAACAACAAAAAGCTGTGGGATCAACTGGTATTGCCACAGGTTTTGCTCTTTGCTCTTAGTCCTGGCAGGGAAAAGTGATTAAAAATCTTCCTCAGTGGAGGGAAGGAGCTGGGAAACAGGAATGTTATTTATCTGGGAAACAGGAATGTTATTTATCTGGGAAACAGGAATGTTATTTCTCCCTGCAAGGTGAGGAATTGCTCTGGGATGCAAATCCTGGAGTGGGCATCAGCCAGGGCCTGTGCTGAGCTGGGATCAGCTGAGCTGGGCTCACTTTAGGCTGAGTTTGTTGTTCCTCTGGTGTAAACCTGGCTTTGGGCTCAGTGTGGGGGTGATGGTGACCCCTGGGTCCTGCCCTGTGGGTGGGCACAGATCCAGATCCAGGGTCACTTTTGCTCCTTATTTTTTTGGAAGGGCATTTCCAAAAGTGTTCTGGTGAGACTGATCCTGGCAGGCTTTTTTTGGGGCTAGGAGGATTTTTGGGATGGCTGGATGGATGTTCTGCCTGTCCTTACTGGAGCACAGCTGCTCCTCCAGAGCTTTCCTGGCTTCTCCATCCTCATCCTAAATCTCCTCCTGGATCCTGGCTGTCCCAAGGCCTTTCCCTGATGTTCTTTCTCCCAGTTGGAGCCCCTTTCCAGGTGTCCTGGTTTGGGTCCATCCCTGTGCACAGATCCAGATCCAGGGCCACTTTTGCTCCTTATTTTTTTGGAAGGGCAGAGTTCTGGTGAGACTGATCCTGGCAGGCTTTTTTTTGGGGCTAGGAGGATTTTTGGGATGGCTGGATGGATGTTCTGCCTGCCCTCACTGGAGCACAGCTGCTCCTCCAGAGCTTTCCTGGCTTCTCCATCCTCATCCTAAATCTCCTCCTGGATCCTGGCTGTCCCAAGGCCTTTCCCTGATGTTTTTTCTCCCTGCTGGAGCTCCTTTCCAGGTGTCCTGGTGTCCTGGCTCAGTGTGGTGACCCCTGGGTCCTTCCCTGTGGGTGGGCACAGATCCAGATCCAGGGCCACTTTTGCTCCTTATTTTTGGAAGGGCAGAGTTCTGGTGAGACTGATCCTGGCAGGCTTTTTTGGGGGCTAGGAGGATTTTTGGGATGGCTGGATGGATGTTCTGCCTGCCCTCACTGGAGCACAGCTGCTCCTCCAGAGCTTTCCTGTCTTCTCCATCCCCATCCTAAATCTCCTCCTGGATCCTGGCTGTCCCAAGGCTTTTCCCTGATGTTCTCCTTGTTGGAGCTCCTTTCCAGGTGTCCTGGTGTCCTGGCTCAGCTCAGCCTCTCTCTTCAGGTTCCCTCTGTGCTGCTGGGGTTAGAAGGAATTCCCCAAGGCCAACTCGCTGCTTTATCCTTCCTGAAAATTCAGGAGCTGTGTTCTCCCAGCTTGGAATGAGACCAGATCTGCCTCCCCAGGTCTGTGGTGGTGCCTGGGCTCTCTCCTGGAGCTTCCTGGAGAAATTTCTGCCTGAGATACCCCCAAGGACTCCTTTTTTTCCCCAATGGAAATCTGATTCCATGCAGGGATTTATTATCCCTGCTCCAGCAGAGGATTGGGAAAGGTGCTGCTCTTCTCCAAGCTTTCTTTTTCCTCTTTTTTTCTGGTTTTAAATATATAATATATATTTAAATATATATATTATAAATCTATCTGGAGCCCCAGATATTCAGAGGAGACTTTGGGGGTCCTGAGTCTGTCTTGGTGAAATAGAGGTGGCACTGAGGGGTTAAAAGCAGGAAAACTGCGAGGATGGAGCGAGTTGTAATGGATCTGTGTGGAGTGGAAAATCCAGGGAAAATGAGGTCAGTGTCCAGAGAGATCCTGAATTACCCCCGTGGTTCCAGGCTCCCTGTTCCCACTGAGGAGAGGCAGGAATGCATCCCTGCCCTCGTGGCTATCAATGGGATCATTAAACACAAAGGATGCAGGAGCAGCTGATCCTCTCTGACTCCTGATGCTCCGGAGTGTCCTGTGTGGAGCCAAAGCAAATGTTTCCTTAGGGATCATTCCAGAGTCCCTGGCTTCTGCTCTCCTTGCAGGCCAGAATTAGAAGCACATTTTTAAAAAGCAAAAGCTTTTTTTTTCCCTCCTTCTCCCACTAAACTTCCTCGTTAATTTTGGTGTGGAGAGGAGACAATCCCTGAACAAACTCCAGAGATTTTTTACCCCCTTATCTGTAAACATAAAATGAACAAATAACTGAGTTCCTACCCAAAATGCCCCCCAATTTGATTTTGCATCTATCAGCTCAGAATTTGAGCTGAAGTGTGTTTTGATTAGAAGAGGAATAAAAAGTTGAGAGCCGAGTATTTGTAATTCTCCATCACTTGTTAAATCCTCGCTCTTTGCTTCAATGCAAATTGTTCCAAGGAGGATTTTCTTTTAAAAGGTCTTCAGGGATCTCGAATTTTAGATGTGCATTGACATAAAATTAAATGTTCGAGTGCACAGCTGGGGTTCTGGGTGAGATGGAGGAGATATTTCTGCTCTTTCCCAGGGAAGGGGGGAAGTTTTCCTTTAGCTGCACTGGCCTGGAGAGCAGCTCTGTGCTCGTGGAGGAAAATGAAAGGAAAACGAAAGAATTGAGGTCAAACTTCACTGGTGCAGGTCTAAAGCTTGGCTTAAAGTGGGGATGGGCTGAGCTGTGCTCAGAGCTAAGCTGGAGATTCCTGCAGAGTTGCCCAAAGAATCCCTGGATGGAGCTGTGGCTGCTCCATCCCTGGAAGAATCCAAGGATCTTGGACCAAGATCCAAAGGTCCCTTCCACCCCATTCCAGTGTGGGATTCTGTGGTGTTTCACGTGGCAGCACAGAATTCCTGTGCTGGCATCCCACGGCTCAGGTTCCAACCTCAGGGATTCTGGGATTTTGGGATCTCACTCTAAAAATGGATTTGGCGATCCTGGAGGCCTTTCCCAACTTTTCTGATCCTGTCCTTGCATGGTTTCCATGAGAAAAGGTGAACAGGGCTGGTGATGTCAGGGATGGGACTTTTGGCCCAGCCTTAAGAAAAAGGAAACAAACAGAAATGCCTTTTGCATTTTTGCAAATGCAGGCAGGGATTTTGTTCTTGGGAGAAATTCGGGAAGAATTTCTCCATGGAAAGGGTGGATGGGCTTTGGAAGGGGCTGCCCAGGGAGGTTTGGAGTTTCCATCCCTGGAGGTGTCCAAGGAATTCCTGGAGGTGGCACTCAGAGCTCTGGGCTGGGGACAAGGTGGGGATGGGCACAGCTGGGACTCGATGATCCTGGAGGGCTTTTCCAACCTCAGGGATTCTGGGATTTTGGGATCTCACTCTAAAAATGGATTTGGTGATCCTGGAGGCCTTTCCCAACTTTTCTGATCCTGGCCTTGCATGGTTTCCATCAGAGAAGGTGAACTGGGCTGGTGATGTCAGGGATGGGAATCTCCTTTGTGAAAGCTCTGGGATTGAAGCGTTGTGGAGTTCATTGGAATTGTGTCCAACAGGAATTTCAAAGCTGAGAGTTGAATCACAGAGTTGGATCCTGGCAGCAGGGCGAGGGCTTGGGCTGCTCCGTGTCATTCCCAGAGAACTTTGCTCCCTTCCCAGTGTCCCTGAGCCCCTGGGAATGGCTGCACACCCACGGGGGCTGCTCCTTCTCCATCCCCCCACACCAGGACGGGAGCGCTGGAGCCGCTTCCCCACCATTCCCATTCCCGCCTAATATTGGGATCTGCTGTTCCTGTTGCTGGTGTAAGAGTGGGAAACTTTTCTCTCTGTCTTATTAAATCTATTTTTCAAGCTGTCACTTAAGCAGGTCTAGTGACAGAGTCGGATGTTTATGTGGCCCTGGACACTTGAACTCTGGTGTTTTCAATCACAACAGCACCTTTTGCCAGCCGGTCTGAATTAAAAACTCCCCCTGACCTTTTACCCCCGGCCCTCTTAAATTCATGCTTTAAAAACAGCTTAATGAGGGGTTTACTGGCCCAATTGGAAGTTTTTATTAAAACCTATTAGTGAGCTGGAGTAGGCTGCCTGAAGGAAACGATTAGGCTGGAGGAGCAGCTCGGCTCAGAGCTGGCCCTTAGCCACTCCAGGTTTTCCCTAAACTGCTTCCAGACCCACGTTAACCCCAAGGCTGCAGCCTGCACGGAATTCATATCCTCTGCTTGAATTTATGGCTTGTCTGATTCCCTGCCCAGCCTCGCCCCATGCTCGGGTTTGATCTCGTTAGGCCTGCATGAAAGGGCCTTCACTCCATTGGGAGCCTCCATTGGGGGAAAGTGTTCCCCCAAAATCTCCTGGGGTGAGGTGAGCAGTGCTTGGGGAACCTTTCCATGAGGAACATCCCAGAATGATGGAATTGTGTGCAGTGCTTGGGGAACCTTTCCATGAGGAGCATCCCAGCACAATGGAATTGTGTGCAGTGCTTGGGGAACCTTTCCATGAGGAGCATCCCAGAGTGATGGAATTGTGTGCAGTGCTTGGGGAACCTTTCCATGAGGAACATCCCAGAATGATGAAGTTGTGTGCAGTGCTTGGGGAACCTTTCCATGTGCTTTCCATGAGGAGCATCCCAGAATGATGGAATTGTGTGCAGTGCTTGGGGAACCTTTCCATGAGGAGCATCCCAGAGTGATGGAGTTGGAGCTGGACTGGTGGAACCTTTCCATGAGGAACATCCCAGAGTGATGGAATTGTGTGCAGTGGTTGGGGAGGCTCTCCATGAGGAGCATCCCAGAATGATGGAATTGTGTGCAGTGCTTGGGGAACCTTTCCATGAGGAGCATCCCAGAATGATGGAATTGTGTGCAGTGCTTGGGGAACCTTTCCATGAGGGACATCTCAGAGTGATGGAATTGTGTGCAGTGCTTGGGGAAGCTTTCCATGAGGAACATCCCAGAGTGATGGAACTGTGTGCAGTGCTTGGGGAACCTTTCCATGTGCTTTCCATGAGGAACATCCCAGAATGATGGAATTGTGTGCAGTGCTTGGGGAACCTTTCCATGAGGAGCATCCCAGAATGATGGAATTGTGTGCAGTGCTTGGGGAACCTTTCCATGAGGAACATCCCAGAATGATGGAATTGTGTGCAGTGCCTGGGGAACCTTTCCATGAGGAACATCCCAGAATGATGAAGTTGTGTGCAGTGCTTGGGGAACCTTTCCATGAGGAGCATCCCAGAGTGATGGAATTGTGTGCAGCCTGCCTGGGGAGGCTTTCCATGAGGAACATCCCAGGTGATGGAATTGTGTGCAGTGGTTGGGGAACCTTTCCATGTGCTTTCCATGAGGAACATCCCAGAATGATGCAATCCTCTGGGTTTGTGCTGTCCTGGATGAAATATCCACAATTAACAGGGATGAATTAGCTGGAATGCCTCATGGATCAGAATGGAAAATTGTCCATGTTCTGCTCTCTGTGAGGGTTCAGGCTTCTTTTCTGCTCTGCCAAGGTCAGGATGGATAACACTTAGGAATTGGAGCTGGACTGGTGGAACAGCCAGGGTTTGATGTGAAATTGGCTTTTCTGGAGGACACAATCTTGGGGCTGCAGGGTGGAAATCCCAGTTGGAGCTCAGCTTGTTTTCTCCAAGTCTGTGTTTGGTATTAAAAATTAGGCCGGCGGTTCTTGCCTATCTTCAAAATAAACCTTACAAGGCTTCTGAAGCCTTGGAGATGTTATCTCCATCTCTTATCTCTATGGATTTGAGGGATACAGGCCAGAGCTCCAACTTCCAAGGAAAACCTCTGGTGGAAGGTGGCAGGGAGATCCGTGGACCTCTGGATCCGTGGCAGGAGTTGGAATGGGATGGACTTTAAGGTCCCTTCCAACCCAAACCATCCCAGGGTTCTGTAAAGCCAAACCAAAGGTTGAGATTTGGACTCTCCTTTCCAAAATTTAATTTTAGCCTGGAAACGAGCCAGATTCTCTCTTAATAATAGCAAAATTAATGGGGGGAAAAAAAAGCAGGAAATTCCCATTATGCCAACCAAGCTGCTGTTTAATTGACAAATATTTTGGTTTTGGGATGCCCCTTGAGCATGATGAAGCAGAAATAATCCCCAAACAAAAAGCAGCTGGTCCCTCTGCACACCCCACGTTCCCCAAGTGTCACCTCCTGCCTGTTTTTCTCCTGGCACGTGGATGCACCGACCTGGGTGCATTTTAAAAAAGAATGTTTAAGGAAAAATCTGCCATTAAAGTTATTACCGTGAAGTGGTGCCGTTTGATTGCGGCAATTATGCAAATGAGCTGGAGGGATAAAATACTCCTTAACGAGGCCTGATGGAAATGGTGGTGATGCAGGGGAGTGCAGAACTTCTCCAAGGAGCTTTCCAGGGCGTGGAATTTTCTTCCAGCCCTTTGCCATGGTCCTGGATCTCGACCTGTGTCACTGCTGAGCGGCCTGCGGATGTGATTTTTATTTTCCCTTCATCCAGGAATGTAAGTGGGTGGAATGGGAACGCTGGCCTTGCAGAAACTGGGAAAGCCTTTCCCTAAGCAAATTGTTTCTGCACAGCTCTTGTGACCGACTTTTGGCCCGGCCTTGAGAAAAAGGAAACAAACAGAAATGCCTTTTGCAGGCAGGGGTTTCGTTTCTTGGGAGAAATTCGGGAAGAATTTCTCTGTGGAGAGGAGGGTGGATGGGCTTTGGAAGGGGCTGCCCAGGGAGGTTTGGAATGCCCATCCCTGGAGGTGTCCAAGGAGTGTCTGGAGGTCTGGGCTGGGGACAAGGTGGGGATGGGCACAGCTGGGACTCGATGATCCTGGAGGGCTTTTCCAGCCTCAGGGATTCTGGGATTTTGGGATCTCGCTCTAAAAATGGATTTGGTGATCCTGGAGGCCTTTCCCAACTTTTCTGATCCTGGCCTTGCATGGTTTCCATGAGAAAAGGTGAACTGGGCTGGTGATGTCAGGGGTGGGGATCTCCTTTGTGAAAGCTCTGGGATTGAAGCGTTGTGGAGTTCATTGGAATTGTGTCCAACAGGAATTTCAGAGCTGAGAGTTGGGTCCTGGTCTCCCAAAATTTAGGAATTCGTGGCCTGCAGTTAGATGGGAAATATTTGGTGTTGGATGTGTCTGAGGGAATTATCTCCCAGTTTGGACTGGGTTAAAAAAGAGGGAAAAGCACTTTTTATATGGACGGATCATGACAGGATAAAGGGCAGAGATTTTAAATTTCAGAGGACAGGGTTAGATGGGATATTGGGAATGAATTCCTTCCTGTGAGGGTGGGGAGGGCTGGGCTGGAATTCCCAGAGGAGCTGTGGCTGCCCCTGCATCCCTGGAAGTGTCCAAGGCCAGGTTGGAGCACCCTGGGATGGTGGAAGGTGTTGGGATTAGAACTGGATGTGCTTTAAGGTCCCTTCCCACCCAAACCATTCATGATTCTACACTTGGGGAAAGGCAATTAGTTTAATTAGCTCTAATTGCTCTTGCTGTGTAAGCCTGAAGCTGTTCACAGTTCACCTGCAGAGTTTGATGCTGCCCTGAGCTCCCCTGAGCTCCTTATCAAGCCCAGCACTCGTTCTTATCTCACTGGAGCCTCTCTGTTATCTCCCTGAGCTCACCCTGGATTTGTGTTAAACCTCCCATTAATCCCACACTTTTCTGCTCTTCCCAGCTCTCCTGTGCAAGAGCAGGAACAAATCTGGGCTTCAGGGAGGTGCCAGCTCAATTTAAAAATTACCAAAATCTTACAGCAGCCTCCTCCCAGTGAGGTGGATCTGAACTACAGCTCATGATTTGGGGGAGGATTTGGTGCCCCAACATCCCAGCTCGAGCTGATTGCTCCCTGTTTGTGCTAAAAAAGGGATTTATTTTTTTTTTTAACCAAGAAAAGTTTGTTCCTAATTCACTATAAACCAGGGAAGTGCTGCCCAGCACCAAAATGCTGCCAGAACCTTGGGCTGAAGTTCAGATCGTGTGACAAAGCTCAGGGTGACACGGGGTGACACAGCACCCACTTCTTTGGGGTTCAGGGAGATCCTATGGAGTTCCCCAGCTGGAATGTGGTGGGAGGGGGTGATTGATTCCCCCACTCCTTCAGGGAGTGGGGATTTTGTTCATTTTTTTCATTTTGGTTGATTTTTTGGTTGATTTTTGTTGATTTTTTTGTTATTGTTGTTGATTTTTGGTTGATTTTTGTTGACTGATTTTTTTATTTTAATTTTTTTATTTTTTAAAGATTTTTTTTTGATGTTTGATTTTTTGATTTTTTTAATTTTTATTTTTTGATTTTTTTGGTGTTTTGGATATTTTATTACATTTTCTTATAATTTATTGTATTTATTATATTTAATTATGTTTATTATATTTGTATATTTAATATTATATTATTCATATAATTATATTATTCATATAATATATTATATTATATTATTCATATAAGATATATAATTTAATATTTATTTTTAATATATTTTAATCCTCCCCAGGGATATAATCCTCATTTTGTGCATCCCTCAGGAGCTCTGAGCCCCTCCTGCCCTGGCTGTGCTGGGATTGGGTTTGGGAGCTGTGGCCTGGCCAGTGTCACCTGCAGGGTTCTCCCGTGTCCTGGGGCACAGAAAGATTTTGGAAAATAAAATCAGGGATGTGGCACCACTCTGAGCCTGCTCCAGCTGTGGTCACAAACATCCTGGGAATTGTTGCTTCTCCCTCTTTTGGTTGTTCCCATTTTGTTACAAATTATGAGTTTTCCCTCTGGAAAAAGCAGAGCAAAATCCCCCAGGGCTGACCTGCAGGACCCACACAAAGTGCTCCTGTAAATATTGAAATGTGGGATTATTCTTGGAGCTTTTTGCTCAATTTTTAAAAAAACCCCCAAACCCAGAGGAGCATTTTAAAGAGGATTTTTGGCAGGTGTTACAGCTGCAGAGGAGATTGGCTTTGTTTTTTGGAGTCGTGGAATGGTTTGGGTTGGAAGGGACCTCAAAGCTCATCTTGTTCCATGGACAGGGACCTTCCTCTATCCCAGGTTGCTCCAAGCCCTGTCCAACCTGCTCTCCACCTGATTTATGGAATTCTGCTGGATTTTAAACCTTTGTGCTTGAAGGATTTTGAGATGCCAGGCAATTTTGGCACTTTGTGTCCTTGCCAGCTGTCCCAAACTCCAGGGAAAATCCCCCTGCATGGCTTCACCTGGAAACAATCACCTCCAGGGAATGTTTTGTGAGCTCAGAACCCACCTAAAAGCAGAATCCACCTCAAAAATGGGAGACAGGAAGGTTTTCTCCTGATTTTTACTGAGAAAGACAAGCTGGGGAGGCTCCAGTGAAAACAATGGATCAGGCTGGCACTTCCCAGCATGGAGCTGCCGAAATTCCCGGTGCTGTCTCCAGGCTTTGGATGAGAGCTGGGCAGAGCTGCCTTCAAGGTTTGCTTCCATCCAGAGCTCAGGTCTGGCACTCAGGGGCAGGGGAAGAAGTTTGATTTTTATTTTTGTGTTCTCCTGAAGTTAAATAAACCTCGATGTGCAGGGTAACCCCTGGATAATCACAGGGAAGGAAAGGGCGTCCAAGGAACTGCTGGAATTTTTCTTTTCCTTTATCCAACATCTGATTTATCTGTGCCTCGTTCCCACCCCGTGCCCTTTTTCTGCCCTGATCTACAATCCCATAAAAATTTTCTGGCAGTCATTCCATAGGATGATCCCAGCTTTTCCTATGGAGTTTTGGAGCTCCATTTTCCTGGGGATGGTCTTGGTGGATATTCTCTTTGGAAGAATAATTAATTAAAAGGTTCAGATCTTGGATTGGGCATCTCAGGGCAGTTGGAAGTTGTGTGGGGAGCTCTGAGGAAGGTTGGAGCCTTTTTGAGGAATCCAACTCTTGGGATATTCTCCATCCTCTTAATTGATCTGGGAGTGGGGAAGTTTGGGTGAAAGTGCGTGGATTTTGGTTGCTTTCCATCAGGAATGTTTGATGAGCAGAGAAGAAGTTTGGTTAAATGGCCTTGATTTTTTTTTAATCAGTTTTTTTAATCAGAGAGGATTGGAAAAGCTCTTGGTCTGGAGCACCTTCTCCATCTCCCTGCAGGATCCCAGCTGGAAGCAGCCACAGCATTCCAATGGAATGGAAATGGAAAAAAAAATTTCAATTTTCCTGCCCATTCCTATCCGGTATTTTCTTTTGGCCGTAGATTAAAAACCCATTGGTTTGAGCAATAAAATTAAGGCTTTTTTCCAGGACATTTGTCCTGTGTTCTTATCTATTCTTATCCCTTTTTTCCTGCTGGAAGGAGGAGAAGGAATGATGTGGGATTGGTTTTTTTTTTTTCCCTTCTTTTAAGTTGTCTTCTTAGGGATATTTATTTGACAGCTCGATGCTACTGAAGGTTAAATATTGTTTAATTGTATTTATGCTGGCAGAGCCCCTTTTTGGAATTCTCTAGGATTCTTCACAAGTCTCTATTTTGAGGTTTATTGCATTTTCTGTGTTCATTCCATGCATCAAAACTGGTGGAAGGGAGAGCCAGAGGTCAAGTTTGATCTTCCTCTAAATCCAAACTCCTTGATCTGCCCGGAGCAGGGAACAAACTCCATGAATGGAGCTGTCTGTGGATTTCTTGTGGAAGTTCCTTTAGCCAAAAATGTGATTTCCTTGGAATTATTTGTGGGAATGCGCTGGGCACGAGCGGATTTCTGGATCAACCAAAGGAAAGTCGGGATTTTTGGAATTGATGCAGATCTTTTTGCTTTGCCATCTTTAAATTAGGAAGGAAACGTGTTGTAGTTGAGAGATAAATACAAATTTAGGCTTCATTGGTAACAGGAGTTGTGTGGTTTAGTGAGTTTGTGCATCTTAGCAACCACATTCTCTATTTCCCTGCCTCTCCTCCCTTTCAGTGGGAGCAGGAGCTCATTAATGGCTGAGCATCATTAAAAATCAGGGTTGGAAGGGACTTGATGGGGTTTCACTGCATCACCTGAGCTCCTGATTTGGGGTTAAATCAGTCCAAAACCTGAAGGAGAAGAGCAGAAAGTGGATGCTGAGCTTGAGCCGTGTCCCAAAACCATCAGGGAGCTCAGGAATGGAGCTGCCACTTTTCCCTGCTGTCCCCAGTGTTTGTTTGTGGACAGGAATTTCCTGGGAGTCGAAATATTTTGTGTTTTCCTGCCGTTTGTGGCGTCTCCGCGCACGAGTCCCGAGCTGCTTCCTGCTGAGCCCTGTGTGGGCTGCCTCGATTTCCTGAGCTATTCCCCCAGCCCTGGGCTGTCCCAGCCTCCTGTTCCCATTCCTGATTTCGGGGCAGCGCTACCTTAGCCAAATATTTCTGGCCACCCCCTCAGTGCACCCACCGCCTTCCCTGAAACTCCTCGAGGAGCAGGATTCATTTATTTACTTTGAGCCCAGCAAAATCATTTTCTCATGGGCTTTTTTTTTTTTTTGTTTTCCCATCCCCGGGCTGGGTGAAACCACAGTGTTAAAGCCATCCTCTTCCCAGCCATCCCTGGGAAGCTGCGAGGAGCCAAGGTACATATTTGCTGGTACTCCAGGCAGATAAGTGTCAGGGTTTCAGAGCTGAATTCCAGTGCTGAAATCTCTGCTGCACCTCAGCTCCCGTGCCTGGCAACTTTTATGGCAGCACTCTGATGTTTTCCATTTCTTTTTAAAGGGATGGGCTTGGATACATCCCAAAATTAACTGTCCTTGTGTCTCAGTTTTGACAGACAGGTGTCTGCCAGGGAGAGCTGGAGCTTCCCTTGAAATGGAGAATGCAAACCCCCTTCCCTCCTAATTATTATAATTTTGCAATTAGGGGCTTTCAGGCAAAGATTTGGGAATAGGAGTAACAGTTCTTTAATAGGAATATAAAAAGAAATATAAATGTAGTAGTACAAAAAAGCAAGCAAACAAAAGTCCTGGAGAACCCTGACAGGGTCAGGGATCTGAGCTGACACCGTTGGTCAGGGTGTTGGGAGCAGCCCCAATAAATCCTGCAGTGACAGACGTGGTTCTGTGGGGCAGAGATGCTCCTGTGGAAAGGGTCCGGCTGTGCTGAGATGGGTCCGGTGTTCGATCTTCCTCTGGGGTGCAGAGTGCAAAGGCCGGGTGCCTGCAGCTCCTGAGCCTCAGCTTTTATCCAGGTGGGAATGGTTGGCTCCGCCCCCAATGGGTGGAGCATCTCATAATGGGATGATGTCATGTGTGATGTCATTGGTGACATCATGGCCCATTAACAGAGGATATACCATGGGATGATGTAATGTAACGTGATTGGTGAGCCTTAATGACCCATTAACAGAGGATATACAATGGGGTGATGTCATGTGTCATTTGACTGGTGAGCCTCAGTGGCCCATTATCAGCAGATATCCCTGATGATGTCATGTGTGATGTCATTGGTGAGCCTGCATGGCCCATTATCAGCAGATATCCCCTGGAGGATGGAGACAGAGATGGTGACAGAGATAAGGAACTCTGCCCCAGAGATAAGGAACTCTGCCCCAGAGATAAGGAACTCTACCCCAGCTGGATTTAAATCTGGCCCATTATCAGAAGGCACCGCCCCCCTGCCCCTGGAGTTACAAGAGATAAAAAAAAATCTCAACAGCTTTCCACAGATGAAATAGAACAGACATTTTTTGGTTACCTAACCCAAGACACCTTGCTAAAGCCTGGAGGAGAGAAGGCTCCAGGGTGACCTGATTGGGGATTTTGGTGCCTGAAGCTTGGCTGTGCTCTCTTCTCTTTATTTCCATGTTTTCAGCTGCTTCAGAAATAATTTATCTTTAATATCTGTGCTTATGTGGTCACTCTAGGGTGGGAGGAAAGGATCATTAAGGGGGGAAAAGGTAAAGGATGAGAGGCAGAAACCTCCAGGGAAATGGTTCCTGTCCCTTGTTTTGGATTCCTGAGGGAATGCTGTTATTTTGGGAGGGAAAACCAATGTGATGTGTCTGCCAGAGTGACAGCACAGCCCTTTGTCACCCATTGTCACCAGGACATTGGTGACATTAAATACAGGTTTTTTACTCCATTAAATACAGGTTGGGGAACACCAGGGGGAAATCCCAGGTGTAAATGTGGGTCAGTGTCAGTGCTGGATGTCTCAGCCAGGAAAAAGCAGAGCCTGGAGAGACAGAAATTCCCAGGGGAATTGGGAATGGGATGCCAGGGAGGTGTCAGAGGGGATAATGCAGAGCTGTAACTCTTCCCATCTGTCCTTTGCTAAGCTTTAAAATCCCACTTTCCGTGCCATTTATCACAATGTGTAATAAATATAGTATAATATTTTAATATAATATAACAGTTTAATATTTTCCATTCTCATTTACGTGGCTTCTTAATATTCCTGATGACATCCCTAATAACATTCCTTGGGCTCGTTCAGCTTTTCAAACAGACAGTGGCCAGGGAGAGGAGGAGAAGGATTTTAAAGGATTTGATGGTTTAGATCAAACCTTTCAATGTGGCTGCAGCAGATCCAGCTGTGGGATTGCTGTTCCCATGGGATGGCCCCGATGGGAGCTGTGCCCGAGGCTCCGGGGCCATTCCCACCCTCTGCCCCTCCGTGGAGCTTTGTCCCAAAAGGCTCCAGGATTTCCAGGGATTTTGGTGTCACCCCCTGGGGATGGGGGCTGGAAGCTGTGGGTGCTTCAAGCACCCGATTTTTCAATCCCAAATTTGGGATTTAACATCACCCCCTGAATCAGGAGTGATGCAGACCCTGGAGCAGGGATAAATCCCCATCCTGGATTGATCCCGAGTGTTTGATCCATGCTGTAGCTCCTTCTCTGTCCTGGAAAACCCTTCCTCATGTTTGTGTCAGCCTCCAGTGGTGATTTCATCTCTTTTTAAACTTATTTTAAGAGAAAATCCCTGGATGCTGATATTTACCCCTCCAGGAGCAGGGAGAGCTCAGGGATCTTGCAGGGAAAACGCTCCAGAGATGGTTAAACAAGGGAATTTAGCCAGGACATTCTGGCACACAGCTTAGTTCAAATAATTTATTAGAATATTTTCCCATCTGGTTGTTATTATTAAATATGAAGGAACTTGCACAATCTTACCTTTTGGATTTATGGCCAGGAGAAATCAGTGAGGTTTTTATTGAGTACCTTTTAACTCTGACTCAGTCACAAACAGCATTTCGAACTTCTCCTTGGTGAGGTTTTGGAGTAAAATGAGATGAAAGCAGCTCCCAACACGTGCTGCTCTTTAAGGGTCAGCACTTTCTCTTTGGAAAATTATCCTACAGGAATATCTTCAAGTGTTTGATTTTTGAGTCCTGGGATGCCACAGATCCTAAAAACTCCTCTCTGCAGATGCATCAAGGAAAGGATCTGGGCTCTTCTTTGGAAATGCATTTTTCCCTCCTTTGGGAAGCTTTGCTGTGCTCTCTTCTCTTTATTTCCACATTTTTATATACTTAAAAAAATGATTTATCTTTGATATCTGTGCTGATGTGGTCACTTAGAGTGGGACACTCACTTTATAAAACATTGATCTCTTCAATCCTTTTCTAACCCAGCTGAGAATTTGAAATTAGATTATATTTTTATTAGATTATTTCCAGCCCAAATCATTGTGATTCTATAAAAGAGGAAAATTTTACTTAAAAACCGGCTGGTTCATCATTATTTTACCAAATAACAGATATTTTCAGTTAGGATTTGGTTCCCTTTTCACATCCTCTTGCACCCAGGGTGTCACAGGTGGTTGATAAATCACCAGGATAAGCAGTGCTGGTGTTCCAGCTGGTTCCACGTGCTTCCAGTTAAGGAATTCCAGCCCCCAGCTTCCCCATCGAGGATTGAATTTGCATCAAAGCCTGGGCAGTGATTTCTGTCAGAAATTGAATTCACTCTTGGAGCCAGAGGTGCTGCCATCCACTCGAAATTGCAGGATTAAAGCAGGATATTTTGCCAGGTTTTAGGGCATTAAATTTAGAATTTAATGTCTAAATTCTAATAATTTAGACATTATTTGTCTGGAGAATCCCCGAGCCATACATGATTTTACAATTTTCCAACTCCATGTTCATTTTATCTTGCTGTACACTTTAAAAACTGCTTTTTTTTTAAAAATTTTTTTTTGCTGGATCCTTCTGTTCTGGATGATCTTGATGGTCCCTCCCAGCCCAAAGCAGCTCAGGATTTCCAGGCTGATTTAATAAGTGCAGAGTGAGGACTGAAATCATTCATCTGGTTCATTTTAGGCACTGAAGTCATTTGGATCCCTTACAGACCCAACGAGTTTGGTGGTGCTGGGACATCTGTGAGGAGCTGTTCAATCTCACTTGTCACTGCCCTGGCTGATTGTTGTTTTCATGTGGTCGGCTCCGGCGCTTTCCAGCAGAAATGCAAAAAAAAAAAAAAAATTCCTGAATTCTGTGGTGGGGAATGCGCTCACAAATTTCACTGATGTCACTGCAGTGGCAAAGGCACCACCCAGGCAGTGCAGGGAATGTGGGATTGTGTCACCAGGGAGTGGGAATGGGAGTGTTTGGGGGAAAATGTGGAGTATTTAGGGGAAAACGTGGAATATTTGGGGGGAAACGTGGAGTATTTAGGGGAAAACGTGGAGTATTTGGGGAGAAACACAGAATATTTGGGGGAAAATATGGAATATTTGGGAATATTTGGGGGAAAATATGGAATATTTGGGAATATTTGGGGGAAAATATGGAATATTTGGGAATATTTGGGGGAAAATATGGAATATTTGGGAATATTTGGGGGGAACACGGAATATTTGGGAATATTTGGGGGGAACATGGAATATTTGGGAATATTGGGGGGAAAATGTGGAATATTGGGGGGAAAATATGGAATATTGGGGGGAAACACGGAATATTTGGGAGAAACCATGGAGTATTTGGGGGAAACGTGGAATATTTGGGAGGAAACGCGGAACATTTGGGGGGAACACGGAATATTTGGGAATATTTGGGGGGAAACGTGGAATACTTGGGGGAAACGTGGAATATTTGGGGGGAACACGGAATATTTGGGGGGAACACGGAATATTTGGGGGAAACGTGGAATATTTGGGAGAAAACACAGAATATTTGGGAGAAAACACGGAATATTTGGGAATATTTGGGGGAAAATATGGAATATTTGGGGGGAATACGGAATACTTGGGAATATTTGGGGGAAGCACGGAATATTTGGGAGAAAGCACAGAATATTTGGGGGGAAACGGTGGAATATTTTGGGGAAATGTGGAATATTTTGGGGGAAAACAGAATATTTGGGGGAAATGTGGAATATTTGGGAGAAAACAGAATATTTGGGAGGAAACATGGAATATTTGGGGGAAAATATGGAATATTTGGGGAGAAACACGGAATATTTGGGAGAAAACGCAGAATATTTGGGGGAAATGTGGAATATTTGGGGGAAAACATGGAATTTTTTTGGGAAAAAAATGAGGCTGGAGAGGCCCTGGCACAGATTCCCAGAGCAGCCGTGGCTGCCCCTGGATCCCTGGCAGTGCCCAAGGCCAGCTTGGGACACCCTGGGATGGTGGAAGGTGTCCCAGGGTGCTCCAAGGAGCTGCAATGAGCTGATCCTGAAATTCCCTTCCCACCCAAACCATCCCAGTTTTCCCTGACTTGGAATTCTCCCTGTGCTCTGTGTTATTGTATGAAGTTACTTGGGAATATCTGAGTTGTGCTGGGAACCACGGGATTTATCCAAGGTCTGGATCACTCCTGATTTAGGGGCTGACTTTAAATCCCAAATGACACTTTGGGATCAAACCTCTCCGGGCTCTGAGCACCCACAGCTTCCAGCTCCCATCCCAGGGTCTGACAGCATTTTTGGACGGGTTTTTTTGTGCTTGTGGGGTTTTTTGGATTTTTTTTATGGATCACCAGGGAGATTTTCAGCCTCATGCCATAATTCAGGTCTGTCCATCAACATTTCTGCCTCTCTGTGTGTGTTTGCTCCTCTTTGCACTGTGAGGATAAAACAACCTCCTACCCCGGCTGACTTTTTACCATTTTTCCCATAATCACCAAAAATCTGCTGCTTCCTCCTCCATCTCCTCAGATCTCTTTAAAATCAGCTTTTGAAAGCAGCTTTTTTTTTTTTTTTGTCTCCTCCCTCTCTCGCTCTCCCCCTTCCTTTGTTCCTGGAGGTTCCTGGAGGTTCAAGCTGTGGGTGTTGGGGTCACTTTGGTCACTTCTGAGCTCATGGTGTTGCAAAAGGCCTGGATGAAAGCAGCCCAGAATTGCAGCAGATTCCCAGCCCCGAAGTTTCCTTGGAGCTGGATGAGTTCTGTGAGGGTTGGGGCTGAATGGAGGCTCTTGTTTGATTTTTTTTTTTTGGGATTCAGGGACCTGGCAATTCCCATTTTCTTATTTAACTGCAATCCTGGAAAAACAGCCTTGAGTGTGGACAGAGCAAATCTACTTTTAGAATCAGAAAAAAATCATATTTATAGGTGCTGGAGTGATTTTAAATAATCTGTTTTTAAATAGGATCCTTTGTTGTTGTTTAGTTGGTTTGGGGTTTTTTTATGGGTTTTTTTTAAGGTTTTGGGTGTAAAAGATGGTGCAGGAATCCCAGAATCACTCAGATGGGAAGAGACCTCCAAAATTATTAAATCCTCACCTTGTCCCCAGCCCAGAGCTCTGAGTGCCCCCTCCAGGAATTCCTTGTACACCTCCAGGGATGGGAACTCCAAACATCCCTGAGCCTGAAACCTTTTCCATGAAAAAATTCCTTCTGCACTGGTGAATTCCATCAGAAACCACTCATGGCCTTCTCTTAGAATTTAGGGAAAAAAATCTTCATGGAAAGAGTTGTCCAGCCCTGGGAGAGGCTGGAATCACCATCCTTGGAATTGTTCAGGAATGACATGGATGTGACACTTGGGGACAGGGTGGCTCTGGATTGATGGTTGGACTTGGTGATTTAAGAGATCTTTCCCAACCTTAAAAATTCCACAATTCTCACAAAGACCTTTCAGATCCCTCCTGTTTGGGTCCAGGACAGGCATATCTGCCTTAGGTTGATCAATTTTCTAACAATTTTTACCCTATTTCATATAAAACCTTTTCTGTTTTAAAAGCACCATTCAGGAAAAAAAAAATCAGGGAGGTAGAGATGATCTTCCATGAGAGATTCCCTTCAAATCCATGGAGAAATCATCCCCTGGCCTGGATTTATCTCCTGCAAACACTGGGGGTGAAATGTGCTCACACGAGGATCTCTGCAGGGCAGTGGGGGCTCACGTGATAGAGCAGGAGAAATTTCTTTAAAAATCCCACAATTTCTTTAAAAATTCCACAATTTGTTAAAAAATTCCACAATTTGTTTAAAAATTCCATAATTTCTTTAAAAATTCCACAATTCTCACACAGACCTTTCAGATCCCACCTTTGGTGTCCCTGCTGTTGGGTGCTGCACAGGGATATCTGCCTTGAGGTTAATCAATTTTCTGACAATTTTTACCCTACTTCATATAAAATCTTTTTCTGTTTTAAAAGCAGCATTGAGGGAAAAAAAATCAGGGAGGTAGAGATGATCTTCCATGAGAGATTCCCTTCAAATCCATGGGGAAGTCATCCCCTGGCCTGGATTTATCTCCTGCAAACACTTGGGGTGAAATGTGCTCACACGAGGATCTCTGCAGGGCAGTGGGGGCTCACGTGATAGAGCAGGAAAAAATTGTTAAAAATTCCATAATTTCTTTAAAAATTCCACAATTTGTTTAAAAATTCCATAATTTCTTTAAAAATTCCTGAATTCTCACACAGACCTTTCAGATCCCTCCTGTTTGAGTCCAGGACAGGGATATCTGCCTTGAGGTTAATCAATTTTCTGACAATTTTTACCCTACTCTGTGTACAAGCTCTGTTTTAAAAGCAGCATTCTGGAAAAAAAATCAGGGATGTAGAGATGATCTTCCATGAGAGATTCCCTTCAAATCCATGGGGAAATCATCCCCTGGCCTGGATTTACCTCCTGCAAACACTTGGGGTGAAATGTGCTCACAGGAGAATCTCTGCAGGGCAGTGGGGGCTCATGTGACAGAGCAGGAAAAAATTCTTTAAAAATCCCACAATTTCTTTAAAAATCCCACAATTTCTTTAAAAATTCCACAATTTGTTAAAAAATTCCACAATTCTCACACAGACCTTTCAGATCCCTCCTGTTGGGTGCTGCACAGGGATATCTGCCTTAGATTAATCAATTTTCTGACAATTTTTACCCCACTCCGTGTCCAAGCTGTGCTTTAAAAGCAGGAGAAATTTGTTTATTTTGTTTTTATTTCGAGGCTCCCTCTCTGTCTGCTGGCAGGAGCCCTCCCCAGGTGCCTTGGTGGTGTTGGGTTTAATTTGTTCCTGCAGGGAGCTGCAGTTTGGGATGGGGAGGAGAGAGGGAGGGATTGGGGTGATGCCTTGAGAGGCTGCCTGGAACTCTGCTGGGCAGAGTTAAAGGAATAAATTATTTAAAAGGAAAAATTTATTAAAAATGCCTTCAAAGGACGCACCTTGGGCACTACAAGAGCCTGGCCAGGGCTACACCCAACACGGACGAATTTTCACACTTTTATAAGTTTTGGTCCATTTATATATTTGGGGATTAATTGTCCAATTACAACTTCTGGTGATGAAGTCCCATCCTCCCAAATTTCTCTCCTCAATTCACAACCTCACAACCTCAATGTTGTTTAAATTTTTTGGGGCCTGAAGCTGCAACAGCATCCTTGGTTCTGGAAAAGGATTGTTTGGTGTGACTGAGCTGTGAGGAGAACTTGCTCACATTTTATATGAAGTTCAGATTTATCCACCAATGCAGAATGTGGAAAAACACAAAGTGAACACTTGAGGCATCAGGGGGAACAGCTGCTCACGGGTCCTGAGGCTGCCAGAGGAGAGGAAAGATTGAACACCCAGCCAACACCTGTTTGGAGCAGTTCAGCTCCTCGGGCACATGGCAGGGGAGGAACAGCTGGAGTGAGTGTGGCAGGTTGTGCAAAAAGCTGGGAATGGCTGTGGGATGAGCGGGAATGTGCTGCCATGTCAGGATTTCAGCTTTTCTGGTTTTCGTGTCTTTGTAGCAGATTTTTAGCTATGATCACCTGCTGGTGCTGCTGTCGTTGTCCTGGGCCTGTTCCCATTTCTCAGCCAGGCCCTTCCAGCCCTTCCCGTTTCATTGATTCCCTGTGGGACACGTGGGCTCTGCTGTTCTTCAGCAGGAATTTCCCCATGGAAAGGTTGGTCAGGTTTGGGATGTTTGGAGTGCCCATCCCTGGAGGTGTCCAAGGAATTCCTGGAGGTGGCACTCAGAGCTCTGGGCTGGGGACAAGGTGGGGATGGGCACAGCTGGGACTCGATGATCCTGGAGGGCTTTTCCAACCTCAGGGATTCTGGGATTTTGGGATCTCACTCTGAAAATGGATTTGGTGATCCTGGAGGCCTTTCCCAACTTTTCTGATGCTGTCCTTGCATGGTTTCCATCAGAGAAGGTGAACTGGGCTGGTGATGTCAGGGGTGGGAATCTCCTTTGTGAAAGCTCTGGGATTGAAGCGTTGTGGAGTTCATTGGAATTGTCTCCAACAGGAATTTCAGAGCTGGGAGTTGGGTGCTGGTGTCCCAAAATTTGGGAATTCGTGGCCTGCAGTTAGGTGGGAAGGATCTGTGTGGGACTGGATGACCTTGGAAGGCTTTTCCAGTTTAAATCATCCTGGGATTCTGCTCCTTTCTCCATGGCCAACCTCAGCCCTGCTGGCTCTGCCTGAATTAGGGAGGAGCCCTGGGAATGCTCTGCCCTCCCTGGGCCCTGAGCCATCCCTGGGCCTTGTTCCCCTCATTCACTCCCTGGGATTTGAGGCACAAATTTTCAGGGATGGCTGAGATGTTGATGATCCTGGCATGGTTTGGGTTGGTTTGTGAGGAACCTCAAAGCCCATCCATTCCAACCCAACACCTCCCACTGCCCCAGGTTCTCCAACCTGGCCTTGGACACTTCCAGGGATGGAGCAACCACGAATTCTCTGGCCAAAAGGATTTCAGGGACATCTCCAGGGATACCTCACCCTCCCTGACCACTTTGGGCACCTTCTCCTCACCTTGGAGAACTCCTGATGCCCCTGGAGTTCAGAGGAACGGGGCTGAACTTATTTTCCTCCCTCGAAGACAGAGTAATTAAATCCAGTATGTACAGATCCCTCAAATTGACAGCCGCCCACAGAGCTAAAAACAGGAAATCCATTAACTTCATTATTTAAAAAATAAAATAAAAATCCTCCCAACTGATTCCTCTGTCACTTAAAGTTCTGCATGGAAGGAGGGCTAATTTAACGCTGCATTAACTCCCTGTTATCACCCTCCTGTTACCTAAGTAGTTCCTAATGACTACCCTGGAGAGCACTTGGAAGCTTTTAAAAGTTTTTATGCTAAATTTTATTTTTTTTTTTTCCTCTGGGTAGTTTAAGAACAAAAGTTCCTGCTAACATTCTCCCAAATCTTCCAACAACAGGCAGAACTTTTTTGGTGGCTGCAGAAATGTGAAGCATCCCCAGGGCTGGGGTGATTTTGGTGAACACAAAATGGGAAATATTTAATGGTGGTGGTTAAAAATGGGTTTGGTTGTGGGAAGATCAGGCAGAACTTTTTTGGTGGCTGCAGAAATGTGAAGCATCCCTGGGGCTGGGGTGATTTTGGTGAAAGAGAAATGGGAAATATTTAATGGTGGTGGTTGGAGATGGGTTTGGCTCTGGAGAGATCAGGCAGGACTTTTCAGGTGGCTGCAGAAATGTGAAGCATCCCCAGGGCTGGGAACACAAAATGGGAAATATTTAATGGAGGTGGTTAAAAATGGGTTTGGTTGTGGGAAGATCAGGCAGAACTTTTTTGGTGGCTGCAGAAATGTGAAGCAACCCTGAGCCTGGGGTGATTTTGGTGAACACAAAATGGGAAATATTTATTGGTGGTGGTTAAAAATGGGTTTGGCTGTGGGAAGATCAGGCAGAACTTTTCTGGTGCCTGCAGAAATGTGAAGCATCCCCAGGGCTGAGGTGATTTTGGTGAACACAAAATGGGAAATATTTAATGGAGGTGGTTAAAAATGGGTTTGGCTGTGGGAAGATCAGGCAGAACTTTTCTGGTGCCTGCAGAAATGTGAAGCATCCCCAGGGCTGGGGTGATTTTTGGTGAACAGAAGATCAGGCAGGACTTTTCTGATGGCTGAAATGTGAAGCAACCCCAGGGCTGGGGGTGATTTTGGTGAACACAAAATGGGAAATATTTAATGGTGGAGGTTAAAAATGGGTTTGGCTGTGGGGAGATCAGGCAAAACTTTTTTGGTGGCTGCAGAAATGTGAAGCATCCCCAGGGCTGATTTTGGTGAACAAGAAATGGGAAATATTTAATGGTGGTGGTTAAAAATGGGTTTGGCTGTGGGAAGATCAGGCAGGACTTTTTTGGTGGCTGAAATGTGAAGCATCCCCAGGGCTGGGGTGATTTTGGTGAAGGAGAAATGGGAAATATTTAATGGTGGTGGTTAAAAATGGGTTTGGTTGTGGGAAGATCAGGCAGAACTTTTTTGGTGGCTGCAGAAATGTGAAGCAATCCCGGGGCTGGGGTGATTTTGGTGAACACAAAATGGGAAATATTTAATGGAGGTGATTAAAAATGGGTTTGGCTGTGGGGAGATCAGGCAGAACTTCTCTGGTGGCTGCAGAAATGTGAAGCATCCCCAGGGCTGATTTTGGTGAACACAAAATGGGAAATATTTATTGGTGGAGGTTAAAAATGGGTTTGGCTGTGGGAAGATTTTGGGTTTTGGTGTGCTGGGGTTAGCACCTCTGCCCAGGGCGTTGCCCAAAGGGGATTTTGAGCTTCAGCAAAGAGTTTTGGCTCGCAGAGCCCCGAAAAGCCTCGAGGCCCCATCTGTGAGCGGTGTCCCTTTGTTCTGGGGGCTGGGAGAGAGGGGCACTGCTGGAGGAGGAGCAATAAATCACAGCCTCTCCTCCTCACACGTCTGATGGGCAATTTCTTCCTGTTTTAATCATTTCTCCTTTCTCATTTATCCTTTCTCTGTCTTGGTCCAGCTCTGCTTCTCAGAGTAGCAAAAATTCTGGGGGGAATTTTTGGGGGTGACCTCAAAATGAATCATCCACGTTGCTCTGCAGTGGTTTTAACTCATAAAGTTGAAACTTTTCTGCTTTATTTCTATCAAAATGGGAGCTTTGCTGTGTGAGTGACTGGGCTTTGCTTTCTAAAACCTGAATTCTTTCAGCATTAATCCTCTCACTGTTCTCTGTGGATGGAGGAGATTCAGAGCTGCTCTTTGAGGTTATGAACAGGAGTTTGACATTTACAAGTTGTGATTGTTGGTCTCTCCATGGGGAATCACCACAAATCCTGGCCAGTCAGGGGGAAACTTGGAAAACTCGACGTGAACGGGAGCGTTTCTTGTCTTTGTGCCTCTGTTCCTACTGATTCTGGAAAAGGAAAAATGACTGGGAAAACCAACAGGGGGTAACTGGGACCAGTGAGAGCCCAACCAGCTGGAACTGGGTGGGAACTGGTTTGAGTGGGGCTGATGTTCCACGCTGGAGATAAATGAGGTGTATGTGGAGCTGGCAGGAGCAGATTTGGGGCATTCCTGGGATTTTGACTGATTTTGTTGTTTGTGTTTGTGTTGTTGTTTGACTGTTTTTGACTGATTGTGTTGTCCAGGCTCTTTTAGGGATGGTTTGGAGCTTTGCTTTGCTTTGAGGAAGTTGTTAAAGGTTGGAAGGATCCACAGGGATCATCCAACAATCCCACCCTGGGAGCATTGTCCAAACTCTCCTGGCAGCCTCAGGCCCGTGCCCTTTTCCCAATATCCCACCAAAACCTGGCTCCAGCAGGGCCAGGGGGAGGAGGAGAAGAATTTTAAATCAAAATTTGATGGTTTAGATCATCCCTTTCAATGTGGGCTGCAGCAAATCCAGCTCTGGGATTGCTGCTCCCATGGGATGGCCCCGATGGGAGCTGGCTGTGCCCAAGGCTGGTAATGTAACAATTTAATATTTTCCATTCTCATTTACGTGGCTTCTTAATATTCCTGATGACATCCCTAATAACATTCCTTTGGCTCGTTCAGCTTTTCAAACAGACAGTGGCCAGGGAGAGGAGGAGAAGAATTTTAAAGTCAGGATTTGATGGTTTAGATCAAACCTTTCAATGTGGCTGCAGCAGATCCAGCTCTGGGATTGCTGTTCCCATGGGATGGCCCCGATGGGAGCTGTGCCCGAGGCTCTGGGGCCATTCCCACCCTCTGCCCCTCCGTGGAGCTTTGTCCCAAAAGGCTCCAGGATTTTGGGATTTTGGTGTCAGCCCCTGGGGATGGGAGCTGGAAGCTGTGGGTGCTCCAAGCCTGGAGTGGTTCAATCCCAAATTTGGGATTTCAAGTCACCCCTGAATCAGGAGTGATGCAGATCTCAGAACTGGGATAAATCCCGTGGTCCCCAGCACCACTCAGCTATTTCCAACAGGTGCCTGGAGCTGACACCAAACCACGCTGGGTTTCAGGGATGTGGGCTCAGGAGCAGGTCTGATTCCAGGGAAAGTCAGGCTGGATTGGATCTCCCTCCAGGCTGGGCTGACACACAATATCCACGGGCAGACAGCTGCACCGGGAGCTGGAAAAGCTGGATCTGCTGGAGCAGCATTTGTCTGTCAAACGTGCTCCGGGTGGATTTGATGTGTGGGTGTCTCTGTACAAATCATCCCCTGCTTTAGGAAGGGCAATTAATAAGAATTAATTACCTGAGCTCTTTCTAGCACAGCCAGGTATGAGGGTTGGTTTTGGCCAGGTGATTTTTTTTTTTTTTGAGGCAGAAAAACAGAAAATAAGAAAATTTCGCTATCTCTGGACATAATTTTTATCTCCTGAAGGTTTTCAGCCCTTCCCTCCCTCACTGGTTTCTCCCTGATTGTCCCACAAGCTGGTGGTAAATTTATGGTAAATTGTAAAGATGAAAATTGGACATTGTGGTAATTTGGGGTGGGGAATTCATTTATGGCAAAAGATGAAAATTGGACATTGTGGTAACTTGGGGTGGAGAATTTATTTATGGTAAATATAAAGATGAAAATTGGACATTTTGGTAACTTGGGGTGGCAAATTTATTTGTGGTAAATAATGAAGGTGAGAATTGGACATTTTGGTACCTTGGGGTGTGGAATTTATTTATGTAAATAATGAAGATGAAAATTGGACATTGTGGTAACTTGGGGTGGGGAATTAATTTATGGTAAATATAAAGATGAAAATTGGACATTGTGGTACCTTGGGGTGAGGAATTCATTTATGGTAAATAATGAAGGTGAAAATTGGACATTGTGGTACCTTGGGGTGGCAAATTTATTTATGGTAAATATAAAGATGAAAATTGGACATTTTGGTAACTTGGGGTGGCAAATTTATTTATGGTAAATATAAAGATGAAAATTGGACATTTTGGTAACTTGGGGTGGCAAATTTATTTATGGTAAATATAAAGATGAAAATTGGACATTTTGGTAACTTGGGGTGGGGAATTCATTTATGGCAGAAGATGAAAATTGGACATTTTGGTACCTTGGGGTGGGGAATTCATTTATGGTGAATATAAAGATGAAAATTGGACATTTTGGTACCTTGGGGTGAGGAATTCATTTATGGTGAATATAAAGATAAAAACTGGATGTTGAACTACCAGTACAAACCCTACATCGCGTGAGGGGTTCGAGCATTTGAAAGCGGCAAAACACTTGAAAACCCTAAAAGGAACAGGGGAAAAAGTATTTAGGTTTGGGATTTGCTTCTTTCCTCCTCATCCTCCTCCTCCTCTGCCCCAGCAGAGACCTCTGGAAAATCCCAGACCGTGGATTTTGCCACGCTGAGTCCCAAACTCTCGGAGCGCGTGTGGGGCGGGCGCAGCCGCTCTTGGCACTTGATTTTATTCCCTTTTTTTTTTTTTTCTTTCCCCCCCCCCAAAAAAAAAATCCCAGCCCGTGGCTCCCTCTCCGGCTGCGCCAGAGATAACAATGAGGGGCTTTGTGCTGCCCTGCAGCTGCTGAAATTTGACGAGATCCAAGTGAGGAAAACAGGAGCAGGTGGGTCAACAACGTGACCCTTTCGTTCCCAGCAGTGTCAGGGAGCCCCGGGGAGAAGGGATGTGTTGGTTGGAGCTTGGATGGAGGATGGGAATTGTCCCTTGGAGGGATGGGAATTGTCCCTTGGAGGGATGGGAATTGTCCCTTGGAGGGATGGGAATTGTCCCTTGGAGGGATGGGAATTGTCCCTTGGAGGGATGGGAATTGTCCCTTGGAGGGATGGGAATTGTCCCTTGGAGGGATGGGAATTGTCCCTTGGAGGGATGGGAATTGTCCCTTGGAGGGATGGGAATTGTCCCCTTGGGAAGAGCCCTGGTGGGGTTTGCTGCTGTTTATGGGGTGGGTCTCACCCCCGGAGCTCCAGGAGTGGGGAATGTTACTGGAGGAGGTCGTTGCTCCCTTCATTCCCAGATTGTTCCGTGGGTTTGGGATGCTCCCTGGTGTCCATGTGGATGCTCCTGGAGCTCCCAGTGACCAATGTCTGCCTTCCCATCCCACAGCCCCCAAGTGGGGCTGTCCCAGATCCATCCCTGGAGATGTCCAAGGCCAGCTTGGACGAGGTTTGGAGCAGCCTGGGACAGTGGGAGGTGTCCCTGCCCATGGCAAGGCTGGGATGGGCTTTAAGATCCTCTCCAGCCCAAACCATCCCATGATTCCATCCCAGTTTCTTCTCTGAGTCCCCCCAGGTCCTGGAGGTGACTCCTTCATGTCTGTGGGTTTTGCTGCCCTACCAAATGTCGGGGTGGGAATTGCTGCAGCTGGAGGAGGGTTTGGGATGGGCTTCCCAGAGTGTTTGGTGCACATGGAGGGCGTGGCTGTGTCACCTCCACCCTGTGTTTGGTGGCTGTGTCACCTCCTGGTGCTGCCCCATCAGCAAAGGCATCCCACTGAACAGTCCTGGAATGGCCCTTAAGTCCTCACCTTCCTCACCTTCCTCACCTTCCTCACCTTCCTCACCTTCCTCACCTTCCTCACCTTCCTCACCTTCCTCACCTTCCTCACCTTCCTCACCTTCCTCACCTTCCTCACCTTCCTCACCTTCCTCACCTTCCTCACCTTCCTCACCTTCCTCACCTTCCTCACCTTCCTCACCTTCCTCACCTTCCTCACCTTCCTCACCTTCCTCACCTTCCTCACCTTCCTCACCTTCCTCACCTTCCTCACCTTCCTCACCGCTCCCGTTTGATGGCAGCAAGAGGAGGGCAAAAACCCTGGAAAAATCCTGGATTGAGGAGCTGGGAGGATTAGTAAGGAATCCTGGAGTTAAGGAGCTGGAAGGGTGGATGAGGAACTCTGGAGAAATCCTGGAGTTAAGGATCAGTGAGGAACCCTGGAGAAATCCTGAATTAAGGAGCTGGAAGGGGTAATGAGGAACCCTGGAGAAATCCTGGATTAAGGAGCTGGAAGGGACAGTGAGGAACCCTAGAGAAATCCTGGAGCTAAGGAATTGGGAGGATCAGTGAGGAACCCTGGAGAAATCCTGGATTAAGGAGCTGGGAGGAACCAGCTGCTCCTCAGGGCTGCCCTGCCAGGTGGGGTGTCCTGCCTGGTCCCTTCAGGTGTCCTGGGGTGTTTGGGCCCTGTGAACCCCTGAGTTCAGAGCTGACAACACTCAAACCTCAGCAGGGACGTGCCTCCAGCCTCACACCTGTCTGAGAATCCCAAGGATTTGGGCTCTGAGGCGTTTAGGGCAGATGTGAACAACTGTGCCTGAGTCAGTGGGGAGGAGCGGGCGGCTCTGCTGATGGATTTGCTCATCTTGGGCCTGGTGTCACCTTACAGCCCAGGGAGGGCGAGCTGGAGCCCAGCTCCCCCCTCATCTGCCACACTTGTGGTGTTCAACGCGTTCGTATCCTCAAATCTCCTCAGCTGAGCTGGAATTTTTATAGAAACCACAGCACAGGAGCATCTGAGATAACCCCAGCAGGAATTTGTTCGCATGAGATGAAGCCGGAAGGAGGAGTGGGCTCGGGGGTGTTGGAGTCTGCTCCAAGGTTGGGGTTTTTCTGGGAATGACGGATGATGGTCAGGATGAGTCTGTGCTGGGTGGAGAAGGGTTTGGGGAGACAGGTTTGGAGAAGGAAGGCTTTGGGCAGGAGAGGTCCAGGGTGAGGATGGAGGGATGGATTGCATGGATAATGGATGGGATGGATGAAGGGATGAATTGGATGGATGAGGGAGGGATGGATCCATGGATGGGTGGATAGATGGATGAAGGGATGGATGGACATACGGATGGATGGATGAGGGAGGGATGGATGAATTGCATGGATGGAGGGATAGATGGATGGATTGGATGGATGATGAATGGAGGAATGGATGAAGGGATGGATTGCATGGATGGATGAGGGAGGGATGGATGGATGAGCTGCATGGATGAAGGGATGGATGATGGATGGATTGCATGGATGGATGGAGGGATGGATGGATGATGGAGGGATTGCATGGATAGAGGGATAGATGGATGAAGGGATGAATTGCATGGATGGAGGGATGGATGAAAGGATGGATGATGGATGAAAGGATGGATGAAGGGATGGATTGCATGGATGGATGATGAATGGATGGAGGGATAGATGGATGGATGATGGATTGCATGGATGTATGGATGGATGATGAATGGAGGAATGGATGAAGGGATGGATTGCATGGATGGATGGATGAATTGCATGGATGGAGGGATGGATGAAAGGATGGATGGATTGCATGGATGGATGATGGATGAATGATGGATAGATTGCATGTATGGATGGATGGACAGATGGATGCAGGCTCAGAAGCAGCACACTGGCTGACGTATCCCAGAAAACAGATCCCACATGAGCAGCTGTGGAGACTCCATCCCTCAGGAGGGGGCTGTGAATCCATCAGAGCCTCTCCCAGCTCATCTACCCCTAAAGGTTTTGGCAGGACCTTGAGCCCCACATGCCACGTGTGAGGAGCAGCCAGAGCCGGGCAGGGTTTAACCCCAACCCGGGGGATTTTTGGGGCTCAGACTCCTGCCCTGGCCCGTGAGCAGAGTTTATCCTTGGCTGCACTCACAGTTAAACCCAGCTTGAGCCTGGTTTAGCTGCAGAGCAGCCGGGGCTGCCCGAGCCCATCCCAGCAGCTGGCAGTGCTGTTTACTCCGTGCTCCGCCGTGCCCTTCCCGCTGTGCCGCCCCGTGCCAGGACTGCAGCGCTTCCCTCCGGGGTAAAAGCACAGGTGTGAGGCTGAACTCTGGGGCCAGGGGGGCCAGGCCAGGCAGGCTCGGCTTGGCTCGGCTCAGCTCGGCTTGGCTTGGCCCACATGGGTGCTGGGAGCATCCTCCTGGAGCCGTGGGATGTGCAGGAATTGTCCTGCAGGGTCAGTGTGCCCCTGCCTGGGAACTGGGGGTAAAAATAAAGCAGGAAAGGTGCTGGGTGAGGGAGTCACAGCATCCTCCTGTGCCCCTTCCTGGGAATTTGGGTTAAAAATAAAGCAGGAAAGGTGCTGGGTAATGGAATCACAGCATCCTCTGTGCCCCTTCCTGGGAATTTGGGTTGAAAATAAAGCAGGAAAAGCTGCTGTGCTCAGCATCCTTTTTGTGCCCCTTCTCAGGGATTTGGGTTAAAAAGAAAACAGGAAAGGTGCTGGGTAATGGAATCTCAGCATCCTTCTTTGCCCCTCTCTGGGAATTTGGGTTTAAAATAAAGCAGGAAAAGCTGCTGGAGTGCCCTGCTGGTGTGCCCAGGATCCTTTTTGTGCCCCTTCCCGGGAATTGGGGTTAAAAATCAGGAAAAGCTGCTGGGTGAGGGAATCACAGCATCCTTCTTGTGCCCCTTCCCGGGAATTGGGGTTAAAAATAAATCAGGAAAAGCTGCTGGAGTGCCCTGCTGGGTAATGGAATCACAGCATCCCTCTGTGCCCCTTTTTCGGAATTGGGGTTAAAAATAAAGCAGGAAAAGCTGCTGTGCCCTGCTGGGTGAGGGAATCTCAGCATCCTGTGATTCTGTGCTCCTTCCCAGGAATCAGGGTTAAAACTAAAGCAGGAAAAGCTGCTGTGCCCCGCCGGGTGAGGGGATGGATGCTCAGGGATGCAGGAGTTTGGATGACACCCATGGCCAGCAGGGCAGGGTGGTGATTACCATATGAAAACAGGGATAACAGTGGGATTCTTGTGCTGGCAGGAACGAGGGAGATCTACGACCCTTTTGGTGCCAGTCAGCCCCGGAGCTGGGTTCAGGCACAATTAACCTTTCACTTTTTGGGATGAGCCGGTGCTTTTCCTGCTGCAGCTGCTTTTTGGGACAATATTCCTTATTTCTCCTCCCAGAAACATTAATTTGGGCATCTGGGGAAAGAGGGGGGAGGCTGTGCTGGGAACCAAAGGATGTGTGGAGGGAGGAGGGGGGAGTTTTTAATGGCTTTGATGTGTGATAATCTGAGTTTTAAAAATTCTGGTTTTGATTTTAAGGGGTTTTTGCACATTAAGATTAAAAAAAAAAATGAGGTTTCACGGCTGTTATTGGAAATATTTTAAAGCAGATTTAAAATGGTTTTTCTTGTGTGGCAACATCAAATCAGGGACTGGAAAAATCTTGGAATGGGGGATGAGGCTGAAGCTGGAAGGGATTGATGGATTTGGAATGGATTTGGGATGGGTCTGGAATGGGTCTGGAATGGGTCTGGAATGGGTTTGGGATGGGTTTGGGATGGGTTTGGAATGGGTCTGGAATGGGTTTGGAATGGGTTTGGAATGGGTTTGGGATGGGTTTGGGATGGGTTTGGAATAGATTTGGAATAGGTTTGGAATGGGTCTGGAATGGGTTTGGGATGGGTTTGGAATGGGTCTGGAATGGGTTTGGAATGGGTCTGGGATGGGTCTGGAATGGGTCTGGAATGGGTCTGGAATGGGTCTGGAATGGGTCTGGAATGGGTCTGGAATGGGTCTGGAATGGGTCTGGAATGGGTCTGGAATGGGTCTGGGATGGGTTTGGAATGGGTCTGGAATGGGTTTGGGATGGGTTTGGAATGGGTCTGGGATGGGTTTGGGATGGGTTTGGGATGGATTTGGGATGGGTTTGGGATGGGTTTGGAATGGGTCTGGAACGGGTCTGGAATGGGTTTGGAATGTTTCCCTGCCTGTTCAGGCTGGGTAAAGGGAATTACAATGGATCAAATTGGTGAAAAAACCTTGGGAAGGAGCAGGAATCATGGACACTGCCTGGTTTAATTTAATATTATATTAAATATATTATATTTATATAATATAATATTAATAGAATATCAGTGCCTTAACTTGGCCCCACCAAGGAATTTTCAGGAATTCTCCTCACCAGTCTGCCATTTAATGTCTATTTTTATTTTATTTTATTTTATGGTTTCAGAGCACAGTTCTATCACACAGAAATATTTGAGGATCAGAATCATTGGAGGTGGGGCAAAGCTGGAGCAATTTTGTTTTGGCAGGGATAAATTGGCCCTTGGAATTATCATCCCAATGTTTGCAGGCTGGGATGGAGGAGAAAATGCAGATTTGCATGGATTAGGTGGAGTCTGTCTGCTCCAGAGGATTTGGGAATGGATTCATGGTGGGATCCCAAGGCTCTGCTTTGAGCTCAGTCCAGGGGGATTTGGTTAAATTCAGGGATGTGTCAAATCCAGCAATTGGTAAAATGGACAATTTTGGTAGCATTTTGATTTTTTTTTTTTTTTTGGTTATTAAAATCCCAAGCTTCTCATTGCACTGGATGTCGATTCAGGATTTTAATCCCTGTTTTTTGAAGCTAAAACTGCCCCGTTTTGGCACAAATCCAGCCCACAGCACTGCTGGATCCATCCATGACTGGAGGAATCAGTGGCACTGCTTGGTTGTCCCCTGCCACTCCCAGGGCACTGAAATCTCCTTTTTTTTTCTGCTACATAGAAGTTATTAATTTTTATTAAATCCCCATTTTTATGCAGTTTGTGCCTGGAGAAGAACAACCCAACCCCAAAGCTTCAAACCCCTGAATCCCCCCATTTGGGATGTCTGATTTCCCCCAAATTAACCTTAAAAAGCATTCAAGGTGTTGTTTTTTTAATCCTTCCATTTAATTTAATTCCAGGATAACTTCCAGCACTCTCACCGTAATTATTTCCTTCTTCACTTCATCCTGCAGGATGGGAATCGCAGCTCCTGGAGACAGGATTCCTGGGAATATTCCTGTGCCCCCTCTGGAGCCTGTCCCGCCTGCCCCAGGGCTCTCCTCCCTCCAGGATTGTCATCTGGAGCTTCCGCTGGCTCATCTTCAGGATCATGCTGGGAGCGGTGAGTGGGAATTCAGCTTTGGCTTCCTGGGGGGGACAGCTGCAGGAATTGTCCCAGTCCGGCTGGGAATTGTCCCAGTCCGGCTGGGAATTGTCCCAGTCCGGCTGGGAATTGTCCCAGTCCGGCTGGGAATTGTCCCAGTCCGGCTGGGAATTGTCCCAGTCCGGCTGGGAATTGTCCCAGTCCGTCTGGGAATTGTCCCAGTCCAGCTGGGAATTGTCCCATCCCGGCTGGGAATTGTCCCAGTCCAGCACTGTGTGTTTGGGAGGTGACAGCAGCAGGAGTGTCCCATCCTGGCTGGGAATTGTCCCAGTCCAGCTGGGAATTGTCCCAGTCCAGCACTATCGGTTTGGGAGGTGACAGCAGCAGGAATTGTCCCAGTCCAACTGGGAGTTGTCCCAGTCCAGGTGGGAATTGTCCCAGTCCAGCACCGTTGGTCTGGGAGGTGACAGCAGCAGGAATTGTCCCAATCCAGGTGGGAATTGCCCCAATCAAGGTGGGAATTGTCCCAGTCCAGCACCGTTGTCCCAGTCCAGCACTGTTGATTTGGTAGGTGACAGCAGCAGGAATTGTCCCAATCCAGGTGGGAATTGTCCCAATCCAGTTGGGAGCTGTAATAAACAGGGCAGGAGATTTTGTCCCAATCCATCTGGGAATTGTCCCAGTTCAGGTGGGAATTGTCCCAGTTCAGGTGGGAATTGTCCCACTCCAGCTGGGAATTGTCCTAGTCCAGCGCTGTCAGTTTGGGAGGTGACAGCAGCAGGAATTGTCCCATCCCAATTGGGAATTGCCCCAATCCAGCTGGGAATTGTTCCATCCCAGCTGGGAATTGTCCCAGTCCAGCACCATTGGTCTAGGAGGTGACACCAGCAGGAATTGCCCCAATCCAGCTGGGAATTGCTCCAATCCAGGAATCAGGATCTGTTGATCTGGGAGTTTTCCCTGTTCCAAGGAGGAGTTTCCTGCTCTGCTCCTCAGGATCCTTCAGTGGCTCCTGGTTTTGTTTGGAGGAGGAAAAGCAGGAGGGAATGGTCGGTGTGGATGTGTTGGTGCAGCACTTGAGTGCCTCATCCAAAGGGAAGAATCCAAGGGAATCCAAAGGAATCCAAGGGAAGTTGGGCACAGTTGGGAACTGTTGGAATGCCGTGGGTAATTCCCAGCTCTTCCCTGAATTTCTGCTCCTCTGGTTTTGCTTTTGGAGCTGTCACTCTCTGCTCCGTGCTTCCAACCAGAACAATTGCTGCAGAACTGTCCTGGTGCCAGAGGGGAATTCCCAAGGAGCTTGTAAGGGAATTCTTGTAAGGGAATCCTTGTTGGGGTTTTTTTGGAATTTTGGCTTGGAATTTTTTCAGGGCTCTCAGGGTGAAGGTTTTATTTGGGGTGTTTTTCACCAAGTGTCAGCACAGGGACTTCATCCCTGAGGGCTGCAGGCTGAATCCCAGGATCCTGATGCTTCTTGGGATTCAGGGAATGTTTGGATGTCCCACTCAGGGCTCTGCTCTGGCTGACACCATGGGATGATGACCTTGGAGGTCTTTTCCAGCCCCAGTGATCCCAGGATTCTCTGGCTCTCATTTGTGACGTGGATTTTTGAGTGAATCGACACCAAGTGTAGCCAAACATCCCTGATTTCCTTAAAAATGGATCTGATCACCAATTCACATCCTGCTTTCCTTCTAAACTGGGATCTGCCTGAGCTTTTCTTCCTGCTGATGTGACTCTCATATTCTGAATTATGGGACAGGCTGGATGTGAAGGAAAACTGCTTCCCAACCATCTCTGTTATCTCTGTGCTGCTCCAGCAGAGCAATAACTCTTTTTATTGGGGATGACCATTTTTATTGGATATTTTTGGGGAACAGACGTGTCCCTGGGACGCTGATCTATCCCTAACAGGCACGGGAGAGGAAAACATGGAAATGTCATTAAATGGGGACCCCCACAAGTGAGTGATTGATGGGATCCTCAATGCTTTGGGGCCCAAGCTCGTGTAGGATTTCTCCTGGCAGGCAGCAGGAAGGGGAAGGATCCTGCTGGAATCCAGGTGCACCTGCTCCCAGGGCAGCTTTGGTTTCTGCTGTCCTGGCCAGGAGCTGAGCCCGTCCCCAGAGTGTCTGCAGGGGTTTTTCCCCCTGGGGGTTGTGTTCCCTGCAGCTTTCCTGCGTGGTTCTCCTGGGATTCTTGGGGTTGGTTGGGGTGAGGCTTTCCTTGGGAAATCCTCGGAGCCAGCAGCGTTCCCTGGGGGCAGCTGGGCTTCCCTCACCTTGTGCTGGGTGTCAGGGGAGCATTTTGGAAATGTTCCTTGGCTGGGTGAGCTGCTGTCTCCTCTCCTGGTTCTCCTCCCATGCTGTTGTCCATGAACCACGGCGCTGATTTCACTGCCAGCCCCTTCTCCCTCCATCCAGTTCCTGATTTTTGGGATGTTTTCCCACAATGGAGCTCTGACAATCTGGGATTCTGCACTGAGCAAACCCAGTGTGGTTTGGAGGAGGATGTTGGAAGCAAGGCTGGGACCAAGACAATCTTTGAGGTCTCTTCCAACACAAACCATTTCACGATTTGGGAGTTTTGCTGTTACCTCCTCCTAAAAAATCATGTCCAAACTTTGTTTTATTGTGCCCAGGAGCTGGCTGGGCTTGTTTAGAGGTGACACAACCCGGGAAAAGTGGGATAATCCTGGCTGTGCTGGGAGGCTCAGGAGGAGCTCAGGCAGGCTCTGCTGCCGGGGTTTGATTGGCAGCGAGCGCTGGGCTGAGCTCAAATATTTCTGCCTCGTTAAGAGGCATAATTACGTGATTCAATCTATATGTTTGATGTTCCTAATGATCCATTAGAGCGGGATGTAAAGAGGGATGCTTCCCTGAGGCAACAGAAGAGGGAATTTTGTGTGATGTGAGGCAGCAGTGAGTGATGCAAACACACATTGGCAGGGCTGCTTCCCCTTGCAGGAGCTGGGTGGGTTTGATGCCTTCAGCATTTTGTTGGTGCCTCTCTGTCACTTGGATTTCTTCAGGCTCAGAAGATGCAAAGTGAAGGTTTGTGATCCCCTCAGAGGTGTGTGCTGAGATTTCTGCCACTCCTCAGGTGAAGGGATGAGAGGGGACAGCCCCAACTTGCAGCAGGAGGGTCAGTTAAACATTAGAATTTTCTTTTTTTTCTCTGAAGGAATGGTCAGCCCAGGGAGGTGGTGAAGTCACCATGTGCAAAACGAAAAAAGGGACACTACTCCATGATCAATATGATCAAAGTAGGCCAAATTTAATAGATTTTCCAGCTTCTTTTATACAATTCTTGTATGAATTGTATAAATTGATTAAGTGATTGATTTAGCCTTAATGATTAAGGCTAAAATTACATTATTATTTTAGCCTTAATCACGTGTTTCATGCTACTTTACAATTGGTTACCCCTATAACGAGTTTGCCTTTTAGTCCCTATTGGTTAATTCTTGGTTATTGGTTAATTCTTTCATACACAGCAAAATGATGGATATCATTTTTTCTGGTTTTCTTGCAATTCCCACATTTCTGAAGTTGTTCACCATCCTTTGTTCTTTATCCGTGACTTTCTGCATCTTCTCCCTGGTCCGTGACTCCTTCATCCCTGAGATGGTTCCAGGCCTGTCCTTTCACATGGGCTGGATTGGTGCCTATTGAGAGCCCATTCCAGGCTGTAATTAAACCTCAAACCAGGATTGTTTCTGCAGGGCTGGGAAATGCTTTTCCTGAATCCTCCTTTTCCTGTGTGTTGGACATGCCCCCATCTCTGGAGGAACTCATCCTCCACAACCATGGAAGTGTTTGAGTCATTTGGGATGTGTTTTAGGGGTGCTGGTTGCACTGGATGGTCCCGGAGGTCTCTTCCAATCTGGACAATTCCATGATTCCATTTAGCCAAGCCACAGGGATTTCCCAAGAGGAGCAGCCCCACTGCCAGCAGGGCTCTGGGCTTGGTGGCACTGGGGGGTTTTGTCACCTGCAGCTGCCTGGGGGCTCTGCTGTGCTCTCCTTGTCCCCCTCTCCAGTGAACACCAATGTTTGATCCAGCAGGCAGGGTTGATTTTCCAGCTGCTCCATTCCCTCGGTGCTGGATGGTTTTGGGGTGGTGTCAACCCCTTCTCTGAACCCCTCCCTGCAGGCTGGGGGTCCTCAGGGGGCTCCTGGCAGCCCTTTCCCCAAAGTGAAGAGTTTGATCACCCCTGAGCAGAGTTTGATCACCCCTGAGCAGAGTTTGATCACCCCTGAGCTGAGTTTAATCACCCCTGAGCAGGGTTTAATCACCCCTGAGCAGAGTTTGATCACCCCTGAGCAGGGTTTAATCACCCCTGAGCAGGGTTTGATCACCCCTGAGCAGAGCTTAATCACCCCTGAGCAGAGCTTAATCACCCCGATTCCCAAAACTGGGATTGATTTGAGCTGTGCTCCCCATCTCCCCGAATCTTGTGGATTCCCAAAGCCCAGTCCCATTGGTGCCTGGAGATTTTGGGGGAGTTTCTGATGGAATCCCCATCCTGTGAGCCAAGGTGAGGCTTTTCCTCCCAGGTGGAAGAGTTTCTGCTTCATTTTGGGGTTGTTTTGGGGTTTTTTTTGGGGCAGCCTTGCTCAGGAGCGCTCCATCAAATACAGCTGGTGGCTAAAACCCCATTCAGCAAACCTCAATCCCAGGTTTTCCCTGTGAGGCTTGAGAGTGGGTGATAAATTCATGGAGTCCACAAATTCTGGGGAATTCCCTGCTGCAGGTGCTGGGGGAGCCCAAATTCCTGCCCAGGGCAGGATTGGAGCTGATGAATTGCCAACAGCATCCTGGGGAAGGCCTGGAGCAGCTCCCTGTGCCCTGAAATCATCAGAGATCATTAAAGCAAACCATAAAACAGTTTCTGTTTCTTCATCAGCCCAGGGGCTGGGGGGAGCTGTGGGAGCACGAGCTCAGAAATGTGAGAATTTGGGTTCTCATCAACACCTGCTGCAAGTGCAGCAGTGCCCAGCACACCTGGGAGCTGCAGGAGGGCAGGGAAAGGGACAGGAGCACGGGAATGGGATCCCAGGGAGGGTTGGGAAGAGTCCTGGAGCAGCAGGTTCACCTGGCTGGGGGCTGCTCCTGCTGCCTGTGCCCTGGGTTGGAGTAACGACATTCCCTGGGTGATCCTTGGGGATCCTTGGTTTGGTGTCCATCAGCATTTCCCTGGATCTCTCTGCACTGCTGGGATGTGTCCAAAGGAATCCTGGCTCACCTGTGCCCACCTGGTGATGTTCTGTGCAAGGAATGTTATCCTGGAATGGTTTGGCTTGGAAAGGATCTTAAAACTCATCCAGTTCCAACCTTCCACTGCCATGGGGGATCCTTGGACACTTCCAGGGATGGGGCAGCCACAGCTTCTCTGGGAAACAGGCAGTAATTATAATTATAATTATAATAAATATAAATATAATTAATATAAATATATAAAAATAAATTATCTTTTATTTATATATATTATATAATATATATTAATATATTAACATTAATCAATATATTATATTAATTATTATTTATAATAATATAATGACTATAATATGAATAATATAAATATGAATAAAATAATATGAAATGAATATAATAAAATTATAATTTGTAATAAAATATTAATTGAATAATTATTAATATTATATATTAATAATATAGTAATACATAATATAATTATATTATATTAATATATATTAATATAATAAATATAATATGAATAATATAAATATGAATAAAATAATATAAAATGAATATAATAAACTTATAATTTATATAAAATATTATTAATTAAATAATTATTAATATTATATATTAATACTATATTAATACATAATATAATTATATTAATATATATTAATATAATTTTAGTATAATGTATTATATTAATATATATTAATATAATTTTAGTATAATGTATTATATTATATTAATATATATTAATATAATTTTAGTATAATGTATTATATTAAAATATATAAAATATAAATATATAAAATATAAATATATAAAATATATAAAATATAAATATATAATTATAATATTATAAATATAATTCTAATTATCCCTGCTGAGGATGCACAGAGGAGATGGGGGTGCAAAGCTGGGAATAAACAGGGAGTGAAGGTGGAGCTGTGCCTCCAGAAGGATCCCAGACATATGGAATGAGTTACCAGGGAAGGTGGCTGGAGCAGGGAGGGTGACTCTGAGACATCTTGATTAGTTTCTGCAGGAAAGGGTTGAGGAGTGGAGTGAAAAAGCAGGGAAACGGGATTTAAAGCACATTACCACTTTAATTTAAAAGTGCCCAAAGCAAGGAAATTCAGATTTCAAACTGCCAATCTCTGCCTGGCTGCTGCAGGTGTTGGGGCTGGGAGGACTCCGGGGTCTGTGTCCAGATGGGTCCTGGGGCCATGAGCCCCATCCCAACCTTTGGGTTTGTCCCAGGAATGAAATCCTTTCATAGATGTGTTCTGCAATAATTTTATTTTTTATGTCAGAAATGTATTTTTCTTTAATAATCTGCTCTGTGTGCTGTGCCCTTGACACTTTCTCTGTATGATGCCTTTAAAATTTGCAGGATCTGGGATGGGGTCCCTCAGGAAGGGTTTTCTTCCCCCTTTTATCTTCCCAATTAATAGATAGATAAAATATATAGATATATTCTAAATAATATATCTCTATATATAGATATTAATAATATATTAATATAGAGATATTTAATATCTATATATTAATATATATTATATATATCTACTTAATATTTAATATTTATATATATTATAGAATATACAAATATTTGAAATATATATAATATCTATATAATAGTTAATATTTATTAACTATTAATAGTTAATAGCTATATAATAGTTAATATCTATTTAATATATCTGTATATATTTAATATATTATATATATGTATATAAAAATATATAGTTTATAGGTAGAAGATAGAAGCTGCTCCCTCTGCTTCTCATGTCATACACGAGGTTCTGAGGAGGAATTTAGGGGGAGTTTCAGGGAATTTTAGGCATTTTAGGGAACCCCAAATGCATCTTTTGCACTTGGGATTTGTGACTTGGCCGTGCCTCCTCTTGCTTTGCTTCCTGTAAACAAAATTTCTCTCTATTATTATTTTTTTTTTCCCACTTCCCAGATTTCCCTTTCTGTCAGAATGGCCCCCCCTCTTCCCAAATCCAGCCTTGGCTCCTCCGAGCTGTTCAGGAACATCCTCGGAAGTGGCTGCAGAACAGAGGATCTGGGAGCAGCTTTTGGCAGGCAGAGACTTTAAAAAAAAATTTCAATCCTTTGGTGTTTTCAACCTGCACAAGAGATATTTTCCCCTTTTGCAGGAGGATAAAAGATCATTTAAAGTAACAGTGTTGGGGAAAAAAAATAGCAGAGAATGAATTATAATAATCAATTTTTTCCCTTTAAACTATCACGATTTTTTCCCTGTGGATTTGTCCATCTTTCTCTCACAGCAAAAGGATCAATCCCTTCCAGATTATTTATACATAATTTGATATTTAATATGTTTTTTAAAAGGGTTTTGAATTTTTAATTTGCTGTTAAAAAATGTTTCTTTTAACCCACTGCAGCAAATCCTTGCAGAACCTCTCGGTTGGTGAGAAACTCTTGGTGTTCCTCGTTTTGTTTTTGCTTGGAGCCTGTTAAAAGTGTCAGGACGTGGGTGGCATTTGAAAGGTTACTGGAAAGGGTGGGGCTGTGATTAGCTAAGAAGGGAGATGAACTTTCTGGCAAAAATAAGGCAAGACTTTGAAGCAAACAGGATCTGGATGCCTGCAGTAAAACGGAACGGAATAAAAGTTGGAATTGGGGCGATCCCGAAAAAACACGAGGAGGAGGAGGGGGAAGAGCAGCAGAACGCAGCGGATGTAGATGTCAGCTCGGTGACAGGCGTGCCCTGATCCTGGGCATTACGGCCCTGAAATGGAGCATAATTATTCTAATTTGTTTTATTACATTAGCGTGGGTAGGAGGGAAGAAAGGGAGCTTTCTTCGCCGCCTCGCTCATTATTCCGCGCCGAGCGCGGCGGGGCCGGCTCCCGGCTCCCGCGCCCGGGCCTTCATGGGAATTTTTGGAAAATGATGTCTGCAATGTTCTGACCTTTGCCGTCCCAGCTGCAGCCTCCTCCTCTCTGCAGGGATCCCACACTTGACTCCTTAGCAACCTCCTTTGTGCCTCTGATCTCCGTGCGTTTGTCTGGGAATAGCCCTTGGCAGCGGGACGTGTTGTTCCTCGGTGGCTGGAAAAGGCAGGAGCCGCCAGTGCCAAGGGGATTTTTGGCAGAATCCTTTTCACCCACCGCTGCCTTCGGAGCCCCCCTCAGATGCTTCTCAAAGGGGCTTTTTTGGGGGAGTGGAGGGAGGGAAAGGAATTGGAGGGAGCGGAGTCGACAGCAGGGAATTTTACAGGAATTCTGCGGGTTCCGTCCGTGCTGGATGTGCAGGTTCACCCGAGCTCCTGAGAGCCCTCCTGGGGTCACCTCAGAGCCCCTCTGTGCTGGAGGGACCAGGCAGGTGGGGTTTGCTCACCTGGATCATTGCAGGATCCTGGAATGGTTTGGGTTGGGAAGGATCCTCCTGGGCAGGGCCACCTCACGCTGTCCCAGGTTACTCCAAGCTCCATCCAGCCTGGCCTTTGTTAGGAAAATGAATCCACAAACGCAGAGGTTTATGTCCAAAAAGGAGACAGAGGAGTCTTTTTACTTTATTCTTATAAAGGAGAGGCCATGGGGCATTTCCCCTGGGGTCTCTCAGATTTTTGGAGGACCCAGCCTCCTTTTTATCCCAATTTTCCCCTCTCTCTTTCCCCATTGGCTGAGGTACTTGAGAGGTGCAGACTTCCCGGAATGCCTGAGACCCTAAATTCCCCTTTTAATGCATAACCCCCCTAATTCTTAATTCTTATGGGATTTATGGGTTTTTCCCCATTGTTTCTTTCATCTTTCAATATCCAATTTCGTTTTTCAGCAAACCTATGGTTTGTTTGTAAAGGTGAATATTTTCTTTTCCATCCATCCATCAGTGGGATCCTTCCCATTGATTCTCTCATCCCTCAGTGCTGTTTTATCTACCAGCAGAGCCACGGCTGGTTTGTAAAGACAAATCTGTCATTGCTCTCACCTTGGACACTTGTGATGTGCCCAGGGTGATGTGGAAGTGCCAGACTTGGAGCTGGACAGGGCTGGGCAAGGTGCAGAGCAAAGCAGAGTGAGCTGAGGAGCACAGAGCTGTCCTTCCCTGCCTGAGGATCTGTGAGCCATGGGATGCTTTGGGCTGGAAGAGACCTCCCACCATGAAAGACAGGAAAGTGTTCAGACAGGAAAGTCTTCTTATCAAATATGGGGTTCAGACAGGAAAGTCTTCATATATAAGATTTTTATTTTATGTTTTTGCAGCATAAAAAACTCCCACTCTCATCATGAAGGGGTTTCAAGTCAGCTTTGACTTGATTGCTCCAGGTCCATCCCAGATTGCTCCAGGTCCATCCCAGATTGCTCCAGGTCCATCCCAGATTGCTCCAAGCCCCATCCCAGGCTGCTCCAAGCCCATCCCGGATTGCTCCAAACCCATCCCAGGCTGCTCCAAACCCCATCCCTGATGCTCCAAACCCATCCCAGGTTGCTCCAAACCCATCCCGGGTTGCTCCAAACCCATCCCAGATTATTCCAAGTCCATCCCAGATTATTCCAAACCCATCCCAGGCTGCTCCAAACCCATCCCAGGTTGCTCCAAGTCCATCCCAGATGCTCCAGGCCCCATCCAGCCTGGCCTCAAACCCTTCCAGGATGGAGCCTCCTGTTGTTCCTCTCTTTCCATGGAAGAAGCAGCAGGAATCTGAATGCAGAGAGGTTGGTGGGAACATCAAGTTCTGGTTCACACCTTTGGTTTGCTGCTTCTTTTCCCTGTGGGACATTCCCTAAGGAACAGAATTCCTGGGATCCTTCCTGCACCATGGGCCTTGATCCATCAGCAGGGAGGGAGATGTGGAAGGTCTGGAGTCCTGGAGCTCTGAGGGAATTTTAGACCCCCAACTGAGGTTGGATTCCTTGGATTTAGGTTCTCCAGGAGCCTCTTCCAGCCCTGCCCTAAATCCTTAAATGATTTTATTTTTAGGTTTCACCTCGGGAAGCTCCATCCTCTCCCACAACCCGGGGTCTAAATTTGTCTCAGAATACCCTGGTGAGGGTTTGGCTTTCACAGAGATGCTGAAACCACTTTTCCTGTGGGTAGCAGAGGTGGGAAGTGCACGGAGCCGGGATTTTCTCTGGAATCATTCCTTATTTATAGCAGGAGCAAAACGAAAATCTGGATTTTAGCTGGGAATTTTAGGTGGGGTTTTTTGCCCATCTTTTGTACAGCAAAGACACAGAAAGGCCTTTAAATTGACTCTAAATTTATAACGTGGGTGCCCCATTCCCCACCCTTCCCTCTGGAGCCGGGATCAATAGGGAATTTTGCAGACATAGCTTGAGTCACCAGGCTTTTGCTCAGCTTCCCGTGCTATTGGCCTGTCTGTACCATTTTTTTTTTTTTTTCAGAATTAATTTTGGGCTGAAAAAGTCTCAAAGAAGTGCTTTGTTCCTCCTTGACACTCACTCCAGGGAAAAGCAGGAAAAAAAAAAAAAAGGAGAAAAAGGAAAAAAAAAAACCCCGTGGAAAATCTGACATCTGCATTGTAGAGAAAAATCAATAGATAGGGAGGAATATAATTATCCCCCACTCCTGAAGGAATTTTTCAGATATTTTTTGGAACAGTGACTCATATGGGCTTAGGGCTTGAATGACATTTTAATTATTCCGGCTTTTATTTTTTTCGCTTTGAATCACCCAAGTACAGCCTGGAAAGGGGCACGGTTGGGCACAGCCATGTGGGGAGATGAAAGGGCAGGAGCTGAGCTCTTCCCTCCCTTCAGGTGGGGGCTGGATCCCTGAGGGATCCCCCCTGCATCCCTGGATTCTGTTTGCTGGCATCCTGTAAATCAGGGAATGTTTTATTCCATAATTCCAGAGCGGGGCTGGTGGATGGAGACAGAGTGGGGGAATTTTGTTATCCACCATTAAAGTAAATTAAAAAAAAAAAAAAAATCCCAAATGAAATCCTAAATGTCATTTTCCTTGCCCTGTGAGGAGATTTAATGGATTTAATTCCCCTGAATTTGAGGGGTTTGGAGTTTCCCAAGTCCAGGCAGGTGCTGCATCTCCATCCTGCCCCCAGCTCCTGCGCCGTGCCCTGGAGGAGGGAGCAAACCTGGCAGGGGAGGAGGAGGAGGAATTGAGCCCATATTTCATCCTGGAGTTTAATTCAATCCAGGGGCAGCGTTTTCTCCTCCTGCTGCTGTAAATTCCTGTGACAAGGACCTCGGGTTCCCCTTTCCCAGGCCAGGGGCTCTCATTATCCCGAGAACCCGAGTGCCCGACCCCGCTGTCCCTGCAGCCACAGCCGGGAATGGGAATTTAATAATCCCAGACTCAGGGCCAGGCCAGAGAGGTGAAAGGGCCTCTGCTGGTTCATTTGGCCACCTGGTTGCTTGCCTGGAGCTGGGATTTAATTTGTAATTCCTGAAAAACTTCTCGATTTCCGGGAGTCCTCTGGATGCTGCAGCAGGGCGCTCCGAGATCTTCTCCAACCTCTGCAGTTCCAGGATTTTGTGATTCCTCCTTCTCCTCTCCTGCCTCTCCTCGGCAGAGCTGAAGCCTCAGGATAGAGAGATGTTCCATGCACGTTTTGCTCTCGTTTTTTGGTACAAATCCTTGGGAAAATGGGAAAAGTTAGGTGCCAGTGTGGGAGTGAAGCGACCTCGGAGATAGCTCAGGGTAAAGCTGGCTTGAAACCCCTTCATGATGAGAGTGGGAGTTTTTTATGCTGCAAAAACATTAAAAAAAGATCTTTGATATGAAGGCTTTCCTGTCTGAAAGCTTCCTAGTAAACAAAAAAAGGGATGAACTGCCTGAGTGAGTCAGTGCAGGAAAAATTGGAATTTTCAGAGCGCTGCTTTCCCCCTCCCTCCATCCTTGTTTTAATTGGAGTTTTAATTATCCCTGCTGAATAACAGAGCTTGATAACAGCTCGGGGAAGGGAGGAGGGAAGGTCATCAAGATAAAGTGTCCTGTTTTAATATTCCAGCATTCCTGCACTGAGCTGGAGCTGCGGCACATCCTGGGAGATGCTATCGACGCCTCCTGAAATTTCAGAAAAGCTCAGAGGGCAGCACAGGCCGGGCAGGGGAGGATGGAGAGGCTGATGACAGCGAGGTTGTCTTGTCCCTGCTGCACAGGGATGGAGCTGAGGGATGTGCTGAGTAAATCCCTGGACATGAAACAGCTTTGCCCATCCCAGAACTCCTGGGTGAGTTTTTGCATCCCATTTCTGCCAGGCAGGAGTTGATAAACTCTGCCCTGTGCTGTCAGACAGATATACAGACAGCCCTGGGAACTGGATATTCCTGCGTATTTCCGAGGTTTTGGAGGGTCTTTAATCGGAATTTTGAGTTTCTTTTGAGGTGTTAAACTTTATTTAATGCTGCAAGTGGAGATTTGTTGTAGCGTGAGCAGAGGAGCCACTGTGGTCTCATCCAACCCGTCCCAATTCTGGGAATTGGGATGGAACCCAAAAATGCTGGGATCTGCTCTGAGCTCAGATTTTAGCCCGGGATGGTCCCTGATCCCTTCCCTGCTGCAAACACCGGGAAGCCTCAGGATGCTTCCCAAACTCCCAGAACCTCCCCGGGTTTCTCTCCTGGGGAAGGCAGGGCCGTGCCAATCAGGGCAATGTCAGAGGCAGGCAAATACCCCCTAATTGTATGCAGATGACAGAGCTGCTCCAACCTTTTGACTAGTGAAGCTTTCCTCAATTTGGGATATTGTGATCCTAATCAGGGACCTCTCCGGGACATCAAAGCCGCCCTTGATTGCTCGGCTTCCTGCTCCAGCCCATCCCTGCCCAGGTGTCTTTCCTGCTCTGGCCGACTGATTCCTTTCTGCTCTTCATCTCCGAGGCAAAGAAATTCAATCCCAGGATTGCTGCCAGCCCCGGAATGGACGCGGTGATTCGGAAATGTCCCCTCTTGTTGTTGTGCAGTGCCGGGGCAGGGGATGGATACCTGCTGCTGCTGCTGCTGCAGCTTGAGCCCGAGGTGGGGCAGGGCTGTCAGCGGTGCAGCCAGCTGTGCTGGGGGCCGGCAGCTTCCTTCTCCTGCCCCCTTTGTTGCTCTAATTATTTTAATTGCGTCTCTCTGTCCACCTGGCTCCGTGTCCCCACCTGGCTCCGTGTCCCCACCTGGCTCCGTGTTCCCATCCCTGCTCCCTGTTCCCATCCCTGCTCCGTGTCCCCTCCTTTGTTCTGTGTCCCCATCCTGGTCCCCATCCCTGCTCCATGTCCCCATCCCTGCTCCATGTCCCCATCTGTGTCCCCATCCCTGCTCCCTGTCCCCATCTGTGTCCCCATCCCTGCTCCCTGTCCCCATCCCTGCTCTGTGTCCCCATCCATGTCCCCATCCCAGCTCCCTGTCCCCATCCCAGCTCTGTGTCCTCACCCCAGCTCCGTGTCCCCATCCATGTCCCCATCCCTGCTCTGTGTCCCCATCCCTGTCCCCATCCCCAGCTCTGTGTCCCCATCCCTAGCTCTGTGTCCCCATCCCCTGCTCCCTGTCCCCATCCCTGCTCCATGTCCCCATCCATGTCCCCATCCCTGCTCCATGTCCCCATCTGTGTCCCCGTCCCTGCTCCGTGTCCCCTCCTTTGCTCCATGTCCCCATCCCTGCTCTGTGTCCCCACCTGGCTCTGTGTTCCCATCCCAGCTCTGTGTCCCCAGCTCCGTGTCCCCATCCCTGTCCCCATCCCTGCTCTGTGTCCCCACCTGGCTCCATGGCCCTGCTCCCTTTTCCACAGGCACCAGAGTTGGCTTTGCCCAAGTGTCAGGAAAATTAATGCACAAATCCAGAGGTTTATGTCCAAAAAGGAGACAGAGGAGTCCTTTTACTTTATTCCAATAAAGGAGAGGCCATGGGGCATTTCCCCTGGGGTCTCTCAGATTTTTGGAGGACCCAGCCTCCTTTTTATCCCAATTTTCCCCTCTCTCCTTCCCCATTGGCTGAGGTACTTGAGAGGTGCAGACTTCCTGGAATGCCTGAGACCCTAAATTCCCCTTTTAATGTATAACCCCCCTAATTCTTAATTCTTATGGGAATTATTTTTAATTCTTTATGGGTTTTTCCCCCATTGTTTCTTTCATCTTTCAATATCCAATTTCATTTCTCAGCAAACCTATGGTTTGTTTGTAAAGGCAAAAATCTTCTTTTCCATCCATCCATCACTGGGATCCTTCCCATTGATTCTCTCATCCCTCAGTGCTGTTTTATCTACCAGCAGACCCGTGGCTGGTTTGTAAAGACAAATCTGTCATTGCTCTCACGAGGGAACCGGTTGGGTTTGGATGTTAAAATTGTGAATTGTGATTTAAAATTGTGCACTTTGCTGGGTTTTTGTCTGTTACCCCAGGGGCAGAGCCTGGATTTTCCTGCTGCTGCCTCCCAGGGATGCTGGAAGTGTTGCCAGGAGCCCTGGGCTGCTGCTCAGAGCTGAGCAAAGGCTCAGGTGTGGCTGAGGCTTCTGCCTGCAAGGGGAATTTGGCACATGGCACAAGGATCCCTGTCAGCTTTTCAGTAACCAAGCAATGGGATGAGTCACATCCATGGTGTTCCCTTGGGAACAGCAACTGGATCGGGGCTCTGGATGCACCGTGGGTCTCGTTCAGCCTGTGCAGTTTAACCACAGAATTTGGCACTTTGAAACACAAAACAAAGTAAAATAAAATATCCGTGACCGTATTTCTGCCCTTTTTTCCCCCCAGGGGCTGATTAAAATCCGAGGAGATCGCTGCTGGAGGGAGTTGACTTGCATGGATTATCACTACGAGGTGAGTGATGTGCACACAAACCCTCATTTCTCTCCTCTGCTTTTCTTCTGTGCCATAATTCCCCCCAGCCTTTCCTCTCCTGCCAGGCAGCTCTCCACGTTTTCCCTCTTTATCCCAGCCCCTGGCAGTCAGGCCATGTCCATGTGCCAGCTGGGTGATGCTGTTTTTCCCAACCACACTCCTAAAAGACCAATTTCTCTCCTTCCCTCCTTTCCCCATTATGGATCCAGGAGCAAACCTGAGCCTCGCTGAGCACTTCCATTATAAATCTGCTGCAGGGCAGCAAAAAAAGGAGTTTTAAAGGAGTTTTTTGTGGTGTTGTTCCTACTTACACCCCCAAAAAATGTCCATTAGACAGGAGCAGAGCATCCCCGTGCTCCCCAACATGCAGAGCAGATCCCTGGCATAGCAGAACTCCGTGGGTTTATCTTTTTGACATCTGTTGTAGTGATTATGTTCTGATGATAAATTGGGGGTGGTTTGCTGGCTCTGGGCTCCTCTCCTCTCTGGTTACAGAGGCAAACTCGGCTCCCCTTCTCTCCTCACCTCTATTTTTGCATTTGGGGTTTATAGAAACGGTGGTGAAAAGGAAAATGCTGCTTGCAGGGATGAAAAGCTCTGGGTTGGTGAAGGGGAATGGTCCTGAAGGAATATTCCTTTCCCTGGAATGTAATGGCATCCATGGCCATCGAATATTTGGGAACAAAAGTCTGATGAGGAGGAGCTGGGGAAAGGGCTCAGCCTGGAGGAAATGGGGATCAAAAATTCCCATTTTTGGCTCTGCACAACTCCCTGCCAGGAGGGGACAGCCAGGGGGTGACAAGGGACAGGAGGAGAGGGAACGGCCTCAGGCTGCGCCTGAGATTTAGAGATCTGGGGAGATTTAGGTTGGATATTTGGGAAAATTCCTTCCCTCAAAGGTTGTTCAGGCAGTGGAAGGGCTGCCCAGGGCAGTGGTGGAGCCCCCATCCCTGGAGGTGACCAAACTCCACGTGGATGTGGCACCTGAGGGTGCAGTGATGAACGTGGTTGGTGTTGCTGTTGTTGATGATCTCAAAGGGCTTTCCCAACTTCAACAATTCTTTATGAAATGAGATTTTGCAGGTCCAAAAAGCTTTGTTTGCCTTGTCAGCTTTAAATCTTTTCTGTGTCACTCTCATTGACTTTTCCCCCTCAGTGTGGGGCTGGGCCTGTCCAGCTCCCCAAAACCCCAAAGATCCAACTCCATCCCAAGAAAAACTTGGGATGAAAAGCCCCTTCAGTGCTGTCCTTCCTAATCCTGAGCATGGGGGTGGCTGCAGTAAATGACTCAGTTTTCCAGGCACCTGGCAGCACTCGGGGAAAATCCAGCTCCAGCACTGACCCCAGCCCACAACAATCAGCCCCGATAATCCCAGCTCTCCCAAATCAATCCCAGCATCAGTCCTGGAGCCCAGAGGGATAATTGAGACCATTCCTGGCAGATCCATAAAGCAGGATCCCCAGCCTGTGCAAATAATTGGGACTGGGGGGCAGAGGGCAGATCTCGTTATCAATATCAATTATTTTAATCCCCACCAAAGAGGCTGCAAGAAAAAGGGAAAAATGAAAGAGGCCAAACTTTGTCCGTCGGCAATAATGGAACAAAAATACCTCAGGGCTGGCATTCACCTGCTGCTTTCAGCCAGGGGGAAGGAGAAAAGGGGGCAGCTGAAGGACCTCTGGGAGGGAGGGAGGGAGCTGGGAATCTGCTGGTAATTAGGATGATAAAAGCAGGGATTGGAGCGGGTCAGGGATGGATTTGGGCCAGATGGGTTGTGCTGTGGGATGTATGTCGGCCACCCCGGCTCTCCTGCTCCAGCACGAGCTGCATCCAAGATCTACACGGGCTCCTGTGCCAAGAGAATTAATGGAAACACATGGCCCCCATCCCTGCCTGGGCTGTTTGTTTGGAGTAGGACCTGCAGCTCTGCCCGTGGAAAAGAACATTTCCACTTTTGTCAGGGGTGCTGGATGGAACAGCCCGGTGGTGTTATGGTTAAATGGGTCCTTTTCCCTTCCTCTTCCCTTCCTCCCTGCCTTGCTGGGGCTCTGCTCCTCACTGAGGGCTCTCTGTGTGATTTGGAGAGGGGAACGGTGTGGTTGGCACCAGGAGGGGGATTTTCCTACCAGCCTGACCCTCCTGGATCCCTCAGGAGGAGGTGGGCTCCAGGAAATGGGGGAGAGAACTCCGGCTCTGCTGGAGGTGGAGGAGACTTTGCTGCAGCAGCAGGCACAGCTTTGGCAACTGCCTGGGCTGGGGCTTGGGGGATTAATGGTGGCTGTGGGTGCCAGGAGCCCCAAACTCTAATCCCAGCTTGGCAGGACACCACAGAGAGGGAATTTCACCTCCTTCTCCGTGGATTTCTGGGCTATCCAGGCCGGGGGCTCCAAGGTGAGCGCGTGGTTTGCACCTGGAGTTTCTGTGGGTTGGGATCTCAGTCCCTGTGGTGTCCTGGAGCTTCGTGTGTCCACTCCAGGACACACCTGGCAGGAGAAGTCCTGGAATCTGCCATCCATGGCAGATTTATCCCTTTTATCCCTTTTTGGGGTTGCTGTTGTCTCACTGTGGTTAGAGGGTTCCTTGCCCTGCAGGAAATCCCAGGAAAATGGAGTTTTCCCTCAGTGGAACCTGTTCCTGGAGCAGCTGCTGCAGAGAGAAGCTGCTCTGGCTCTCGGCTCTGTTTGGCATCAGGATTATTGAGATTTATCTGCCCTGGACACCAGGCTTGACAAATCCATGAGCAAGGATTGCAGGCTGGAGCCTCTGGCGTGGATCCCACAGCGCCTGGGACATCCCAGCTGCCAGGGCAGGCAGGGCAGCCTCGGGTCCCAGCCTGTGCCAGGGGGGACGTGGCTGAGCGTGTCCCCCTGTCCCTGCCTGCTCCAGAGGGGAAAATTTAGATGGAATTTCGATGGAATTCCCAACAGCTCCATCTGGGAAAATCTGCCTGGGAAGGTTTTGAGCCACTCCAGGCTGTTTTCTGGAGTTCCCAGGATATCTCCCAGGTGGGCTGGAGCAGCTTTCCAACCCCTCTGAGGAGGCACCAGGTCTGAGCCAGGATTGGGATGGGGGAACACCTCCTCCTCCTCCCCAGGGCCTCACCATTCCCTCATTCCAGGCTTTATCTGGGAGTGCAGTCTGGCTGGCACAGGCACAACATCCCAAACGGAGCAAATCCCCTCGGGTTAGAGCCAGGCTGGAAAATCCCAGCAGCTCCCACCCTGCAGAGCTCCCTCTGCCCACATCTCCTGGCACGGGCAGGACGTGGACATTTCAGACCCCAGCCATGCCAGGAGGAGCCTTTGGGTGCTGCTGGAGGTTTTGGCAGAGCAGTTCAGATAATCAGGGAGGTTTTGGAATGGGCCAAACCCTCTGTGGTGCCACCTCTGCCGTGTCCCACCAGGGTGGGATCCAATCCAGGGATGCATTTTTCCTCCTGGCTGCCAAAGCTGCTGCTGCTGCTTTTTAATTCCAGACAGATATCTTGGAAAATTCAGCCACCAACTGGTGGGAACAGCTGTGGGAGCAGCTGCTGGGGCAGGAGCCCTGCTGGGCACTGAATCCACACCAGAGCTGTCGGACACAGCCACGGGTCCCTCCTGAGGGACCTCAGTGACCTGTCCGAGGTCAGGAGGGACATGGAGGGGATGGAGAGTGTCCAGGAGGGGCTGAGGGAGCTGGGAAAGGGGCTCAGCCTGGAGGAAATGGGGATCCAGAATGGGAAAAGCTTTGCAGCTCAGCCCTCCCCAAACTGCCCTCAGTTTTTTTTTCCCCCTCACATTTTCTCCCACTTTTTGATTTTTCCCCTCATGACAAGAAGGACATGGAGGGGCTGGAGAGTGTCCAGGGAAGGGAAGGAGAATTCCTGAGGGAGTTGGGAAAGGGGCTCAGCCTGGAGAAAATGGGGATCCACAAAGGGAAAAGCTTTGCAGCTCAGCCCTCCCCAAACTGCCCTCAGGTTTTTTTTCCCCCTCACATTTTCTCCCACTTTTTGATTTTCCCCTTGTGGCAAGAGGGACATGGAGGGGCTGGAGCGTGTCCAGGGAAGGGAAGGAGCTGGAGAATTCCTGAGGGAGCTGGGAAAGGGGCTCAGCCTGGAGAAAATGGGGATCAGGGGGAATTTGTGGCTCTGCACAAGTGACAGGAGGGGACAGTTGGGGGGGATTCGGGCTCTGCTCCCAGGGCACAGGGACAGGAGGAGAGGGAATGACCTCAAATTGCTCCAGGGGAGGTTTAGATTGGATATTTGGGAAAATTCCTTCCCTAAAAGGTTGTTCAGTGGTGGAGTCCCCATCCCTGGAAGTGTTCAAAAAAAAAAAGCCTGGAAGTGGCACTTTTGGACATGGTTTAGTGGTGACCATGGGAATGTTTGGACGTGATGCCCTTAAAGGTCTGTCCCAACTTTAACAATTCTGTGAGGCAAAGGGATCAAGGGAAAGCAGAACCAAACCCCACTCCTGGAGCAACAAATCCTGGTCAGCGTTGGGAGCGAGATCCAGGATTTGCTTCCCTGGAGGAGCTCGGGATGGGTCGGGCACCACAAAACAACAAAACTTGGAGGATTTCCCTGACCCAGCCCAATCCCAGCCCCAAAAGTGTCGCTTGGCTCTGTCCCCAAGACCCTGCAGAGCCACCAGGGCCACTCCTGACGGGGACAAATTGTCCCTAATTACCTCGGGGCTGCTTTTCCCAAGCCTGGGCTGTCAGTCAGGGTTCCTACAGAACCTCTGCCAGGGAGCACAATGGGTTTTGTGCCTAATTAAGCCTCGCTGACTGATAACCGTGCTGATAAGGGCGATAAGGAAACTCAAACTGCTCCTTAACTGCCTCTTCATTCCTTTTTTCCTTTTCTCCCTCCTCTCCCCTGGATTAGACCTCGTTAAGCTTTTCATCCAGCTTTTTTTTTTTTTTTTTTTTTTTTTTTCCTTCCAAGCCATTACGAAACAAAAAAGTAAATAATATTTAGCAAGCTGTTGGGATGAATCAGAAAATGAGCTGCTTTTATGAGCCCGGATGGCTCGGGGTGGGCTTTGTTCCAACAGTTTGCATGGCTGGAAGGGAAAATGTTCCTTAGCAGGGAAGCAGGTGCTCGGATTTCGTGCTGAAAATTCTAAAGTTGCAAATTCAGACGAGGGAAGTGGTGCTGAATTGAATAGAAAACAGTAATTATTAAAGGAAGTTAACCATGCAAATAATTTTGGGGGATCTTCTTGTTGGTAACGTTAATGATTATTATATTATAAAATATTTATGGAGAATCCTAAGCTGAGAGTCCTTGGAGCTGTGCCACCTTCACAGGGAAGGATTCCTTCCTAAATGTAATTAAATGCAGAATAATTCGTGTCTCTGCTCCTTCCTCCATGCAGGGTGTGAACTCAGAGGGTTTTGCTGATGGATTTTGCTGCTTCCAGCTCGGGGCTGTGTCCGAGTCTGGCAGCCTTGACACGGGGAGATTTTCCAGGTTTCCCCAGAAATCTTTGGAGAGGTTTGTGGAAGTCCAGCAGGGCTCGGGGTGAGCTGGACACGTGGCTGTGAGCTCAGGGCCGCTTCTGAGAACTGAATTTGTAACTTGGAACAGGAAAATTTCACCCACTGGGAGCTGTGTTCCCATGAAAACAGGAGGGGAGATGAGCTGTGCTGCATCTCTGCCCTCGTGGGACAGCTCTGTGTAGGAACCAAAGCTGCTGGTGATGAGTTTTGGGTAAGGAGAGTGAGGAGGGAGCAGAGTTCTGCCCATGGAGGGCTGTAAATGCAGATTATTTCCATCCCCTGGTGCAAAAGCAAGCTGCACTTTGAGTCAAGGTGACTGAGACCAAGGGAAGAACACTGGTGCTCAGCTGCTTTATTATTTTCCTTTTTAAATTTATTTTTTTCCTTTTTTCCTTTTTGGTCAGAAGTTTGGAGACCTGACCTTTTCAGAGGCAGAAATGCAGAACCACTTGTCTTTATTCCTGTGTCTCCAAGGGGGAGGATTGGAAGCTGAGGCTTTGGGGCTCTCTGCTGGGTTTGGGGGAATTCCACGAGGAAGGACCAAGGGCTGGGCTGGCCTGGGATCAAGGAAATAATGAGCTCCATCGTAGGGTAAGTGCTTGGAGCAATAATATTGACAGATAAATGTCAGCAGGACATCAAAAGCTGATTAGGCCGGGTCTGGACTTCGTATGGGGCTCTGCAAGAAGAGCTGGATCTCAGCTTTTCAGATGAATCCCAGCTCTCTGCATGGATCTAAGGGATTTTAAATGCAGTTTGCTGGAAATGTTTGCTATTCCCAAGGCTGAGTTGGCTCTGCTGTTCTGGAGGTGCCCATCACTTCAAAAAAAAGAGGGAGAAAACTCCCTAAAAGTGGGATCTGGGCTTGGGTGGGAGGATCTGCCTTGCACAGGTCGGGTTTGCTGGCAGAGATTCAGGGATGTCCCTCCCAGCTGAGCAGGGAACTCCCAGAAATGTATAACCAGCCTGGTGGAGCTGTGCTGTAGTAGGACACGAAATAGATTGACTCTACACTGTTATGAGAAGAGAAAGAAAGGTTTATTTACAATTTTTTTCAATTTCTTTTAATAGCATGCTGTGTTAAAAAAAGGTAAATTATTGGTCTATAAGACCGACACTTCTTTCTGTTGGTTAAGTAATAGGAGACAGCACTTGGGGAGAGATTGTTATGAGAAAGGACACTTTCCTTAGTGATGTTATGAAAAAATAGTTATTTTACAAAAAGATGTTTTAAGAAAAAAAGAACCTGTTAACTTTGGGAAAGTGAACAGTTAAGGACATTGGTTAGAGGTGTTATGAAAAAGTAGTTATTTTGCAAAAAGATGTTTTAAGAAATAAAACCTGTTAACTTTGGGAAAGTGAACAGTTAAGGACACTTTGCTTAGAGATGTTATGAAAAAGTAGTTATTTTACAAAAAGATGTTTTAAGAAAAAACCTGTTAACTTTGGGAAAGTTGATAGTTAAGGACACTGTTTACTTAGAGGTGTTGTGAAAAATAATTATTTTACAAAAAGATGTTTTAAGAAATAAAACCTGTTAACTTCAGGAAAGTGAACAGTTAAGGACACTGCTTAGAGATGTTATGAAAAAACAGTTATTTTACAAAAAGATATTTTAAGAAATAAAACCTGTTAGCTTTGGGAAAGTTGATAGTTAAAGACACTGTTTGCTTAGTGATGTTATGAAAAAATAGTTATTTTTCAAAAAGATGTTTTAAGAAAAAAAACCTGTTAACTTTGGGAAAGTGAACAGTTAAGGACATTGGTTAGAGGTGTTATGAAAAAGTAGTTATTTTACAAAAAGATGTTTTAAGAAAAAGCCCCATTAACTTTGGGAAAGTGAACAGTTAAGGATGCTGCTTAGAGATGTTATGAAAAAATAGTAATTATAGAAAAAGATGTTTTAAGCAAAAAAAAACTGGTTATTTTGGGAAAGTTAACAGTTAAGGACACTATTTGCTTAGAGATGTTATGAAAAAATAGTAATTATAGAAAAAGATGTTTTAAGAAATAAAACCTGTTAACTTTGGGAAAGTTAATCGTTAAAGACACTGCTTAGAGATGTCATGAAAAAATAGTCATTTTACAAAAAGATGTTTTAAGGAAAAAACCTGTTAACAACTTTCCCCTTGGGAAAGGAGCTGGCAATATGTAGTAAACTAAAATTCTCTCAGGCTCAGAAATATTGAGCCTGCAGAGCTGCAGTTTGAGGAGACAGAATGATAAATATTGACAGTGATGTCCAGGTTTAAAAAGTGGAGAGGTTTAAAAAGTGCCCTCAGAGGATGTTCCAAAAGAAGGAGGGTGATAATACCTGAGGCAGACCAAAAGCAGATTTATTTATGCAGGGATGTACATGGCAGGGGATATTTAATTCCCAGCAGAGCAGCTTTGCTGGGAATGTTGGAACTCTGAGGGCTGAAAGCTTCGATCTTTCTGAATTTATGTGTGCCAACCCTCAGGTAAGAACTTTGTTTGACCTGAGAGCTTGGAAAAGGCTTCAAAAATGGAGTGATAGCACAGAACAGTGTGTGAGTGTGGTTTGGATGGTATTGTGTGATCTCACAGGGTGAAAAACTTAAATTTGGGATTTTGGTATGTAATGGGAGCCAAGATGGAGAATTGTGAGTTTGGGTTTGTAGCAGAATTTTTTGGGGAACAAGGGCATGATGTATTTTGGGATCAGATCTGAGCTATTCCCAGCTAGGCCTCAGATTTGGGCCTGTTTAGCAGTAGATAAGCCTGTGGCGCAGCAAGAAATTAGATTAAAATGTGTTTAAGCATTTTATATTATAATTACAGTAGATTCACGGTGGCTGCCTTAAGGTTAGGATTGTTTGCATTATTTTCAGTCTGAATACCAATTAGAAAACACCTGTAAACTATCAGGAACTGTATTTAACCCTCCATTTTGAGATAATAAACAGAGAACGCCTCATAAAACCACACTGGTCAGATCTGCATTGCTCTGTCCAGTTTCCCCCTCAATATTAGGAGGTTCCTTGGCTTTATGGGTTTGTTTTCTTTTTTGCACCTTCTTCTTCCTCCTTCTTCACTAACCTGGGTGGTTTTCTGTAATTGAGTGAACGAGGTCTGCATTGTGGATTTTGGGTGATCACAATTGGGTTAGAAACATCAATAATAAGAAACATCCAATAATTAATGGACAATTAAGACTTTAATAAGCTTGGATAGACACCATTTTACCTCACTTTCTTGACTTGTTAGAGAGAGCTCACATCTCGTGGGTCTGTAATCGATAAAGACACTAAATTTCAGTGTGATTGCAAAGAAACAACATCTCCTGAGTTTTATTCTGACTTTAGAGTGAGGAGCAGCCAGGAATTCTCACAGGAGCAGGGCTGTGCTGTCAGTCCAGGCTGGGGCAGGAGGCTGCCTCGTGTTCCTGGAGTGTGGGAGTTGGAATTGGAGTCCCAACACCCCAAAATCAGCAGTTTTGTGTCCTGGGGGATCAGGATCCTGGCAGGGAGTTCAGGAGAAGAGGGGAGGAGTGTCTGGTCAGAGAATAATCGAAATAAAAGTGGAGCTGCAGGTCAGCCTCAGAAAACATCCCCAGCTTGTTTGGGATCAGGAAGCCATGGCCTGCTGGAGGAAATTTGATGTAGGGAGGTGCTGAGGGAGAAAATTCCCAAAGGAGAACCATGCAGGAGCTTTACCAGGGTCTGGAGTGCCAGGACACAGAGAATGGCTGCCCACTGCCAGAGGGCAGGGCTGGATGGGTGATTGGGAAGGAATTCCTGGTGGTGAGGGGCTGGGATGGAATTCCCAGAGAAGCTGTGGCTGCTCCTGGATCCCTGGAAGTCTCCAAGGCCAGGCTGGAGCAGCCTGGGATAGTGGGAGGTCTGCCACCCTGCCATGGCAGAGGTGGCACTGGATGGGCTTTAAGGTCCCTTCCAACCCAACCCATTCCAGAATTCCATGTAAATTCCAAGTTCCTGTGACAATCCCTCCCAGACACGGCTTCCACGGGCAGTGGAGCACCTGGATCGGGGCAGGATCTCATTTCTCTCTTTGCTGCAGTTCAGATCTCCATGATTCTTCACCCAAAGTACTCAAAAAACACCTCTGGGCTTCCCCCTTTTCCCCCTGAGCAGGTGGGTGGCACCTGTCACTGGTGTCCCCTCAGCTTTCCATGATTCCCAGCCGTACCAAACCAAAGCAGGATAAACCAGTGAAGGTTTCCTGGATATTTCCCCCTCAGGGGAACTTTGTGGGGAGGGTTTGGGGTTGGGATCAGCAGCAGGGCTGTCAGTCACCCTGCCTTGGGAATATGCCAATCCCCTCTCCAGCAGTAACACAATTCCTCTTCCTGGATTCCTGGCTGTTTTTCTTACGGATTTGTTTTAAGCCTGGTGAAAGCTTCCTGTACACCTATTGGATTTCATCTCTTCCTCACGCTCTCCCACTGCTCCCAACTCATTCACAGACCACCCAGGACCCTCCTCACTTCCCTTGAATATTCCCTTTTCCTCCCCCACTCCACGCTTTTGGTCTTTTTCCATCCTTATCAGAGGAATCCTCACAACAGCCACCCCACCAGCTCTCCCTGCACGGGGCTCTTGCCCTGCCTGGGCTCCTCCAGGGGCAGGAATGTTGGATCCCAGCACATCCCTGTGCCTCCCAGGGCTGTGGGGAATATTGCACCACTCCTGGAACGTGCAGGGCCCAGGAGGTTTGGCAGCCTGGAGGAGAGCACAGGCAAGGCTCTGGTAATTATTTAAATTACAGATTGATGAGCCTGGTAATGGGGTGTTTTAGGAGAAGGGAGGTGACAGATTTTGATGCTTTCTGGAAGAGATGAGAGGGGGAAGTGGCAGGAAAGCATTTCCCAGTCTCTAGATGTAATGTGGAATGGGTTGGGTTGGAAGGGACCTCAAACCCATCCAGTTCCAAACCTCATCCACCATCCCAGGGTGCTCCAGGCTGGCCTTGGACACTCCCAGGGATCCTGGGGCTGCCACAACTGCTCTGGGAATCTGGGATCTCCCCACCCTCTCAGACTTTTTATCAGGTCTGCTTTCCCTCTTGCTTTAGGGAGGAGAAAGGCCCAGGGGCCCCCTGGGATGTTGTTGATTTCTACAAAGGTGTCTCGGTCCTCATCCTCCAGTTTGGGGTTTTGGGGCCTCCAGATCTTGCCCAGAGGCCTCATCCCAATGAATCCACCTCTGGATTCTCCCAATGGTCAGAATAATCCCTGTGGCCATGAGTAGAATCATTTCCTCTCATCCTTCCTGGCACTTAGGGACATGAAATAATCTCTTTCCTGGTCTCCTCCTTAGCAGGTGCAGTGTAAGGAGAGTCAGTTTTCCCATCTATTCCCATCTTTCTCAGTGTTTGTAGGGAATTTTCCCTCAGTCCGGGTCCCTTGCCTCAGGGTCTGCATTCCCAGTGGTGGACAGGGGTGCCCATCCCTCTTCCTCCTCCAGTCTCTTTTTTGAGATTTTCTTTTAGGAATAAATGTAATTTATTTTCCCAATCCCATTTCTCTGGGTAACATTCCTGGCACAGATTCCCAGAGAATTTGTGGCTCTGCCCCTGGATCCCTGGCAGTGTCCAAGGCCAGGCTGGATGGGGCTTGGAGCAGCTGGGGCTGGTGGAAGGTGTTGAGGTTGGAACTGGATGAGTTTAAAGCCCCTTCCAGCCCAAACCATGATTCCACAATGATATTTTTTTGTCATGCACCAAAGGTTTTGAGCTCAGTTTAAAGAATTTTTATTCTCCCAGAATAAAACAGGGCCTGGCTGGAGAAGAGCCCATCACGGGCAGAACCTCAGAAATATCAGAGCCCTTCCCTTTATTTGAATTTCCAATTCCCAGGTGATTTCTGCCATCTCCACACAATTCCCTGTGGTTTTACACTCCCCACGTTGGACATGCATTGGTTGGAAGTGCAGCTCCCAGGTTGTGCCCCCTCAGTGATCAGGGCTGACAGCCTGAGCCAATTCCCAGGCACATTTCCCTCCTTCCCAGAGATCAGGAAGAATCCCACCTATTTCTCCATGTTTTTTTCCATCTCCTGAGTGCTCACAGCAAGCCCTTGTAGCTCTGGAAGAAGAAGAATCCAGGGTTTGGGGGTTGGAATGAGTTAATTTGAAGTCTCTGCCGTGGCGTTTCGCTCCAAAGTCGTGTGCGCCGCACTGACCTTTAATCTCGGAATATAAATCACTTTCCAGTCCTATTATTTCTAAAATCCTACAGGCTCCGAGTGCACAAAAGAAGCCTTTGTCTCTTATTAATTTAATTTATAGGTTAAAGTTTCAAATCAGTGGCAAGCACAAGCTGATTTACTGTGCACTGCAGGAATTGCAGTTCTGGGAAGCGCAGCCCTTGCTCCGCTGCCTCCAAAGGGCCATGTGTAATTAGGAGCTTCTGTAATTAGATATAATGTCAGATAATTTGCTTATCGTTTTTGGAATGCATTCTCCAGAAGAGCTGGGAGGGGAACTCGGGGTGGGTCAGCTCTTTCAAGCCTTAAAAAACTCCCCAGATCAGTGAAAGTGCGTGTGGAACCATCCGGTCGTCTCCTGCATGATGTCATTTGTGCTGCAACCAAAAAAGCCCAGCCACTTTGGGAATAAAATCCACGTAAAAGCAGGAGGGAGCCTGTTCCCATCAGTTTTAAACAGGATACCATTTCCTGGTTTTTAATTTTTTTTTTTTAATTTGGAATTTTTAATTTTGAAGTATTTTGAAATTCTGAAATCCCTGTGTGGAGTCAGATATGGTTTCTGTTCCCTGCCTTAGGAGGATTCCCATTTTTTCCACTTCCTGGGATTTCTATTTTTATAACCATTTTCTATTTCTAATTTTATAACCAAGTTTTCTAGTCTGTCCTCCAAATAGCTCAAGACAAAGAAATAAAACTTTTCCCTAACCCTGCTGTCATTCCCCATTCCAGGGGAAAAGCTTTGACTCCTCCAAGCTCTCTCCAGAGGCTTTTCCCTCTTGACCAATTTACACGGAAAATAGGGATTGTGACTTGCTGCCCTTGCCAAGATTGTGGAAATATCTGTATTAAAAATGGCATTTCTCTTCTTCCTGTCCACGAATCCACTGATCTGTGTTTTCCAAGGATCAGATCCTTCCTGTTCCCTCTCAGTCTCAGGCTGGAAGGGTTTTCCTGGCCTCAGCATTCATCAGGGCATGTGACAGGACCATGTCCAATGGGCCCAGGACAAGATTGGATTTCTCACTGTCACGTTGGGTCCATCTGATGGAGCAGAGCTGGGCAGTGTTTGTGTCCAGCCGTGGATTTATGGATTCTGGGATGAGCTCAGGGAGTGCCCCCATTTCCCCAGAGCTGGGCCTGGGCCATGCTGGGGTTTCCCATCAGCTGCTGAGGGCGTGGAATCAAAGCTTGGAGCAGGATTTCTTATCCCAGAGCCAGTGAATTCCATGAGCTCCCCTTCCCTAAAAAAGGAGAGCTCCTGGAGTCCTGCTGCTGCTTCTGCTCTTCTCCCAGTGCAAATATTTCACACTGCTGGTCAGTCAGGACCAGAATCCCATTTCCACCTCTCTTGTTCCTCAGGAATATTTCTGCTTTTGTAACTTGAGGATATCAGGCCACCAGCAACTGCTGGAGCCCCTTCAGGCCCTGCAAGGCCACACTGAGGTCACCCCAAAGCTTCTCCTGTCCAGGCTGGGCCATCCCAGCTCTCCCAGCAGAGCTGCTCCATCCCTCTGCTCATCCTGGAGCCTCCTCTGGACTGGCTCCAGCAGCTCCAGGCCCCTCTGCAGGTGGGGTCTCACCTGAGCAGGGCAGAGGGGCAGAACCCTTTCCCTGATCCCTGTCACCTGCAGGAGTGTCCCCATGGAGGTGCCTTCAGCAGGAGCGTCCCCATGGGCAGGAGCAGGGTGGATCCTGAGGTCTCTGAGTTTTCCCTTCCCTCTCCCTCTGGCAAACAGAGCTGATGGACATTTCCCTGCCTTTGAACACTGAACCTGAACTCTGAGTGCTCAGGGGTTGGCAGGAGGGAGCAGGAGCCGAGGGGAGCTCCGGGAGCTCTTGGCTGTGCCAGGGGAAGGGAAGGGTAATTCAGGGAAATTCTCAAGGATGGCTCTCAGAGCCGGTCAAACCTGACTTTCCTCATTCAACTTTGGGTTTGTGCTGCAGGCAGGAGCTGGAGTTGGAATTGGCAGAGATTAAAGTTCAGGGGCTGAACTCTCCAGATTCCTGCAGGGCAGGGACACCTCCCACTGTCCCAGGCTGCTCCAGCCTGGCCTTGGACACTTCCAGGGATCCAGGGGCAGCCACAGCTTCTCTGGGAATCCCATCCCAGCCCTTCCCCACCCTCCCAGCCAGGAATTCCTTCCCAATATCCCATCCATCCCCACCCTCTGGAAGTTCAAACCCATTTATCCCTGGCTTTACCCTGTTTAGTAAAGGAGCTCCCAGGAGCCCCTTGGCACATCCAGGAGCCTTTTGCTGGATTTTGGCCCCATTCCCTGCAGTGATGGGGCCAATCCTCGTGGGTTTTGTGGCAGGAGAGCCCCTTGCAGGGAGTGCTGTGACATTCCCAGACTAAACCCCTAAATATCCACACACTGATGGATTTCCCTGGAGGTTTTCCATCCACCTCCTTTTTTTTAGGGCCTGCTGGAGATTCCAGGCAGGAATTTTTATGCTGGAACAGTGGATGAAATGATTGAGTTTGTTTCTCCTGCTGCCTTTGATCCCAAAAATCAGAGAATTGACTTCTTTAGATCTCCTCCTCTTCCTCTGCTCCTTCCTTCATCCATGGATCTCATTGCCACATCCCAAGTCCTGATTTTCCTGAAGATCATCCCCACTTTTCCAGCTGGTAGATTTGAGTTGAGCTTTTGTCCTGCACTTTGTCCCATGGCTTGGGAAAAGGGACCATCAAATCCCAGGAGCTGGGTTTGGATGTGGAACCTGGAATTTCCACAGTGCCTGATCATGATTTCGTGCTGGGAATGTGCCAGCCCATGGGAATATTGGGATTTTATCCAAATATTTGAGTTTTAGCCAAAATTTGCTGTCCTAAAAGCATCTTGGGACAAATTCCTTGCTGGGATTTTTCTTCATCCCAATCCTGAGCATGCCATGGGTGTGTCAGAGTTACAGGTGTCAGCGGGCACTAATTAATTAATTAATCAATTAATATTCCACATTTTTAATGGGTTTATGCCTTTGGAGAGCCCCAAACCCTTAAAAATTTAAAACCACCCAGAGCTTTTGGATTCCTGATTTTTCTCGTGGTAACCCCATTAGGAAAACTTGCTGCAGGATTTGCTTTACCTGCTGAAAGAATTTATTGTAGAAGATATTGGGAGCTTTGTCCTGTTCTGCTCACAGATTCCGTGGGATAAATCACATCCACGTTCCAGGACCACGGATGTGTGGCTGTGACAGCAGCTGGTTTTGATAAACTCCAAAATGTCCCTCTCAAGTGAGCAAAACACAAATTCCACCCAGCAATTCCACATCAGCTTTTTCATTCCCTTCCCCTCCCAAGCTCGAGTTTGATTTTATTGCTTGAGATTTAGCAGAAATTTAATACTTTATCTCCTTCTGAACCATCCCTCCCAGCCCAGCATTCCTCTGGGCTGGATTTGGGGTTCAGAGCACGGCTGATGTTTTGCCAATTTGAGGTTATTCCGTGCCCGAGTTTTGGGGATGGTTTAAACTTTAGAAGTTGGCCCAAAAATGTGCTTTATGTTGAGCTGTGTGGCAGGAGAGGCCTCTCCTTTTCCATTTCTCATTTAGAGCAGCTTTGGGAGAGCCCAAAAACATCAGGAGCTGCTCCTCTCCCCAAATTCCAGGTCAGGCCCACAGTGGGATCTGCTCATTCCATAGGGATCCAAGGTTTATCTTGATGGAAGGAAAGGAATTCTGAGGCACTTTGTGGTTCCCAGCAGTGGGGTTGGGATATTCCCACTTTTCCAGCAGCAGGAATTCCATCCAGTGTAATAAACCCTTCCATGGGAGAGCTGTAACAGGATTTTTAGGGATGTCAGTGCACAAAATCTGGGGGAGAAAAACCCCAAATCTGTGCTGCTGGAGGAGGAAAACCTGTCAGGGGTGAGAGGGGCTGTGGGATGGCTGAAACCCCGGGAATGCTGAGAGCTGATGCCACTGGAAGCGTGGTGGGGCAGGGACAGTGATGTGGGATGAGGAAGAGGAGGATGCAGAGCTGGAAAAACCAGGAATTTCAGCTCTGGTGCCAGAGAAAGCTGGGAAGGCGTTGGTGCCTCCAGGAGCTCCTCCTGGGTGGGAGCAGATCCCAAAAATCTGGCTGCTCCTGGCTCCAAAATCCCAAACCCTCCCTCTGGGATGAGGGAAAGCCTTTACTGGTTTTTGTGGAGCTAAAACTGGGATTTGTTGGAGGCTTCATGTTGGTTTTCTCCTTGCAAGGAGCTTCTGGCTTGCAGAAGTTCCTTTAGGAGGGGCAGACTCTGCTCTGGCACATGCAAAACACAGATTTATTTTATTTTATTTTATTTTATTTTATTTTATTTTATTTTATTTTATTTTATTTTATTTTATTTTATTTTATTTTATTTTATTACTATATTTATTATTTGATATCATCCAGCATGGCTGATCCTGGGTGTTGAGACACCACCCCATAGAATTCCCCCCATGGACACAAACTCTTGGCTTTAGGGTTTATTTCCAGCCCCGGGGTGCTCGGGGAATGTCCTTTGTTCCTTTAAATTAAAATTTCTGCAGCCCCAGCCCGTGGGAGGTTTGGGGTGGGTGGAAGAATGTCCCCATTATTCCCAAGCCCCCGTGGCTGCTCCGTGGCCTTTGCAGGGACAGGAGGAGGAGGGAGCAGGTTTGGTTCTTCCCCAAGGGCTTCACCCCAAAATTATCGAGGTGTTGTCACATTTTTTGGGGAGTTTGGCTCTGTGTGAACTCCCCATGGGCACACTGGCAGCGGCTCTGACCGTGGTGGGTTTGGGGAATTATTTTCCTAATTATTTATTATCATTCATAATTATTATTTCATAATAATTTTCATAATTATTTTCATGTGGAGATCTGTGTTGGGGTGTAGAAACAACAGCTTTTCCCTTTCCAATTTAAAAAACCCAAACAAACAAGCCCCAGTGTTGTTTATTCCTGTGGTTTTTGTCCAGGAATTCCGGGCATCTCCTGCCCAAACGCAGCGACAGAGGCAGCAAATCTTTGGTCATAAAACAGGATTTGTTTTTTCTGAATATCTGAATTAATATCTGATATAACAATCTGATATAATGAATTAATATTCTGATATCTGAATTACATTTTTAGTGCTTTCCCATTTTCCACTTGGCTTTTCCCTTGCCTGGAGGATTGGGGTGGAAAATATCTGTATATTTTAATATCTGTATTTCCACCAGAAATTTCCAACAGAAAGCGGAAAAAGGGCTGGGATGGGATGGGGTTTGAGGTCCAGGATTTGTGTGATGTCCTTGTGGCTGGCACAGGATTGATCCGATTAGGGACGAGCCGTGGGACCCCCAAAGGCAGGACAAGCCTTTCCACGTGGGATGAGCCCTTGTAAAGCCCTTGTAAAGCCGTTGTAAAGCCATTGTAAAGCCCTTAAAGGTGTCACGCTTCTTATCTGCTTTTTGTTTATTGGGGGGTGGAAAAAAATAAAAAAAAGAGGCTACAAATAAAGCTGTGTCACGAGATCCCCCCCGGTAATTGAGGGGCCGAAATTAATTAGCCACGGTGAATGTTCTGCATGGCTCCCTCTCCCCTCGGAAGAAGGAGCCCTTTGTGCATCCCGGGGAGCTGCACATGGAATACCTGAGGGCATCCCGGCGCCTTCTCCTCCCTCTGCTCTTCTCTTTTCACACTCCTCTTCCCCATTCCCTGCCTGTCCTTTCCCATTCTTTGGGAGGCAGGATTTCCTGACAGCCCTTTTCAGCGTGGCGTCCCCTCCAGCGCCCTCCCAAAGCCTCAGAAGTGGGGCAGTCACCCTTTTTTAATTTCAGGGATGATGGTCAGGTTTGGGCAGGCTCAGTGGTGCACTCACCCCTCGTGTTCCATTTTTGATTTTGGATGATGGCTGGGTTTGGGCAGGCTCAGTGGGGCACTCACCCCTCTTGAAATTTTCAGTAATTCCAGGGATGATGGCTGGATTTGGGAAGGCTCAGTGGTGCTCTCACCCCTCTTGAAATTTTCAATAATTTCAGGGATGATGGCTGGATTTGGGAAGGCTCAGTGGTGCTCTCACCCCTCTTGTTGAATTTTTAATTTCAGGGATGATGGCTGAGTTTGGGCAGGCTCAGTGGTGCCATCAACCCCTCGTGTTCCATTTTTAATTTCAGATGATGCCCAGGTTTGGGCAGGCTCAGTTGTGCACTCACCCCTCTTGAAATTTCAGTAATTTCAGGGATGATGGCCGGGTTTGGGCAGGCTCAGTGGTGCACTCACCCTCGTGTTCCATTTTTAATTTCAGATGATGGCTGAGTTTGGGCAGGCTCAGTGGTGCACTCACCCCTCTTGAAATTTTCAGTAATTTCAGGGATGACTGAAATGGCTGGATTTGGGCAGGCTCAGTGGTGCTCTCACCCCTCTTGAAATCTTCAATAATTTCAGGGATGATGGCCGGGTTTGGGCAGGCTCAGTGGTGCCATCACCCCTCGTGTTCCATTTTTAATTTTGGATGATGCCCAGGTTTGGGCAGGCTCACTGATGCACTCAACCCTCTTGTTCCATTTTTAATAATTTCAGGGGTGATGACCAGGTCTGAGCAGGCTCGGTGGGGCAGTCACCCCTCGTGTTCCATTTTTAATTTCAGGGATGATGCCCAGGTTTGGGCAGGCTCAGTGATGCACTCACCCCTCGTGTTCCATTTTTAATTTCAGGGATGATGCCCAGGTTTGGGCAGGCTCACTGATGCACTCACCCCTCGTGTTCCATTTTTAATTTCGGATGATGGCTGAGTTTGGGCAGGCTCAGTGGTGCACTCACCCTTGTGTTCCATTTTCAGTAATTTCAGGGATGATGGCTGGATTTGGGCAGGCTCAGTGGTGCACTCACCCCTCTTGAAATCTTCAATAATTTCAGGGATGATGCCCAGGTTTGGGCAGGCTCAGTGGTGCACTCACCCTTGTGTTCCATTTTTAACAATTTCAGGGATGATGCCCAGGTTTGGGCAGGCTCAGTGGGGCACTCACCCCTCGTGTTCCATTTTTAATAATTTCAAGGATGAATAATTTCAGGATAATTTCAGTTTTGGGCAGGCTCGGGTGGAGCTGATTGGGATGGGATTTTTGGGATTGTCCTGTACAGGACCAGCAGTTGGATTTGATGATCCCTTCCAGCTCAGGAGATTTTTGGATTCTGTTTGTGCATCTCTGAATTGCTGCTTAATTTGGGGTTCATTGGTTATTCTTTAGATTTGCTTTTTGTCATCAATTCCATCTTTTTTCTATAAAAATTTGCTCTGTCCTGCTCTTTATCTGCTGCCTGAGCTCTGGCTTTAGGAAAGTGCTGCTGGAGCAGGTCTGGATGTCTCTAGAGTTGGAATTTTCTGCCTTTTTATTATTCTATTCCTTTATTCTATTATTCTATTTTATTCTTTTATTCTGTTATTTTTTATTCTTTTATTCTGTTATTTTTTATTCTATTATTCTATTATTTTTTATTCTATTATTCTGTAATTTTTTATTCTATTATTTCATTAGTCTCTTCCATTTTTTTCACATGGCAAATTCAATCTCGCAGGCAGTGGCTGCTACACACAGTCATGTACAGAATTCTAGAATTTATATTACAATTTGTATTTTTTGGTTGGAATTTCAAACAATCAGCAGCAGATTCCAGGCCTGTTCAGCTTCCAGGTTTCATTTGTGCTTCCAGGCTCTGCCCACATGAGGTTTTCTCCAAAAATTCCCGGTTTTCCAGGGCGATCCACAGCTGCTGAATGATGATGAATCCCCTGGGGGCAGAGCTGGGTTGGGGCAGTGGGGAGGACACAAGGGAATGTGCAGAAATTCATCCTGATTTGGGGAAAATGTGATTTATCAGCTGTAGTGAGTCAGTGGTCGTTTGTGATGGATGTTTTCTGCCAGAAATCATGGAATGGTTTGGGTTGGAAGGGAATTTAAGGATCATCCAGTTCCAACCCCAACACCTTCCACTGTCCCAGGCTGCTCCAAGCTCCATCCAAGCTCACCTTGGACACTCCCAGGGATCCAGGGGCAGCCACAGCTGCTCTGGGAATCAGTTTTGGGATGGGAAGTTGGGGGCAGGAATCCCCAGTTGCTGTCCCCAATCCCTCAGGAATTAAACTGGGATCATGGACACTGGGATGTGTCCGTTCCCTGTGGGGAGGAGCGGAGCATTCCTGGGGGCTGGGCATCCCTTGGGAGCATCCCCCAATTTCCAGAGGGTCTCTGATCCTCCAGAGCTGGTGGGAAACCTTAAAGGGGGAGAAATCCAATGGGATAAATCCAGTGGGATAAATCCAGTGGGATAAATCCAATGGGATAATTCCAATGGGATAAATCCAGTGGGGATAAATCCAATGGGATAAACCAAATGGAATAAATCCAATGGGATAAATCCAATGGGGTAAATCCAGTGGGATAAATCCAATGTGGATAAATCCACTGGGGATAAACCCAGTGGGATAAATCCACTGGGGATAAACCCAGTGGGATAAATCCAATGGGGTAAAAACAGTGGGATAAATCCAATGGGATAGATCCAATGGGATAAACCCAATGGGATAAAGCCAGTGGAGATAAATCCAAAGGGATAAACCCAATGGGATAAATCCACTGGGGATAAACCCAATGGGATAAATCCACTGGGGATAAACCCAGTGGGATAAATCCAATGGGGTAAAAACAGTGGGATAAATCCAATGGAATAGATCTAATGGGATAAATTCAGTGGGATAGATCCAATGGGATAAACCCAATGGGATAAATCCAGTAGGGCAAATTCAATGGGGTAAATCCAATAGGATAAATCCAATGGGAAGCCATCCCCCCCAAACCTGGAGCAATCTGCTCCAGTTGGAGTTTCACCCCATTCCTCACCCTCCTTCCCTTTTGGGGCCGTTGAAGCCGGAGCTGCCCAGCGTGGGCAGAACCCGATTGCAGAGCCCAGCACAGCCCGGGCTAATTCAGCTCCACCTCCTGACACTTGGGCTGGAGCAACTGCACTAAGCCAGGCTTAAATCCCCCAGCCAGGCCTGGCATTGGAGACATATTTCATAGGGCAGTAACGAGCCGAAATTCCAGGTATTCCTCTTCCCTGCAAACACGCTGTTTACTCAAGGAAATTAAAGCCAGCACCGTGCATGCCGAGTGAGCTTTTATTTGATTTTTTTGTTGTTTTATTTGAAAAACAACAACAAAAAAACCCTCCCAACCCTCCCAGGCCGTTAAAGTTTGTGCATGATTGATTTGGGGATTAAAAGAGCAAATTTTTTTTTGTTTCTTAATTTTATTTTTTTTTTTTTTTGCTTTTGCCACGTTTCAAATCATCCAGGGAGACTTTTCCACCCCGGGGAGCGGGGTGTGCGTTATCCCAGATTTAATTGTGGAGCCTGGATGTGTGCAAAGTGTGTTCCTGAAGGTAATTGGATGAGGGTCACTGGCTGCCCTGAGATATATGGGCACAGTAATCAGAGAATAATTTCGACCCAGGTTGGAGTTGCCAGTAAAAGTTGTAAAAGTTAATTTTATAGGGGCTGGGACAAAACGTGAGCGAGAGCAGGTTCGGGGGTTCTGGTGTATTTGCTTTGTCCGGTGACGTTTTTATGATGTTTTATTATTATTATTTGTGTTTTAAATGCAATTTGGGGCAGAGGGGAGGGAGGGCTGAGCTGATTAGCGGCGTGTGCAGATGGATCAGGCACAGGAGGAGGAATTCAGCACTGACAGGAGCTGCCCTGGGCACCAGCAGAATTAACTTGTGGAGGGGATTTATTTCCTTTTCCCCATCGTATCCTTCCCCTTGATTTCCAGCAAGGAGCAAAGGCCTTTATTTATTAAATAAATTGTTTTTCATATTCCTGCGTGGATGAAACCTTCCAGAGCACTGAGCCTGGTGGGGACAGAGGCAGGGGTGGAATGTTGAGGTTGGAAAAGACCTCCAGGATCATCGAGGCAGCGTTGGGACAGGGCTCAGGGATGGGAGCAATCCCATTTGGGGTCTGTGCAGGGCATGGGGCAGTCAGTGGGTTTGGAGATTCGTCAGATCCATCTCATTTCTGGGAATCCTTCCTTCATCTGCCCCTAAAAATATCCCACTGGGCATTTTCCATTTGTGTTCATGGAGAGAAACCCACTCTCATTGGGTAGAATTTATATGTGTAAATTTGTATTTATAATTTGTATTTCTGGATAGAAACTCATTCTCATTGGGTAGAAATTTATATGTGTAAATTTATATTTATAATTTGTATTTCTGGATAGAAACCCATTCTCATTGGGTGGAAATTTATATGTGTAAATTTATATTTATATAAACTTATAATTTTATATATAAAATTTTATAAAATATTTATGTTTATATTTATAAATAGAAATATATAAAAATCCATATCTATAATTTGTATTTCTGGATAGAAACCCACTCTCATTGGGTGGAAATTTATATGTGTAAATTTGTATTTATAATTTGTATTCCTGGATAGAAACCCACTCTCATTGGGTAGAAATTTATATGTGTAAATATATATTTATATAATTTATATTTATAATTTATATTAATGGATAGAAACCCAATTTCATTGGGTAGAAATTTATATGTATAAATTTAAATATATGTATTTTATATATATATATATATAAAATAATTTATTTTATTTTATATTGTATTATATTATATAGTTATAATACATTATAATATATTATAATATATTATATAATCATAATATATAATATATGTTATATTAATTAATATAATTATAATAGATTATATAGTTATATTTTATAATAATTTATATAATTATTATATTATATAATTATTATATAAATTAATATAATTTTAAATATAATATGTATTTTTATATATATTTTCCATTTGTATTAATGGACAGAAAGCCACTCTCATTGGGTAGAAATTTATACGTATAAATCTATATTTATATAAATTTATATTTATAATTTCATATATAAAATTTTATATTTTATATAAAATATATATGTTTATATTTATAAATAGAAATATATAAAAATCTATATCTATAATTTGTATTAATGGATAGAAATCCACTTGCATTGGGTAGAAATTTGTATGTATAAAATTATATTTATATAAATATATATAATTTTATATAAATATAATTTATTATATTTATCTAATAATTTACCTTAATTAATATAATTATTATGATAAAACAGATAGTATAATAATTATATATTTTATATACTATAATTCTTATATTAATTAATATAATTTTTATATATAAATTATATTTTTATTTATATTGTTATAATTTGTATTAATGGATAGAAACCCACTTGCATTGGGTAGAAATTTATATGTATAAATTTATATTTATATAAATTTATAACTACATATATATATTATATATGTATATTTGTATTTCTAATTCCATTTATATTCTTACTTCACCTGACATCAGAGAATCCTGGAATGGTTTGGGCTGGGAGAGACTTTTAAGGGCAGATTTTTTTTTGTTTGTTTGGCTGATGTAGGACACAAAAATATTTCTTGTAAATCCTCGGTGTGAGGATTCCCTCGCTGCTGAAAATTCCCTTCTCACATCCATGATGTGATTTTTGGGGAAGAACAGGAATTATTGATTATTCCCAGCACCAGCCTTGGCAGAGTTTCCTTTTGAAAATACCGGGCTTAATTATTCCAAGGAGGACAAATATTTGCGTTATTAAAAACATCTGCACCCCGCTGAGATCGCTCTTATCAAGAGAAACCTTAATTGCTCCTGACTGACCAAGTGAATGTTTATTCAAATCTGCCTTTATGTTGATGATCTGGCTAATTAAGCCCTTTATTTTATTTAGACAATTATGTCTAAACAATTGGGGAGTTACAGTAGCTCTAACCAGGCTTTTATTTTATTTTATTTATATTTTATTTTATTTTATTTTATTTTCTTATTTTATTTATTTTATTTTATTTTATTTTCTTATTTTATTTATTTTATTTTATTTTATGTATTTTATTTTATTTTTTATTTTATTTATTATTTTATTTTATTTATATTTTATTTTATTTTATTTTATTTTATTTATTTTATTTTTATTTTATTTTATTTCATTTCATTTCTTTTTATTTTTATTTTTGTTTTTGTTTTATTTTATTTTATTTTTATTTGTATTTTATTTTTATTTTATTTTATTTATTTTATTTTTATTTTTATTTCATTTCATTTCTTTTTATTTTTGTTTTATTTTATTTTATTTTTTATTTGTATTTTATTTTATTTTTTATTTTTGTTTTTAATTTTGTTTTTATTTTTATTTTTATTTTTAATTTTTTTTTTATTTTATTTTGAAGATTCTGCAGGGCTTTAGGGAAAAAGGGAGAGGAAGGGCTGGGGTTGAATCCTGGGGGATTTAAAACCCCAAACTGCTCAACTTCCAATTCCTGTTCCTGCCTGTGAAGGTTTCAGGGAAGGGAGAAAGGTTTGGTTTATTCCTGATTTATTTAAAACTCCAAATTGCTCAACTTCCAATTCCTGTTCCTGTCTGTGATGGTTACAGGGAGAGGAGAAAGGTTTGGTTTATTCCTGATTTATTTGGGATTTTTGGTGGATTCTGCTTTTCCCATTGCCCATCTGGGTGTGGGAGCTGCTCCTCCTCTCTCTGGAACATCTGGAATTGTTCACCTGGAGAAGGGAAAGGTCCAGGGAGAGCTCAGAGCCCATCCAGGACCTGAAGGAGCTCCAGGAGAGCTGGAGAGGGACAAGGGATGGAGGGACAGGACCCAGGAATGGCCTCAGCCAGGGCTGGGTGGGATTTGGGCAGGAATTCCTGCCTGGGACGGTGGCACAGGGTGCCCAGAGGAGCAGGAGTCTCAAAGCAGCACTGCAGTAACAGGGATGCGTTGTTTTAATTGCATTAATTAATTAATTGCATTTAATTGCTCAACATCTTCCAGGTGTGAAATCCTGAATTTTCCTTTCCTTTCTCCCTCTCTCTCCACCCTCTCCTCGGGCTCTGGGGTGTTTGGTGCCACCAAAAGCCACAGTGAAGCCCCCGTTGTGCCCAGCCTGGGGACAGGGACAGAGATTTGGTGGCCCCTCAGCTTTTGGGGTTTCAGGGTGTTATTCCTTGGGATTCTTGGGGAAGTGTGGATTCCCACATCCCAACACCTTGGTTGTGCCGTGTTCTGGAAGAGGAATTTGTGATTTTAATCACAAATTTCTCATTTTGGTGTTGAACACAGAACTGAAGGACAGAGATAAAGGAAACAAACAAAAATGGCTTTTGCAGGCAGGGGTTTTGATCTTGGGAGAAATTTGGGAAGAATTTCTCCATGGAAAGGATGGATGGGCTTTGGAAGGGGCTGCCCAGGGATGTTTGGAGTGCCCATCCCTGGAGGTGTCCAAGGAATTCCTGGAGGTGGCACTCAGAGCTCTGGGGGACAGGGTGAGGATCAGGCACATCTTGGACTTGGTGATCCTGGAGATCTTTTCCAACCTCAGGGATTCTGGAATTTTGTGATATAAAAATGAGATTTTGCAAGCAAAATTTCAAGCAGGCAAAGTGCTCTGCCTGCTGCTCCCCTCAAACCCTCAGCTCCTGCCCTGAGCTCCAGCACACACAAATAAATAAAAATATAAATAACATTTTGTCCCCAGCACAACCTTGCAGAGTTGTTGGGAAGGAAAAGCAGCTCCCGTGCCCTTCCCACCTTGTTTGTACCTGCAGGACCGGTCATTAAATTAAAAATACTCCTGTCCTTGGGGCTCCAGGCTGCTTTAGGCACCCCAGGGTTATATTTTAGGGCTCCTGTGGTCTGTGCCTGTAGAAATTGGGGTGCTCAGCCCCCGTCCCTTGGTGCCAGCCCCTGTTCCTGTGTGGTCACCCTGGGGTTTGGTGGGTGGAAGTGAAATCCTGGAAGCTGTCCCGGCCATCCCAGGGGACTGCAGGCACCTGGTCCCCTTGGCCTCAACTTCCCAGCCTGGGATGGGAGCAAACAAAGCTCTTTCCACACTTGTGCTGAGCAGGATCCATCCAAATTTAGTTGGTTTTGTTGGAACAGGAAGGTGGTGCCACACCAAGCACGGGGGGTGAAGGAAAAATCTCCTTTTCCTGCTGGTTTTGCCCTGTCTGTGCTGGGAATGGGAACTGGAGGATCCAGAGGGATTGTCCCATCCTAACCTCATTCCTAGAGAGGAATTTCCTCGTTGGGCTTTGCTGGGAATGGGAATTGGAGGGTGCAGAGGGATTGTCCCATCCCATCACTATCCCAACCTCGTTCCTGCAGAGGATTTTCCTCGTTGGGCTTTGCTGGGAATGGGAACTGGAGGATCCAGAGGGATTGTCCCACCCCATCACCATCCTGTTCCTACAGAGGAGTTTCCTCTTTGGGCTTTGCTGGGAATGGGAACTGGAGTGTCCAGAGGGATTGTCCCATCCCATCCCATCACCATCCCAATCCCATTCCTGCAGAGGATTTTCCTCTTTGGGCTGTGCTGGGAATGGGAACTGGAGGATCCAGAGGGATTGTCCCATCCCAACCTCATTCCTACAGAGGAATTTCCTCATTGGGCTTTGCTGGGAATGGGAACTGGAGGGTGCAGAGGGATTGTCCCATCCCATCCCATCCCGTTCCTACAGAGGAATTTCCTCCTTGGGCTTTTCTGGGATGGCAGCAGGATGAGGGATGTGCCTGGCTGTCCTGAGGTTTTTCATTTGTCCCCTTGGATCAGACGGATTTTAGGGATTGCTCAGTATTTTCCCTCTCCTTTGGACCCGTGCTGTTTATTTCTGTTGGAAGTTCCTGAAACATCCCCAATTTGTTCTCCCAAAGCTGTGGCTCAAGTTTGTAGAGGTTTTAAGGCAGTAGATGCCTCTGGCGTGGCTTTGCAAATAAATAACGAAATTATCCCCTCCCAAATGAATGAATAAATAAATAATCCACATCCGAAGGAATAAATAAATAAAATAAATAATCTGCTTCCAAATTAATAACTAACTAACTAAATAAATAAATAATCCACTTCCAAATCAATGAATAAATAAATAATCCACATCCAAAGGAATTACTAAATAAATAAATAAATTATCCACTTCCAAATTAATAACTAAATAAGTATCAAAGTAATCCACTTTCAAATGAATGAATAAATAAATAATCCACGTCCGAAGGAATAAATAAATAAAATAAATAATCCACTTCCAAATTAGTAACTAACTAACTAACTAAATAATCCACTTCTAAATGAATGAATAAATAAATAATCCACATCCAAAGGAATGACTAAATAAATTAATTATCCACTTCCAAAGGAATAAATTGATAAATAATACACTTCTAAATTAATAACTAAGTAAGTATATAAGTAATGCACTTCTAAATGAATGAATAAATAAATAATCCACGTCCAAAGGAACAAACAGATAAATAATCCGCTTCCAAATGGATAACGAAATAAATAAATAAATAATCCACTTCCAAACGGATAAATAAATAAATAAATTAACCCACTTCCAAATAAATGAATAGATAAATAAATAAATGTATTATCCACTTCCAAATGGATAAATAAATAAATAAATAGTCCACTTCCAAATAAATAAATAGATAAATAAATAAATATATAATCCGCTTCCAAAGGGATAAATAAATAAATAAATAATCTATGTCCAAATAAATAAATAGATAAATAAATATAATCCACTTCCAAATGGATAAATAAATAAATAATCCACTTCCAAATGGAAAAAATAAATGGATAATCCACATCCAAATAAATAGATAAATAAATAAATATAATCCACTTCCAAATGGATAAATAAACAATCCACTTCCAAATAAATAAATAATCCACTTCCAAATGGATAAATAAATAAATAATCCACTTCCAAATTAATAAATAGATAAATAATCTACTTCCAAGTTAATAACTAACTAACTAACTAGATAATCCACTTCCAAATTAATAACTAACTAAATAAATATATAAAGAATCCACTTCCAAATGGATAAATAAATAAATAATCCACTTCCGAATTAATAAATAGGTAAATAATCTACTTCCAAATCAATAACTAGCTAAATAAATAAATAATCCACTTCCAAATATAACTAACTAACTAAATAATCCACTTCCAATTGGATAAATAAATAAATAAATGAATATTCCCTTTCCAGGGTTTTTAGTTTAGTTCTGTTTATTTGTTTTTCAATCCTCACGTGCCCAGCAAGGGCTGGGTGATTCCATCCCATTTAATCATTCAAAAGGAAGGCACTGCCAGGACCTGGAGGGGGAGAGCTGATATTTAAAATGTGCTGCTGAAGGAGTGGAGGCAGATTTGGGATAATTTGGGGTAATTTGGGGTAAGGCAAGGCTGTAGGACTGGGGGAGATCCCATCCCCTTCTCCCTGGGTGATGCTCTCCACTCGGGTTCTCCGCACACAACTTCTACTCCAGGGATGAAACCCCTTGTAAAGTGTGAGTAGTGCCAAGCTGAGCAGGGGCTCAGCTTTATTTTCCCTGCTTTGAAATCCCCACACACCCAGCCCATGGAGGGATTCTTTCTGGCAGCTTTGTTGTCAGCCAAAGTCGTGATGTTTGGGGGCAAAGTGGGATAAATTGGCTCGGTTTGCAGTGCTGGATCCCTGTGCCCTGAGCCAGAGGAGAAGGGAGAGCCCTGGGATCTGTGCCTGGGGTGCTCTGGGAGCTGGAGGGGGGCAGAGTAAAACCAAGAACCCCTGGGGGCAGAGCTGGGTTGGGGCAGTGGGAAGGACACGAGGGAATGTGCAGAAATTCATCCTGATTTGGGGAATGTGATTTATCAGCTGTAGTCAGTCAGTGATCAATTGTGATGGATGTTTGATTGTTGTGATTTCACAGAAATCATGGAATGGTTTGGGTTGGAAGGGAATTTAAGGATCATCCAGTTCCAACCCCAACACCTTCCACTATCCCAGGTTGCTCCCAGCCCCATCCAAGCTGGCCTTGGACTCTTCCAGAGATCCAGGGGCAGCCACAGCTGCTCTGGGAATCTGTGCCAGGGTCTCCCCACCCTCACAGCCAGGAATTCTAGAATTTATATTGCAATTCCTATTTTTTGGTTGGAATTTCAAACAATCAGCAGCAGATTCCAGGCCTGTTCAGCTTCCAGGTTTATTTTGTGCTTCCAGGCTCTGCCCACGTGAGGTTTTCCCCAAAAATTCCCGGTTTTCCAGGGGGGGTGGAGCTGCTGGGTGATGAGGAATCCCCTGGGGGCAGAGCTGGGTTGGAGCAGTGGGGAGGACACGAGGGAATGTGCAGAAATTCATCCTGATTTGGGGAAAATGTGATTTATCAGCTGCAGTGAGTCAGTGATTCGTTTGTGATGGATGTTTGATTATTGTGATTTCTCAGAAATCATGGAATAGTTTGGGTTGGAAGGGAATTTAAGGATCATAATCATGGAATAGTTTGGGTTGGAAGGGAATTTAAGGATCATCCAGTTCCAACCACAACACCTTCCACTGTCCCAGGCTGCTCCAAGCTCCATCCAAGCTCACCTTGGACACTGCCAGGGATCCAGGGGCAGCTACAACTTCTCTGGGAATCTGTGCCAGGGCCTCCCCACCCTCCCAGCCTTCCCAATATTCCATCAATCCCTAACCAATTCCCAAAATTCCTTCCCAATATCCCATCAATCCCCAACCTGGGCAGAGGTTGTGTCACCCACAGCCAGCCCCTCAATCCCTGCTGAGCCCTGGGCCCTCCCCACTTTTACTTTAAATTTTTTTCCCTATATTTCCATTCTCCCAACAAAACAATCTCCTATCCCCCTGCAGTGCTCACAGCCATTGGGAAGGAGATTAAAAGTTTTCATCAGCTCTTCTTAATCGAGGCAGGTAAAGCAGGGTAATGGTCATGTGTTGAGTTATTGAAGGGAATTCAGGTAATACAAAATCACCTTTAACCCTCGGCTTCCTCGGACCTCCTGCCTGGCCATTGTTTGGCCGGGGGTGTAAAAATCCAGAGTCCAGTTCATAAATTATTATGGAGTTCCATTGCCCTTAATGCAGGACAGCTTGGCTGCTGTTTCATTTGGGGCTGAATTCTGGGCTCTGCACACCAGAAAGCTGCCAGGATTAACCCTCTCCCTGCCAGCTGGGAGCTGCCTGCAAGGGGAATTATCAATATTTATTCATAGGAATTATCCAGGAGGAATTCTCTCCTTTTTTGCCAAGTCCTGAGTAAAACACAGCACGAAGATTTTGTTTAAAAATTTTTTAAAAATCGTCCAAATTGTCACTTTTTAGAACTCACAGCGTTTGCTGTGGTGACTCTGAGGATTTCAGCCTAAAATTAAAAATTTTCCACCACTGATATTAGAAAAAAGGTATTTTGGTGTAAAGTGATGCAGAATCCTTGTGGGTTATTTTTTATTGATTACAAACCAGTCAATTACATTTAGATTTTAAAATTACATGTATATTACACGTAGATTTTTATAATTACGTGTTTATATATATATTATTTGTGTATATATATATAATTTATATATTTTTATATAAATATATATATATAAAATACATAATTATATGAATTTTTATAATTACATGTAGATTTTATAGATTACAGACCTTGCCCTGGGCACTTTCCTCTCCACTGACCATGGCAACTTACCCTGAATTCTTGCAGTAATTCCTCCTCCTCTTCAGCAGTTGCTGCTTTCCATGTGAGCTGCATTTTTAGGGAAGTTGTGAGGGCTGAAATTCACATTTTGCAAAGAGGAGTTCTCTGTTTTGGCCCCTCATGCTGATATTCCCAAACTTCCTTGCTTTTGGAAAAAATTTCTGCTCCATGAGCTTTGCAGGGCCTGGATGGCATTCGTGAGGTGGGAGATCTCCACTTTAAGCAGCTGAAGTTGTCCCAATTCTTAAATCCAATTAAAATTATCCCTCTCCACATTTTTCTGCATCCAGAGAGAAGCCACAGACTCTCCTGCCCATCCAACCCCGAGGGGTTTCCCAAATTTGCCTCTTCGTTCCCAATCCTTGGGAATGTTGTTATTAACACCAAGCAGTGGTCAGCTCCATCACTGTTTTTTCCCTAAATAGAGCAGGAAATTGCTGGCTGTGCTGAACTAAAGATGTTTTCATGGCCAGTTCTGTTCAGGAGTTTTATTTCCCGGCGCGTTAATTTTATTTTAATTAATGCACGGACTTGGAAATATGTTAATTACTACCAGGGAGGTTCCAGCAGCTCTTTTGGGGTTGGGGCACACTTTGGAGGCTCTGAGCTGCCTGTGTGGGCAAGGAGCTGCCTTTTGGAATATTTTATGGAAGGCACAAAGTCTCCGAGGTGTTTTACGTGGCTACAGATGGAATTTAATCCCAACCAATAGCTGAGGGGTTATCCAGGGAAAGTTTGTGTCTGTGCAGAAGTCCTGCATGGAAAACCCCAAATTTCCTCCGAGTTGTGTTCTGTCTCACCCCCAAAATCACTGAATTCCAAGATCATCCATCCAACCTTTGGAACCTTGAGTGTCACCTTGTCACCAGCCAGGGCTCTGAGTGCCACGTGCAGGCGATTCCTGAGGGATGAGCCCATGGCTCTGTTTGGGCTAAATGCTTTTTTTTATGGGATAGTTGGAACCTGAAGTCTTCACTTTTCCTCACTGCTGTGTTCCTGGAGCACTCAGGGTCACCGACTGTGGGACATCTCCCACTGGAATGTGGCTTCCAGGAGGGGTTGGCCCCAGTGACCACTTGGACGTGCTGGTGGTGACTGGGATAAACCCCATTCCTCTCAGTCGGAACTTTCCAGAGTCCCACATGTTGGGAGAATTGGTGAAAAATCAAATTTCAGGGATTAAAAAAGAGAGAAATCTGTTATAGAAATCTCTGTATACATTTTTTTGTTTCCACCTTCTCAGCACTGAGTTAGAAGGGCTCCAAACCCTGACTTTCCCCATTATCCTTTGGGATAATGCCTGGAATTGGAGCTTCTGGTCCCATCCGAAGTGACACCAGAGGAGAGGGGTTGATTGCAAAGGAAAAGTCAAATGATTTGTAGCAGAAATGGTGTGAAATGTCCTTATGGGGGGACAGTGGAGGTGATGAACCAAAAAATGGGGACACCCCTCTTCAAATTACTGATTTGATGTTGTGTTTTAGGGCCAGCCCTTTTTTTTTATTCCTTTTTTTTATTCCTTTCCTCTCACCAGTCTTTCTGATCCCTGGGATTTTTTTGCATGCAGACACATTTGGGATGAGCAGACAAAACAGCTCTCAGCACCTCTCACCTCCTCGTTTGCCCTCCCTCGGCCACGCTCTGGACTGGGCTGCGACCGCCGGAATAATCTGGAAATTCTGTTGCCTTGGGAAGGCTGACCTGAAACAGGCTAGGCAAAACTAGAGAATAAACTCAGTATTTATTATGAGGTCTTCAGGATCCACCCTGGGCATTACAGGAGCCTGAGCAAGGCTGCACCCAGGGTGGGCTCAGAGTGGTCACAAAATGGCTGAGCGGTCACGAGATTTTCCCATTTTATAAGTTTAGGTCTATTTGCATTTTGGTTTTTACCATTTTATAAGTTTAGGTCTACTTCCATATTGGATTTTACCATTTTATAAGTTTAGGTCTATTTGCACATTGTGGTCCAACTGTCCAATTCCAGCCCCAGCCCGTGAGGTCCCATCCTTGTCCCACCCCTCAGTCCATCGTTGTTTGTGTTCTTGGGCTGAAAGTTGTCCTTGGTCTTCCAGCAGAAATGGATTTGTTTTGTCTCAGAGGGAGCAGCTTCATATGGCACCGAATATGAGGCTCCATCCCTGGGTAGCGCAGAATCTGAAAATATAAAAGCTAAGGCATCAATTACTTGGCAAAAATTGTAAAAATTGATGCCCAGTCTGCATCCATCCAGCTTCATCCCGACCCCAAATCCCAATGATTTAAACCCTTGGGATGGGCACATGGGGGTGGCCTCGTCCCCGGATTCCCCGCGGCCGGTGGCGCTCGCTCCATCCCACCCTGGGTTGGAGCCCAGCTGGAAAGGCAGCCCCGACTGCATTTAATAACCACTCCTCCAGCACAGCGAGGTGCAGAAAGTAATTTGTCCCCTTGCCAAGGAGCAGGAAGAATGGGCATTTTGTTCCTGGTGATTTTACCTGGCTGGGTTCTGCGGGGAGAGCAGGACTCTGTGCTACCGTTGCCCCGCACGCTGTGTTGATTTATTGAAATTGGAGCCCGCGGGTGCAGTCCTGAGGTACCTCCTGACATGGAATTTCTAGGAGAAATATACAATTGGCTTGGTTATTATTTTTTCCCTCCTCCCTCAGCTTGGGCGCCTTTCCAGCTTTTGCACTAAGGAACAAGATTTTAAATTAGCCTTGAATTTTAACACGGTGCAGCTTGGCCTTGCTGTTCCCAGGGTTTTGTTATGAGGCGTCTGACGTTGTGTCCTGGTTTCATCTCCATCACCTGCCTTGAAATGCAGAGTTTCTTCTCCTTATTTTTTAATTCTTTAATTTTAATTTTAATTTTAGAGGAAGGAATTGAAAAGAGGCTGTGGGTCATTGTCCTGGTTTAAATGTAATCATCCCCTTTCCCTGTGTGCCTGCAGAGAGGTTGTGGAATCTCCCTGGCTGGAGATATTCCAGAGCTGTCTGGGCACAATCCCATGCTCTGGGATGACCCTGCTTGAGCAGGGAGGTGGGAGAAGATTCCCAGTGTGGGCCCTTTTCTGTGACTTTCCAGGTTTTCACATCCGGGCAATCATCTGGGATTGGGAATTCCCAATGGAGCCAAAAAAAGTGATGAGAAAACCACAGGGGAGGGATGGCTGGAGATGTGGTGCTGTATATCCATGCCCAAGATCTGTAACAAGAGTCAATTCCCTAACAGCAACTCCAGTTAATTAATTTCCTCTCAAGCAGTGTTAAAATACGAATAGAAATCCTTCTCATCATTAATATTGCCAGCATTTATCTATTTTTATCATGTTTGCTTTTAGAGCAGAAAAATTCAGAATTAGTGTTTTATGCTGATACTTCCAGAGGTTTTTTTGCATCTCCTTATTGGATGTTTAGGCTGCTTCTCCTGCTGTTTTGATTTATTTCCTGGGCAGGTTTTAGGAAAGAGCTCTCTCTGGGTGAGAACTCTACAAATCCAGTGGGGTCATGTTGAGAACAAGCCTGGAATCTCTTCCCCTTCACAGATTCCCAGGAAATGGAGTTGGGATTTGAGCGTCGATTCTCCATGTGCTTCACCCTTAATGGATTTCTGTTAATTATTGTCCCTGGTATTACAAAAAAGTTTTTCACAGAAAGAGTGATTAAGAACTGGAATGGCCTGCCCGGGGAGGTGGTGGAGTCACCATCCCTGGATGTGTTTAAAACAAGATTGGATGCAGCACTCAGTGCCGTGGGTTAGTTGAAGTGTTGGAGCATGGGTTGGGCTTGATGATCTTGAAGGTCTCTTCCAACCTAGAAATTCTGTGATTCTGTGGTAGTTATTAGCAGCATCTTTGGTGCTCCAGTTAAAGCACTTCCACAGGCTGATGTTCCTCCATGGAAAACAAAGCTGCGCCTTGCCATGGTGGCAGTTCAGGGATGCTCTGGGAGCGGCCGTGTGCCACCAGATCAGGCTGGGCACGGCCACATTTATCACCTTGGCATGATGAGAGGCAGATTTTGGGAGCAGAAGCAGGGCCAGGGAGCAGAAAAGCAGGGCCAGGGAGCAGAAAAGCAGGGCCAGGAGCTGCTCAGCACAGCCCCTCGGATCCCTCCTGCTCCCTTCCCGTCGGATCCGCGGCACCGAGCCGCCTTCCCTCTCCGGCGGGAGCTCCCGGGTAATGCTGTGCAGCTGGACTGACAGAATGTGATTGCTCATCAGTTTGCTTGATGACTTAATCTGGGCCTGATTAGCATCTTGGAGCCCGTCCAGGCCATCAGAAATGATGCAGAGTTCTGCAGTTATTCAGCGTTTGAGCGTCGGCTCGGCTCTGGCGCGGCGGCGGGGGCTCACCGTGAGCTCCCCACGAGGTTTGGGGTTGGGGAGGGGGCTGTGCCAAGGCCAGGCTCCCTGACTTTGTGTCCCAAACACGTGTCAGCCCAGCAGGCAGGGATGTAGAGCATCCTGTAGCACTCAGAGCTCTTGTCTGGCCGACCAGGTGCCGATCAGTCATGCCTTGGGCTCGATGATCTTGGAGGGCTTTTGCAATTAATTCAATTAATTTGTGATCGCTCCCTTGGAGTAATGATAAATCCATGGGAGCAATAAAAATCCTCTCCTTCCCCTAAAAACTGCTTCCTTAAACAAGTGAGGACAACTCCCTGCTCCTTCTGGTGCTTTCAGATCATCACCCCGAGACGTTTTGCTGCTGGGGGAGTTTGGGAAGCGGGAGACGGGACAAGGGCCAGGATATGGGATAATGTGGGAAGGCTGAGCTGTGGAATCAGCCAGTTGCTGCCTAAGCAAGGGTTAAAGCTGGAGCAGGAACTGCTGGAAGAGTTCAGTTGTTTCACATTAGGCCGGGCAGCCCTGGCTGCCTTCCGTGCTCGGGGAGCCGGGGGCTGAGTCGCCGGCGCTAAATCTGCGTAACCGATGCCGTACAACTGGCACCAGCCTTGACCACAAGTGGCCGTTCAAATAAACATCCCCGGGCTTAACTGACAGGCAGCAGCGAGCAGAAACAGCCCGGCATGATGGGGAATATTAAACACCCAGCCAGAACCGAAAATTTCGGCAGGCAAACCCCCCCTCAACCCCACCGTCCCCGCCCCGGCATCGCCCCGGCCCCGCCGCATCAATGGGAGCAGTGTTTGGGATCGCTCCCGGGGGTGACGGGGTGGTGCCAGTGGTGTGGGAGATGGGACAAGTCCAGCCTAAAACACGGCCTGGGTAAGCACAGGGCATGAGCCCCAGGGTGGCACCGAGATCAAAATTCCAGCCCAAAGCCTGTCCCAGGAAATGCAGGGTATGACCCCACAGCAGTGCTGGGAGCAAGAAATCCAGCCCCAAATGTATCCTAGGAAAATACAAGGCACAAACCAACCCCATGACAGCACTGAGATGGAGAAATCCAGCCCCAAACATATCCCAGGAAAATACAAGGCACAAACCAACCCTGTGACAGCACTGAATGGAGAAATCCGGCCCCAAATGTATCCCAGGTAAACAGAGGACACGAGAAGTCCAGCCCAAAGCCTGTCCCAGGAAATGCAGGGTATGACCCCACAGCAGTGCTGGGAGCAAGAAATCCAGCTCCAAATGTATCCTAGGAAAATACAAGGCACAAACCAACCCTGTTACAGCACTGGGATGGAGAAATCCAGCCCCAGATATATCCCAGAAAAATACAAGGCACAAGCCCCAGGGTGGCACTAAGATGGAGAAATCCAGCCCAGAACACATCCCAGGTAAACAGAGGACATGAGCCCCATGGCAGCCCCGGGATGAAGAATTCCAGCCCAAAACTGATCCCAGTTTGAGCCCTGTTACAGCACCAGGATGGAGAAATCCAGCCCCAAAATATCCCAGGAGAACACAAGGCACGAGCCCCTGGGTGACACCAGGATGGAGAAATCCAGCCTAAAACATATCCTGGGTAACGACAGGGCACGAGCCCCATGGCAGCACCAGGATGGAGAAATCCAGCCCCAAACCTATTCCAGAAAAACACGGATCATGAGCCCCAGGGTGACACTAGGATGGAGAAATCCAGCTCCAAACCTATCCCAAAAAACACGGATCATGAGCCCCAGGGTGACACCAGGATGGTGGAATTCAGCCCCAAACCTATCCCAGAAAAACACAAGGCACGAGCCCCAGGGTGACACTAGGGTGGAGAAATCCAGCCCTAAAGCTATCCCAGGAAAACACGGATCATGAGCCCCAGGGTGACACCAGGATGGAGAAATCCAGCCCCAAAGCTATCCCAGGAAAACACAGAGCACGGGCCCTGCGGCAGCACCGGGATGGGCTGGCCCGGAGGATGGGAGCTGCCATCCCTGGGGCTCTGAGCTGCTCTGGGATCCTGTCTGGCGTTAGGAAAGGAGGTAAAAGGCTTTATTAGAAATGAGCTGCTTGCCTTAGGTCGGCAGATTTATTTATAACGGTGATTGGTGAGCGCTCCAAGTTGGGACAAGAGTGAGGGCATTATTACGTCCACGGGGATGGAGGAGCGACACTTTTATTGGGTAGGATTTATCTGCCTGGAGAATTTCTTTATTTCTTTTTATAGGAAAAGCATAGAGACACTTACAAAACAAGCGATTACACAAGGGCAGACCTTGCCAGAGCTGGAGGCAAGAGGGTTTGGACGTTGGGCTGGGCGTTGATTGGTGCTGCTGGGAGAGGCTCCTTCCCCCCTGGATAACAGCACAGCTCCCTGCTCCAGCACGTGCTGCTTGAGATCCCTCACGTTTTTGTGTCAGAAGGGAAACCACTGGAGTCATGAAGGGTGTGCTGGAGAGCTTCCCTGGAGTTGTGTCCTTTAAAGTGTAGTTAATTGTTGGTTTTACCCAAGGAAAGCCTTGAGAGGGACAAGGAGGTTTCTAACGAGCGCGGGTGTTCCAAAAACGCCCGAGCCTGTTTCCTAACATCAGCAGGGTTTAAAGTTCTGTGTCACTGTGTGTGTGTTATATCCTGGAGTATTGTTGTGTTTTTGTAGGGAGTCACTCATTTAACCCTTTAGTTGATTTAAAAAGAGTTGTTGGAATGATGGCCATGCCAGGAGATGCCGTGCCTGTGTCACCTCAGGAGAGGTGCAGCTCATGGAGGCACAGAATCACAATGGGTTGGGTTGGGAAGGGTCTTAAAACCCATCCAATTCCAACCCCAACACCTTCCACTGTCCCAGGTTGCTCCAAGCCCTGTTCAGCCTGGCCTTGGACACTTCCAGGGATCCAGGGGCAGCCACAGCTTCTCTGGGCAACCTGGCCTCCCCACCCTCACAGGGAAGGATTTCTCCCTAATCTCGAATTTAATTCTCCCTTCTTTCAGTTTGAAGCTGTTCCCCCTTGTTCAGCCACTCCAGGCCCTCATTCTTTGGTGAGGGGGAGCAGAATTGGCTGCTGGGTTCACCCAACAGAGTTTGGACATCAGCTCCTCACGGCCAAGAGTTTTCTTGTGACTTGCTTTGCTTGTCCTAAATTCTTTCCGGCTGCATCCTTTGTTACTCGGGAGAAAGCCTTAAAATAGAAACAAACTCTCCTAAGCTTTTGGCACCATCTTTGGGACAGCAACCTGGTTTTTCCTGGTGTCTTCTTTTCATCCCACCCTGCTCTAGAAATGCTCTTGGATGGAGGAAGAGCTGAATCAGTCGCGGTGGCTCCTGTGGAGCTGGCGCTGGATTTAAATCCACGCGGATGTGGCACACAGGGACATGGGTTGGTGGTGGCCTTGGACTCGATGGTCTCAGAGCTCTTTTCCAGCCTGACTGGTTGTGCTGTGTTGGGTTTGCTCTGCCTCCCGGGCAGTTGCAGAGTTAAACCAGTTCCCCCTCCCGCCGCCGGCGCTGCCTTTGGCTCGGAGCGCCGTGGCGTTCCAGTTCGGAGAATTCCAGTGACCAACCAGGTAGTCGGCTCCTAATGGCACAATTTACCCTTTGTGAACAGGTTTTATGAAAGCTCTCACTGTTTGTCTCGAGTTGTGGAGGGAGGGGGTGAAAAAAAAAAAAAAATAACCCCAACCTGACTGTAAACGTCCAGGCCACGGAGCTGCCTAATCCAAACACAGGCACGAGCCGGGGCTCCGTGTGTGCCTTGGCCCGGTGCTGAGCTCGTGTTTATGAGCACACACCAAAAAAAAAAAGCCCTCTGAAGGAGACTGGTCCTGGGTTTAGCACTGGACTTTTTAAAGGGGAAAAAAAATGAAGGGATGAGGGGCTGCGGGAGAGCAGCCGTGAGGCGTTTTTGGGGTTGTGAGTGGTAAAGATTTGGGTGCTCTGAGTGGGTGTAGGCTTGGGAAAGATGTTCTGGAAGATGTTCTGAAAGATGTTTTGAAAGATGTTCAGAAAGGTGTTCAGAAAGGTGTTCAGAAAGATGTTCTGAAAGATGTTCTGAAAAATGTTCAGAAAGCTGTTCTGAAAGATGTTCTGAAAAATGTTCTGAAAGATGTTCTGGAAGATGTTCTGAAGAATATTCAGAAAGCTGTTCTCCAAGATGTTCAGAAAGATGTTCTAAAAGATGTTCTGAAAAATGTTCTGAAAGATGTTCAGAAAGATACTCTGAAAGATATTCTGAAAGCTGTTCAGAAAGATGTTCTGAAAGATGTTCAGAAAGATGTTCTGAAAGCTGTGCTCAGAGATGTTCTCAGAGATGTTCTGTCAAAGATGTTCTCCCACTCTCCAAAGCCATAGGTTTGCCCTTCAAGGGAGCAAAGAGTGTGTGAGGGAACTCTGTGGAAGAAGTTGGAAAATCCTTGAATAAAACAGCCCAGATGATCTTGCTGTGGTGGGAATGGCCAGGGGGATGAGCAGGAGCATTGTCAGGGGATCCTGGAGGTGCCAGAGGTCCCAAGGGAATGGGCTGGGCCAGCCTGGTCCTGGCTGGAGTTCAGAGCATGGAAGATGCTGCTGGCCTGGGATAACCCAAATTCCTTGGGAAGGAATGCTCCATCCTTCCCTTTGGAACATTTCCCACTTGGGCAGAGCGAGGGGTTTATGTTGG
>OU383786.1:15090542-15161002 GCA_910950805.1 Acrocephalus scirpaceus scirpaceus
CCAACCTCTTAAAAACGTTGATGGAAAAGGACATTTCCCTCTGCTTGGTTTTGTTCCCATCTCTCCAGGAAGGCAGGGGGAGGCCAAGTGGGGCTTTCCCCCCTCATTTTTTTGGGGTGGGGAGGACTGAACCCCCCCTCCTCATTGTCCCAGCCACACCACGAGCTGCTGGAGAGGGATGAGCTGCCCCTGCAGCCACACACACACACAGAGAGAAATTAAATCAGGCTGCTGCAGTGCCACAGCTGCAAGAGATTGTGTTGCTGACTTAGGAGGTAGCAGAGGTCACAGCAGCAGCCTGGAGAGAGGGAACAAAAATTAACCAGGCTCCCCCCCATCCCAGCCCTGCAGAAAGTGTCTGAATCCTGTGTTTGTTTTCACTTGTCAGATCCGAGCTGGGCTCTGTGCTGGTGTAAATCTGGGGTGTCTCCAGCAGGATTAGCGGGGTTGCAGCGGTGCCAGGCTCGTGGCAGGAGGATCAGGCCCTTCCTTAGGGCTTTAACTGGGCACCCATGGGACAGGGGTGCTGCTCCAGGAGGTGTTTGGGTGGGTGGGTGCACAGGGAAGGGGTGTGAGAATAAAGCCCAGCTCGCTGGAGGATGGAGCAGGCAGAAAAATCAGGAATTATTCTGCACTTCACACAGTCCCTGAATGGTTTGGGTTGGAAAAAAAAAACCTTGAAGTCCATCAGTGCCACCCCATCCATGGGAAGGGACAATTCCCACCATCCCAGGGTGCTCCAAGCCCTGTCTAACCTTGGACACTTCCAGGGATCCAGGGGCAGCCACAGCTTCTCTGGGAATCTGTGCCAGGGCCTCCCCACCCTCCCAGGGATGAATTTCTTCCTGATATCCAATATAAATCTCCTTTCTTTCACTTTAAATCCATTCCCCCTTGTTCTATCACTTCACATCCCCATTAAAAGTCCCTTTCCAGCTTTTTTATAAATCCCTGAGGATGCTGGGCAGTGCTGGGTGGGTGTCACTGCCTGGGCTGGGCTGGCAGAACAGAGGAAATTCAGCTTTCCCCAAAGCCCAAACCTTGCTGATTTTGTGGTGGTTTGGAAAGAAACAACAAAAAGAGAATCCCAGGGTGATGAACAGCAGAGCAGGACTGGAGGAACGGGACTGTGGAAAAGAGTTCTGCAGTTCAGCTGTTCAAAAATCCACTTTGGATTGTTAAATCTCACCGGGCGGGAGATGGAAGGTGCAGGGAGAGAGGCTGAGAGGATTTTTGGGAATGTTGGGATGGTGGAGGTTGATCCCCAGCCCTGAGCACCCATCCTGGTCCTGGGGTGAGGGTGGCCGGGGTGTCCCTGTCCCTCCCACCCTCCTGGGTCCCCCAAATCCCCTTGCTCAGCCCTGGCCCTGCTCCAGCTCAGTGAAACAACAGGAATGTGAAATCAAAGCAGTTACAGGGACACATTTTCTGTTACATTTAAGCCCCCTTAAATTAAATACTGAGCCCTACACTCCCCCCCTACCCCAACAAGAAACATTCTGAGTTAAGCACGCAGAACCCAAACTATTTAATCACTCTGATATTTGATTTCACGTGCAGCTCGATAGGATCTGCTGTGCCAGACACGGGAACAGCAGCACATACCACCCCAAACCAGTAAATAACACTGCTCCCATAATGGGGTCTGGGATTAGTTAGCAACAAGTTAAGTCCTCACATTCTGCAGTAGTCAGAGGGGCTGAGAAACACTCCCTGGGAGCCATAGGAGTGCATTTAATTAGCTCCTGATTCAGGGCACTGGGGTGTTTTTTCTCTTCTCTCTCTTTTTTTTAATTTTTTTTTTTTTTTTTGGAAATCATTAAATAAAGTGTCACCCCAAGCCAGTGCTGTAAACTCTATTTTGATTGTGGCTGCAATAACCCCTTTGGGCGTCATTCAGATTGTACTAAACAGTTTCTGCAGAGCGCTGGTTTCTCTCAAAATAAACCCAAGTCCGGCTTTGACAAGCTCTAATGAAAAACAAATTGTTATATTACTTAGAAAAATAATTTGAAGGAAGTCTGAATTAGTTGTAAAGGTGGAAAAGGTTCAGCTACTTGAAAATAGAAATTTGGCCGGTATTTATTTTAACCATTAAGCCAGTGGCCTTGAAATACAGCCTTGTTTGTTCCAGAATGCTCCTAACGAGAGCCATGAATCACGCTGTTAATCAGGGAACTTGATTAATTGGAGAGGGGAGCAGCAGTGACTCCAGCAGGAGGAGTTGGAGCTGGGCTCCTGCACATCCCTGGTCCTGCTGGCACACGGGGGCTCTGCAGGCACCCCGCAGCCCTTTGGGAAACTGGGAATCCAACGTGGGTCTCTGTGAGAATTCCCTGGATTTGTGGGGTCTCTGCTGTTGGTTGGCTCAGAAGGGGTGGTTTATTCTGTTTAATGTTTTTATTGATGGCATGGATGAGGGTATTTTATATATATATTTATATATATATATTTTTTTTTTTTTTATATATATATATATATTGATGGCATGGCTTTCATTAGTGAATTTGCAGATGACACCGAGCTGGGAGCATTTGTTGATCTGTTGGAAGGGAGGAGGGCTCTGCCCAGAGACCTGGAATGGTTGGATGGATGGGCAGAGTCCAATAGGATGGAGTTTAATAAATCCAAGTGCCAGGTCCTGCATTTTGGCCACAAAAACCCCCTGGAGCATTGTAGGCTGGGGACAGAGTGGCTGGACAGTGGCCAGGCAGAAAGGGACCTGGGGGACTGGTGACAGCAGCTGGACATGAGGCAGCAGTGAGCCCTGGTGGCCAGGAAGGCCAATGGCTCCTGGCCTGGGTCAGGAATGGTGTGGCCAGCAGGGCCAGGGAGGTCATTGTGCCCCTGGGCTGGGCACTGGTGAGGCTGAACCTCGAGTGCTGTGTCCAGTTGTGTCCAGGTGTGTTTAGGGTGGACACTGAGTGCTGTGTCCAGTTTAGGATGGACACTCAGTGCTGTGTCCAGCTCTGTCCAGTTTAGGATGGACACTGAGTGCTGTGTCCAGTTTGTCCCCTCAGTTCAGGATGGACACTCAGTGCTGTGTCCAGCTCTGTCCCTCAGTTCAGGATGGACACTCAGTGCTGTGTCCAGCTCTGTCCCTCAGTTCAGGATGGACACTGAGTGCTGTGTCCAGCTCTGTCCCTCAGTTCAGGATGGACACTCAGTGCTGTGTCCAGCTCTGTCCCTCAGTTCAGGATGGACACTCAGTGCTGTGTCCAGCTCTGTCCCTCAGTTCAGGGTGGACGTTCAGACCCTCGAGCTCACCCAGAGGAGGCAGCGAGGCTGGAGAGGGGCTGGGAACACAAACCCTGTGAGGAACGGCTGAGGGAGCTGGGCTTGTTCAGCCTGGAGAAAAGGAGACTCAGGGGTGCCCTCATCACTCTCCACAGCTCCCTGAAAGGTGCCTGTGCTCAGCTGGGGTTGGGCTCTTTCTCCAGGCAGAACAAGAGGACACAGCCTCAAGCTGAGCCAAGGGAAATCCAGGCTGGATATCAGGGAAAAGTTTTTCACAGAAAGGTAATAAAGGATTGGAATGGTCTGACCTGGGGAGGTGGTGCAGTCACCATCCCTGGATGTGTTTAAGGAAAGCCTGGATGTGGCACTGGGTGCTGTGGGTTGGTTGAGGTCAGGGTTGGGTTGGACTCGATGATCCTGGAGATCTTTTCCAACCTAACAATTCTGTGATTGATTCTGTGATTCTATAATTCTGTGCAATTCTGTGATTCTGTGCAATTCCATGATTCTGTGATTCTGTTTTCCATGGAGCAGGGCTTGGAGTGTCCCTGGTTCCCCTGACACTGGCAGTTCACCTTTGCTGCTGCTCCTGGCTCTGCTGCTCAGCCTGGCAGGCAGATTTGATGCCCTGCAATCACATTTGCACAGGAGCCCTCCAGGCTGCCATGGCTGGACAAACTCAGCAGGAATTGGATTGATTTTCACTTCTCACTTGGGTTCAGGGCCAGCAGGAGCTGCAGTGGCTTTGGCCATGCAGGAGCACGGGGTGATTTTGGGGAGGCAGCGATGAGTTCCAGCAGAGTTTCAGGCTCCTGCTGGGAGCTGCCACGTGTGCCAGGCTGGCACGGTTTGGTGCCACCTGTGTGTGCCAGAGAGCCGCAGGGAGCAGGTGGGAGTTGGGAATGTTGCTGAGCACCGACTCCAAAATCTCCAGCTGGATCCTGAAATCACAAAATTTGCGTGGATGGGGTGGGAACTCACCCAGTCCTGGAGTGTTGGACACGTCTCAGCTTTGCAGGGGCTCTCAGGTCCCTCTTTCTGTGCTGCTCCTCCCTCTTCCCACTCCAGGAGCAGCTTCCAGAGCTCATGGAATAATAATTCCTTGAAAATCTGCACCTCCCTGGGCTCTGGGGAGCTCCAGGTGCTTTGGTTTCTCCTCCCTGCTTGGATTTTGCACTTGATTTTCAAACCCCCTCCGTGCTGCAGCAGCTTTGTGTCCTTGCAGCAGAATTTCCAGGTGGTTGGGCTGGCTGGGGGGAGGATCAGTGCCGAGGATGCTGTGGGTGAAATAATCCGAGCTGGAGCTTCCAACATCTGCAATTCCCAGCTGGGATGCAGGATTCAGCTCCAGGCTGGGAGATAAAGGATGTGCTGCACATGTCAGTGAGTGAGGGCATAAAACATCTCAGTCTGATGAGAGCCAGAGCAGCTGCGAGCCAGAGACGTTCCTGGTGTCCATGACACGATCCTCACCATGTCCTGGCACCGTAATTCCGGGGGTAATAATTTATTTACGTTCAGCTGTGCCTGCTAAAGCTGAGTAAAAACCATCACAGCCCCGTTCCCGTGCCCAAGCCAAAGCACTCGCCCACTGAAAGGTGTCAAATGTCTTTAAATATCTGTGAATTTCTCCAGTTTTGGTGCAATGGTTTGAGGAGATGGTGAAGTTCTTGCAAATTTAATCCGATTTTCTGTCCCTTTGCACCTTCCTTGAGCTCTTGGCTCCCACCAAGATTTTGCTGTTCAGGAGGGTGACACTGCTGGGATTTGGGATTTGGGATTTGGGATTTGGGATTTGGGATCTCTCCTCCCACCAGCAAGATGACAGGACCTTTAAATAATGTTTTCGATTCCATTTCAAAAAAATAAGGAAAAAAAAAAAAAAAAGAAGATGAAATCAGAACAGCCTAACTGGAAACAGATGGCAGATGAGAAGCTGCTTTTAAAGAGGATTTTTAATGCATTTATTATGAAGAAAATGATGTATTGGTGTCGGGGATGGACGTGTGAAGACAGAATGTGCCCGTTCCAGCAGTGCAAGGGGCTGGAGTGGGATGAGGCCTTTGCTGTGGTGTTCTTGGAGCCAGGGGAGGATTTTGCTGCTGGTGAAGTGACTTTCCTGGCTGAGAGGAGGCTTCTCCCCATCCCTGCTCCTTCCTCTTCCCCCTGGTGTCACTGGCTGGCAGAGCAGTTTTGGTCAGGCTCTCACTGTGCGTTCCTGGCCTCGTTTTCCTGCAATGGTTTGGGTTGGAAGGGACCTTAAAACCCCTCCAGTTCCAACCCCAACACCTTCCACTGTCCCAGCTTGCTCCAAATCCCATCCAACCTAGTCCTGGACACTTCCAGGGATGGAGCATCCACAGCTTCCCTGGAAAACCTGTCCTTGTATCCTCCCAGAGGGTCAGTTTAGAATTTTTTAAAATAATTTGCATATTCAGTTCTATCCCACCAAGTTAAATGAGGATGTGCTTTTATGTGTGAAACCATCCACGGACAGAGGTGTCACTTCCCCCAGTCCCCCTCACCCAACGATTGGACAACTTTAATTAAATCCACTTAAACAAACCCCACATCATTTCAGAGGGACGGCTCTGGGATGGAGGCGAAGATGGATTTTCTCTTTCCCTGCTTTGATGGGAATAACTCCTCCTCCCTCTCCGGGTTTAATGTTCCTGTGAAACGCCGCTGCCTCCAGAGAGGTTTTATTTTGCTTTGGGAGCTCTGGGATGAGGCTGCAGCCCTGGGATGCTTTAGCCCACACGCAGTTTACACAGCTGCACCATCCCCTTCCCCGGGCTCCAGCAGGGCCGGTATCTCCGTGGTGATGCAACAGCCAGGAATTGCAGGAAACCTGTGTCACTGCCTGCTTTCATCTTCCTATAAAAACCAGGGGGGTTTTTATTTTTTGGGAGCTGTGACTCAGAGATGAGCACAGGATCCTCTCGGAGCAGCTGGGGTTGGTTTGGGGCTGGGCTGGGACAGGCTCCTTCCCTTGGCTGTGGGATGGGGATGCTGGGCTGTGCTGGTGGGGAGAATTGTTTGCAAACCCCAATCCCACTTTCCCTTTCGTTGTTTCAAATTTTGTTCCAAATGTTCCGAATTTGGAACAAAAATTCCCAATAAGTTGTGGCCTCCCATCCCTGGAAGTGTCCAAGGCCAGGTTGGACAGGGCTTGGAGCAGCCTGGCCTGGTGGAAGGTCTCCCTGCCCATGGTAAGAAATGAGCTTTGAGGTTCCTCCCAACCCAAACCATTCCGTGGTTTTGATTGAAAACATTCCATGATTTATGCTGCCGTTGTGCAGAAGGCCCTGGGGTTTTGTTGCTGCTCTAAACCCTGAGCTGAGCCCCAAAAACCCTCGATGCAGGCAGGTGTTTGCAGCACGAGCTCTCACCTCTGCTGCTTTCCTCTGCCAGGAGCACGGGGCAGGTTTGTCCACGTTCCTGAGTAACTTTTTCCACACCTGAAACTCCCCCTGGGGCCGGGTTAAGCTCTGCAGGAACCACGTGGGACGTGGAGCTGTTCAGGGAGAGAAGTGGCACTTTAAATTTACACCCTGCTCCGATCAGGAAAACTTGGAGGAAGCAGGGAGAAATCCCAGATCTGGGCGGTTTTGGAAAGGCTGAGGAAATCTGGGAGAAAAATGCACAAAAAGAGCAGTTTGGGAATGTTTTGTCCCAAATTTTGGCCAGTGTGGTGTGGCAGTGATGGTTGGGGTGGCTCATGGGTGGGTTCCCTGCACTTTGTGAGCAAACAAGCAGAAAGGGAGAGGACAGGGATGGAATCCTGGAATGGTTTGGGTTGGAAAGGACCTTAAAGCTCATCTTGACACCTCCCACTAAACCAGGTTCTACATCATGAGAAGCTGCCAGCTCCTCTGAGATGCCAAAATCCAGGAGCAGCAGAAAACTCAGGATGCCTCAGTCAACAGAAATTTCAGAATTTTCTCTGGAAAAACAAATCAGATTGCATTGCTTGGATGGGGATGGGAATGGCAGGAGAGGGGAGTGGGAAACAGACAGGGATTGCTTTTATGGCATCATTAATTCATTTATTCCCCAGCCAGCCCTTGAAAAGCAGTTGTAATCCCCACACAAATCCCTCTGGAGCAATGAGGGCAAATCTGCCAGCTCTGCTCATCCAACACGGCTCATCCCTGAGCCAGAAACCTCAAGGGAGCAGAGCCAAGGTAAAAGGGTCAGGGGGACACCCTGAAACCCAGTGCACCCACATCAGCTCCATCCCTGAGATCCCAGGAGACTCTGCAGGGACAGCAGGGCCCTAAAGATGGAGAGAGATCATTTTCCTGGGGTTATTTGGGAAAAAAAGTGACCACAGATGCAAATTGAAGCTTCAAAATGTGTCCCTTCCCAATTCCCTTTCTCCAGCCAGGGATCAGCTGGAAAATCCTGCTTGGGCAGGTCCTGGTGGCCGTCACTGAGAGGCTCCATCCCTGAGATCCCAGGAGACTCTGCAGAGACAGCAGGGCCCTAAAGATGGAGAGAGATCATTTTCCTGGGGTTATTTGGGAAAAAAAGTGACCACAGATATGAATTGAAGCTTGAAAATGTTGTGAAAAAAAAAAGTGACCACAGATGCAAATTGAAGCTTCAAAATGTTGTGTCCCTTCCCAATTCCCTTTCTCCAGCCAGGGATCAGCTGGAAAATCCTGCTTGGGCAGTCTCAGGTGCTGGTGACCATCACTGAGAGCGTCCTTGGTGCTGCTGGAGGGTTTTCCTCTGGCCCCTGAAGCCAGGGAAAAGGGAGATGTTCTCATGGAAATCTGTTCCACAATCCTCTTGGCAGGCAGAGCTGAAAGGGTCGGAGTTTTTTGCCCCCCAAGTGCAGGTTTATGGTCGGGGTGAAGCCCCACCTGTGATCAGCACATGCGAGCCCCGGCAGGGCTGCAGTGAATTAAGGCACCGCGGGGAATTTGGAGGAACACATCCTCTTCCTTCTCGGAGTCAGGTTACAGCGACCTCGGAACATCTGCACACAGCGTCCCAGGGCTCCCAGAGGTTCTGCTGCACTCAAGGTTCATCTGCCTTTGTTCAGTTCTCCCTTCCTCGCTGCCTTGCTCTGGGTGTTCCCGGCCATTCCTGGTTCCACAGGTAAAACAGCCCCTGGAATTTTAGTGGTGTCTTTCCATGGGCAAGCACAGATCCATGTAACTCCATGGCTGTGTGCTCATGGGGGAAGTCCGAGAAAAAACTACACTCCCTTTTTTCCTAAAGCCTAAATTCCCTCTAAGCTGGTTCCCAGCATCCTGAAAGACCAAATTTAGGGGGAAAAAATGGCATTCCTTATTATTCCCTAGATTTTAGGGATACATTTGGTGATGTGGTTTGCTTTGGAGTTTGCTACTTTGCTTTGGGGTTCCTTTGCCTGATCTCCAGGTTGTGCTGTCAGGGTTTAATTGAATTTAGGGTGTGAAGGTGGGTCCTGCTGCCTCCAGCCACTGGGGTTATTTTTGGGAATCCAGAGCCATGGGTGGCTGTGGTGGCCGGATTCGTGGTGGTCCACGTTGAGGAGATGAGGTTGAACTCCAACATCTCCTGGAAGTGACCCCATCCTCCCCTTGGGATCAGCACATCCCCATCCCACCCCATCCCACCCCATCCCACCCCATCCCACCCCGACCCTTGGGCTGTTGTGCCGAGCTCAACGCCCAGAAGGAAAATGCAGCTCCAGCTTTTGGCTTTGGTGCCTCTCGGGCCCAGACCTCGAGGATTTAAAGACTTTCATATGTGCTTGACTTGATGTGCTCCGAGTATTCCCATTGAAGTGAACTAAGTGGATAAGACTTTGCAGGATTGAAGCCAAATGAGTCCTCACCCACCATGCTGGGAAGTCTGGTTGAAGTGGGTCATTGGAGGGAAAGGAGGAGGGGGCGGTTCCCAACTTGCCCCTTTCATTTTATGCTTTTATTTATTTAAAGGTTTGGGTTTTTTTGTTGGTTTTTTTTTTTTTTCTTAGGCAGCTCAAGGGGGAGAAAAGAAAATAAAAAGCCCCAGGCTGTGGTGTAACCACTGCAGGCAGATGTTGTCATGGCTACTAAACAAGAAACCTGATTTATAAAATGAGGAAAAACAGATGAACATGAAATAAAAAGAGGGGAAAAAAAAAAAAAAAAGACAGAGAGGCGATCTTAAAATATTAACTCTGATGTAGAGAAAAATATAAACAGACAGGGTTAGGAAATTCCATAAGGAATATGACTTGTTTAATATTAATCATAAAGGAAAAGATTATGAGAGCTCCAAAGGGTGCCAAGTGAAATATTCCACATGCAGCCACTGCTCTGATAAGAATCCTCGTGGTGGCTGCCCTTGGCCACGCTCTGGTGGAGATGTCCCTGCTGGAAGTTGTCCCAGGGATGTTCTTGTGGTTCTGCTGCTTCTCCTGGTGCTTTTCCTCCCTTGCAGCAGTTTCTGAGTGCAAGCCCAGTGTGACAGCCCAAATAAGCTGTGCTTTTATTGGAAATGTGGGGAAGTTGGGAAAAGTGATTGAGTTTGGGGACGTGCAGGGATTTCTGTGGCTGGGTCGGGTCTCAGAGCAGGGGTTAACAATGTCCCAAAGCTGAGGTGGCTGCAGATGAGTGGCTGGGTGGGGCTCAGGTGGCTCTGCTCCCTTCTCTGTGGGTGCTGTGTCACCCTGCTGCTCTTCTCATCCCTCTCCTGCCATCCTGAGTTGGCAGAGCCCGTGGTGATCCCGCACTGGAGAAGTGCCAGGTGTCACAATTCCTTCATCAGCGCTCCCAGGACATTCCTTGTCCAGGACAAGGCTGAGACCAGGAGCCCTGAGGGTCCTCAGGACCAGGAGACACCTCTGGGCTCTCACTGGATCCGTGCCAGTCCCCTTTGTCCCTTGGGCTGTCACCACTGGTGTTCTGAGCTGGAACAGAGACTGGGCAGAGCTGGAGAATAAAGCAGAGATTTATTGAAAGGCCTTTAGGGGACACCTTGGGCAGGACAGGGCCTGGGCAGGGCTACACCCAAGGTGGACCCAAAATGGGCACAAAATGGACACAAAATGGTCATAAGATGGACACAAAATGGGCACAAAGTGGGCACAAAATGGACACAAAGTGGGCACAAAATGGACACAAAGTGGGCACAAAATGGACCTAAAATGGGCAGAAAATGGACCCAAAATGGACCCAAAATAGGCACAAAATGGACACAAAATGGTCACAAAATGGACCCAAAATGGGCACAAAATGGACCCAAAATGGACACAAAATGGACACAAAATGGACACAAAATGGTCACAAAATGGACCCAAAATGGGTACAAAATGGACCCAAAATGGACACAAAATGGACACAAAATGGACACAAAATGGTCACAAAATGGCTGACCGGCCACCAGGTCCCACACTTTTCTAAGTTTTGGTCCATTTTCACTTTGGGGTTGAATTGCCCAATCCCAGCTCCAGGCTGGGAGCTCCCATCCTTCTTGTTCCTCCCTCCAGCCACCCTTGTTTGTGCTGTTGGGCCTGAAAGTTGTCCTTGGTGTGCAGCAGGACAAGGATTTGTTTTGTGACCCTGACTGTGAGCTCAGAGCTGCACCCTGGGCACCACAGAGCCTGAAAAAGATGAAAATTAAAATGAAGTCACCAGTGCCATGCCCGGTGTGGCCCGGCTCCCCCAGCACGGTGACAGCGGCGCTGCCACCACAAGACGCCAGCAAGGAGCAGCTCCAACCACAGCTGGGAGGGCTGGGAAAGCCTCCGTGGGATCCCAGCTGGAAAATCCCGGGCAGGGCTGTAATTTGCCGCTTGGTTTCACTTCCCTCCGCGCTGTCTGGGCCGCTCACGGCTCCGGCACGCCGGCGTTTCCAGGCCCAAGTGGGAGAGGGATGTGGTGGCACGGGCTGTGCTCCGGATGGGAATTCTGGAGCTCTGGGATTGCTGCTCCCAGCCCACATCAGCTCTGGCTTTGGCTCCTGAACAGTTTGGTTTGCAGAAACCTTCAGGGTTCCTTCTCACTGTCAGGAGAAATTAAGCTCCAAAGCCAGACAGAAACTCCGTAACAATTCCATGGCTTGAAGGCCCAGGGTGGAGCTGCTCACCCACCAGAACCTTCCAGGGCTGCTGAGCAGATTCCCCTTGCAGAATCCATCCAGGACACCTGGGCAGATCCACTCTCACCTCTGCAGGTGCCTCTGTCCTGCTCCTGATCCCTGCCCTGAGCTGGCACTGGCCGTGCACGCACTGCCAGAGCCCTGAGCACCGTGGGGATGAGGCAGGAAAACTGGAACTGCCAAGATTTCTGCATCTTTTCCTGGTTCCCTGCATCCTTCCCCAGCTCCCTGCATGTTTTCCCAGTTCCCTGCATCTTTTCCCAGCTCCATGTATTTTTCCTAACTCCCTGCATTATTTTTTTCCCCAGTTCTCTGCATCTTTTCCTGGCTCCCTGTATTTTTTCCTCCAGTTCTCTGCATCTTTTCCCACCCTCCTGCATCTTTTCTCCCCAGTTCTCTGCATCTTTTTCCAGCTCCCTGCATTTTTTCCCCTCAGTTCTCCGCATCCTTCCCCAGCTCCCTGCATCTTTTCCTGGATCCCTGTATTTTTTTTTAACTCCCTGCGTTTTTCTCCCCAGTTCTCTGCATCTTTTCCCAGCTCCCTGCATTTTTCCAAACTCCCTTCATTTCCCTCCCCCAGTTCTCTGCATCTTTTCCCATCTCCTTGCATCCTTCCCCAGCTCCCTGCATCTTTTCCTGGCTCCCTGCATTTTTCCAAACTCCCTGCAATTTTTCCCTCAGTTCTCTGCATCATTTCCCAGCTCCCTGCACCTTTTCCCACCCCCCTGCATTTTTTCCCTCCTGGTTCTCTGCATCTTTCCCCAGCTCCCTGCATTTTTTCCCTCAGTTCTCTGCATCCTCCCCCAGCTCCCTGCATCTTTTCCAAACTCCCTGCATTTTTCCCCCCCGGTTCTCTGCATCTTTTCCCATCTCCTTGCATCCTTCCCCACCTCCCTGCATCTTTTCCCAGCTCCCTGCATTTTTTTCCCCCATCTCCCTGCATCTTTTCCTGGCTTCCTGCATTTTTCCAAACTCCCTGCAATTTTTCCCTCAGCTCCCTGCATCTTTTCCCACCCCCCTGCATTTTTTCTCTCCAATTCTCTGTATCTTTTCCCACCCCCTGCATCTTTCCCCAGCTCAGCAGCCTGGGAGCATTCAGCTCCTCCTCATCAATCCCTCCCCAGTGCTGCTCCAGCAGCTCCAGGCAGTGCCTGGCACGTTGGGTGGCCCCGGTGCCATTCCCAGTCACTGTCCCAGTGTCACTCGGGCACCTGGCTCAGAGCAGCTCCTGACCCAGCTGCTGTTGGGCTCCCAGCCATGAGGCAATGGTGGAGTTTTGCTCTTCCCCTCTGTTGACAAACCCAGTTTGTGGGTGAATAATGAGTAACCTCCGAAAGCTGATGTGGATGCCCTTGGGTTTTGTGGGATGAGTCAGTGTGGAGAGCAGGAACTTCCTCACGGGCAGGCAGCTGCACTTCATCCTGTGAAAAAAGGAGAAATTTAAATTTCTTAGAGAAATCTAGGAGTTTAATGAAAATTAAAAGGAAAATAGATAATTAGGAGAGACAAAAGCAAAATACAGTTTCTCAACCGAGGATGCTTGGCATGGAGCCAGCCAGCGCCCTGCTAACAAAAAGTTTGTTCCTTAGAACAAATATATTTAAAAATTCACCTGCATGATTCAAACATCCCTTTTGAGTGGGAATTTCTTTGTTCAGTTTCAGCTCCCCCCCCAACCATTTTATCTGGTAGATCCATCTGTGAGTGGCTCCGTTCCGTCTGATCCCATAAATTCTTCTCCTGGGGTTTTGGTCATCTTCACTTGATGAGATATTTGATAACAGAAGTTCAGTCGCTTTTTTGGTCAGCAATCTTTATGCAGGAATGAGGGATGACATCCCCAGTTTGGCCAGTTTAGATGTTACAGGAAAAAAAACAAACAGTCTTTGATTTTTAACACTATGTTACAATCATAAAAAATATCCATTCATCACATTTCTAAACTCTTATCAAGGAAAGAAAATACAGTACAATCTTCCCACATACATACAATATTCATTTTAATATTTATATAAATATTTCATATTTATATTGTATGTATATAATTGTATATTATACATACCATATTCATTTTAATATTTATATTAGTATTTAATATTGATATTGTATGTATATAATTGTATATTATACATACAATATCCATTTTCATATTTATATTAATATTTAATATTTATATTGCATGTATATTGTATTGTATGTATATTTAATATTTAGATTGTATGTATATAATTGTATATTATACATACAATATTAATTTTAATATTTATATTAATATTTCATATTTAATATTTAGATTGTATGTCTATTATACATACAATATCCATTTTAATATTTATATTAATATTTCATATTTGGATTGTATGTATGTTATACATACGATATTCATTTTAATATTTATATTAATATTTAATATTGATATTGTATGTATATAATTGTATATTATACATACGATATTCATTTTAATATTTATATTAATAATTCATATTGATATTGTATGTATGTTATACATACAATAATTCATTTTAATATTTGCAAAAAGCCAACTTTATATTGTGCATTTATAACAATCCTCTGCTGCAGATTCCTCAGAGCTGGAAAACCTCAAGGCCTTGCAGGATTTTTCCAGGGGGAGAATCTTCCCCTGATACCAGCACAGGGTGTTTGTGGGAGCAGCATTTCCCCCTCTGCTGACAGCTCTGCCTGGGTTATCCAGCCTGGAATATTTTCCTTCCTTTTCCGAGGTTCCTCTCATCTGAAAGCCATCAGTGCAGCAGCGTGAGCAGGGATCTTGCAGCTGTGACCTTACAAGTGGGTGGCATTTTCTGTTTCCTGCCCAGCATCCTCCGGGATGGACACAGCTCATGTGATCCCATCCGCCACGGGCCAAATCCGGGCTGGGAAAAGCAGGAGGAGCCTACCAGGAAATACCCACTGCTCTCATCTCTTTGTGCTTGGGGTCTTTCAAAGCTCCCAGGAGGAGCCAGGCTACTCAGGCAACCCTGAAATCCTGAAAATCTGAATTTGCCAGGCTCAGGGATAAATGGTTCAGGGTTTATTAAATCCCATCCCTTTGGAGCACCTCGTCTTCCTCTGTGAAACTAAAAACAAAATTTGGGCTCCTCTTGGCTCCTGTTCCAACCTAGTGCTGAACGGGCTCCATCAATCCCTGTATTTCAGATTCCTACAAGTAAATAAATCCATATAAATAAAATAAAATAAAATAGAATAAAATAGAATAGAATAGAATAAAATAAAATAGAATAAAATAGAATAGAATAAAGTAAAATGAAATGAAATAAAATAAAATAAAATAAAATAAAATAAAATAAAATAAAATAAAATAATAAAATAAAATAAAATAAAATAAAATAAAATAAAATAATAAAATAAAATACCCCGTCCAGCAGGGCTGGAGCAATGAGCATCCCCATCTCTCCTGATCATCCCTGCCTCCACCCCAGCATCGTTTCACATAGAACCAACTGCTCAAGGAAGGAAAAAGCTGAAAAATCCTTTTTTTTTTAAATCATTTCATAATTTACACCTCGCTCCCATTGTAATTGGAATTATGAGTAAGGCTGAAAAGAAACTGCTGCAGATGGCAGCATAAAAATGTGATTTTTAACACGTTTTGTGTTTTCTTAAGCATCTCTGGTTTTGCCCAGGGTACATTTCATTTGCTGTTTATTTAGTCCCCACCTCTGACAGCTCAGGGATTGCTAAGCTGCCATCTGGGATGGAAGGAAAATGGGAAAACGCCTCTTTTCCCTGCTTTTTCTTCTTTTGACCTCAGAAAATTTAACATGGGCTCGATGTCCAGTGGGTGGACGTTAAATTTTGTAATTTTCAATGTGTCAGCGAGCTGGGTGGTTACAGCCAGGAGCTGGGCTTAGAATGCCAGAATCCTGGAATGGTTTGGGCTGGAAGGGACCTCAGTGAGCATTCCCAACCCTGCCATGGGCTGGGACATCTTCCACCATCCCAGGGTGCTCCAAGCCCTGCCCAACCTGGCCTTGGGCACTTCCAGGCATGGAGCAGCCACAGCTTCTCTGGGAAAGCAGTGGCAGATCCTCACCAAGGACCTCAGTGATCCTTGTGGGTCTCTCCCAACTCAGGACATTCCTTGATTCCATATTTATCACAGTTTGAAGCCATTTCCCAGCAGAGTTGAGGGAAGAATTTGGGACTGAGTCCCTTCACCCACAGAGATGCTGAGGCACAGTGGCTGCTCTGCCCTTCCTTCACATTTCTCCTCTATTTCTTTTTTTTTTAGCATTTCCATAAAATTTTTACATCCAGTCCCTTCACTTTTTTTTTTAATCCTCCAGGCTTTTTGCAGCCCGGCTTTATTAAAATCAAATGCTGCCCAGCCCCAAACACAGCACCAGGCTGGCTTTTCCTGGGGTGTTTTCAGCCACAACTGTTTCCCATTTCTCTCAGGAGCCCACGGGCTCAGGGATCGGGGATCAGCTCCGTGTGTTCCCCTAAAACATGCCTGGAAAAATCCAGGTCATCCCAGAGCTGGAAACGCACCCAGCCTTGGCTTCCAGTGACACCGAGTAGCCAACCCAAGTGAAATATTTCCCTGCAGATGTTGCTGAGAGCTTAAAGTTACCCAAAATTATGGATTTAACGAGGCAGGGAAAGGAGCTGCGGAAAGATCCAAATCAGGGAAGCCACCAGTGTTTTCCAGCCCGCTGTCAGGCTGATGGGATGTGACATCCTTGACTTTCTCCTTGCGTTTCCCCCGTGCCTGCGGATGTGGTCACGTCCTTTCCTTTTAGCTTGAAAAGGCAGAGATGGGTTTGAATCCGTGTCGGGCTTGAATTTGGGGAGCAGAATCCCGATCCAGCTGCTGCAGATGTGTCCACAACTGGTGAAACCAAAGCCTTGGATGTGGATTATTTTGGAAGGGGATTGTGACACGGATCCCGTTTCCCTGTGCCAGGGCTGTCTGGGATTGGCCATACTCAGCATTCCCATCAATATTTATTCCCAAAAACATTGTTTTCTGTCTTTAGTACCAATTTCATCCAAATTTTACCAAGATCTGGACTAGAGATGATGTTTGCTATCGGAATAGTTTTTTTCTGATGTGTTCCCAAAAAAATTGGGTTTGCTCTGACTTTGGGAATTGTTAAATACCTCTAAATATTGCAGAAAAAGCGATTTTCAAAGCAGCCTGCAGTGCCTGGATGGGGAAAGGGAATGGAAGCATTTTTGCCAGAAGTGTTTTAGCATTCCTTCAATCAAGGAATATAAACAGTTCCATGTGACTTTGGCTGATCCAGGATTTGAGAGCAGGATTTAATTCACATCGTTTCTCGCAGAGGGAATTTTGAACCCACACATCTCCTGGTGAAAAATGTCCTAATTAGTAGGGAGGAGAATATTCTGGAAAAGGCTTTCACTTCCTACTCTTGATGGCGTTCCACTTTATTATTGATCACTCAGTAATCATCCAGTGCTAATTACAGGGGAGTTCTGAGTAATTGAGATATTGATTGGTGCCTATTGACAGCCCATTCCAGGCTGTAATTAAACCTCAAACCAGGATTGTTTCTACAGGGCTGGGAAATGCTTTTCCTGAATCCTCCTTTTCCTGTGTGTTGGTATTAGGGGGATAATCTGGCTCTGCGGCGCAAATGGAAATGGTGTTTGTGGTTTCACCAAGCCCGGAGCTGGTCCTGCTGAAGCTGGTGGGAAAGGCCCCACAGAGGTTCCATCCTCCCAAACCTGCAGGCCTGGAACCTTTTGGGAAGGCCCAAGGTGCTGGGAATGCCTGGGGTGGAATTCCTCATCCTGGCGAGGATGTTTAGAGCTAAAACGCCCTTGAGTAAGTGACCGTCTGCTTTTTGTTTGGGTTTGCACGTGGTTGGAAATCAGGGAGGAATTCCCTTGTGGAAGGGGCTGTCCAGGGTGGAATCCCCATGCCTGGAGGGATTTCAAAGCCGTGTGGATGTGGTGCCTGGGGACACTTGGTGGTGGTGGCCTTGGCCGTGGTGGGGGAACGGTTGGACTCAATGATCCAAGAATCAGTGATTCCATGATTCCAATCTCGATGATTCCATTATTCCAATCTCAATGATTCCATTATTCCAACCTCAATGATTCCATGATTCCAACCTCAATGGTTCCATGATTCCAACCTCAGTAATTCCATGATTCCAACCTCAGTAATTCCATTATTCCAATCTCAATGATTCCATGATTACAACCTCAGTAAGCCCATGATTCCAACCTCAATGATTCCATGATTCCAACCTCAATAATTCCATGATTCCAACCTCAATGATTCCATGATTCCAACCTCAGTAAGTCCATGATTCCAACCTCAATAATTCCACGATTCCAAAGAATCCCCACCCCAGGGGGGTCACAGGGACAATCCCCCAGCCCCCCTTGGGGTTCCCCATGGGATTGGCCTCTGCCATGGATGTGCCCTGGCTGTTCCCAAGGCTCTGCATCCCACAGCTCCGGCAGGATTTGTCGGCATCCCCTTCCAGAGGCACATCCAGCCAACAGCACAGCCCGTCCCGGGTAACTGTTCAGGGTTTTGACAGTTTTATAACCCTAAATTTGCACCTTCTGGAAAACTGTGACAGTTCGTGATTCATTGCCACACTGGAATTTTTCTTATGATGTCTTAATATCCGAGTGTGGAGCGGAGCTCAGCAGAGAGGGAAAATAAAAACCTGGAGCAAAAGGCTTCCAGAACAACTTGAGTAGGCAGGAATTGCTCAGTCCTGCCTGTGCCATCCAAAATATTTGGGATTTTTTTTTAAAGCTCTTTCCTGGGTGTGCAGCTCCAGTTTGAAAGTGGTTTGAAAGGGAGCTGTGAAAAAAAATATCTTTCCTCACTTTTCAGGAAGGAAGTTGATTTTGATATCACAAACCATCTGCTGGCTTTAACCAAAGCAGGCAAAAATTAATCAAAACTTTGATTAATTAACTTCTGATTAACTAAAGTTGTGCTTACAAAGAAAAAACCATAATTCAATCATTTTTTACCATCAGGTAAACGCTTTCAGCTTATTTGCTGTTGATTTCCTCTATCCTGCCCTACCCCTGGAAGTGTTGGATGGAGCTTGGAGCAGCCTGGTCTGGAGGAAAGTGTCCCACAAAGCAGAATGGTCTCCGAGCATCCTGGGCAAAGTGTTCAGAGCTGAGCACGGCCCTTTTTATATTTTGATGAATCCACAACTTCTGGTTGTAAAAAACCCTTCTCAAGCTGCTGATGGAGGCAGATGGAGGGCAGAGTGTGAGTGTCATTGTAGGACACGGAAGAAAGATGAAAGACTCCAAATATTTCAGAAGGCAAAGAGCATGGAAAAAGCTTTATTGTCTAATTCTTACTGCATTTTATAAGGTGTTCTGATAAAGATTTAACACAATTGGTGAATAGGAATGACACCTCTCTGATCCCATTGGTTAAACCAGAGAAACACCAAAACACCACCTGGAGAAGATTTTTTGGAGAAAGGAGAGTTGTTTTTACAAGATTGTTTTGAGAAAGGAGATTTTTTTTTTGGCAAGATTGTTTTGAGAAGAAGCTTGCTTGAGAAGTTTTCCCTTGGGAAAAAAAAAAGTTAGCAGCTGCTACAGGTTAAAATCTCTCAGACCCAGAATTGTCAGGCCCATGGCGTGGGGTCTCACCAGAGCTTTTCCCAACATCCCCATGTGGAGACACGGCCGGAGCTGGGCCCTTCTGCTGCCCTTCAGCCATAAAATCACTCTTAACAAGCAGGACGGAGCTGCAGAGGGGAACACTTGGAGCATTAATGGATGCAGGAGCTTTTTAAAGGAGCTGTTGGGCTTTATGGCCGGAGTGAGCTCATCAGAAGGAGCCGGGTGAAGGAACCCAGACCTGCTCTGGGGGAACAGTGTGTGCTGGAGAAGTGGTGAGAATGTCCACTGGTAATGGACCAGCTGTCTCTGTAGAGCTTCTTGGCACAGCATCAACAATATAACAGGTAACTACAGCTGAAAATCTATTAAAATAGCCTACTTTGATCATATTGATCATGGAATAGTGTCCCTGTTCCAGCACCAACCTGCCAAAAGAAAAAGGGACACTACTCCATGATCAATATGATCAAAGTAGGCCAATTTTAATAGATTTTCCAGCTTCTTTTATACAATTCTCAGCCTTAATCATGGGTTTCATGCTACTTTACAATTGGTTACCCCTATAACGTGTTTGCCTTTTAGTCCCTATTGGTTAATTCTTACATACACAGCAAAATTATGGATATCATTTTTTCTGGCTTTCTTGCGATTCCCACATTTCTGAAGTTGTTTACCATCCTTTGTTCTTTATCCATGACTTTCTGCATCTTCATCTCCCTGGTGCGTGACTCCTTCATCCTTGAAATGGTTCCAGGCCTGTCCTTTCACATGGGCTGGATTGGTGCCTATTGAGAGCCCATTCCAGGCTGTAATTAAACCTCAAACCAGGATTGTTTCTACAGGGCTGGGAAATGCTTTTCCTGAATCCTCCTTTTCCTGTGTGTTGGACATGCCCCCATCTTTGGAGGAACTCATCCTCCACAAGCACATGGATTTTCCAGCGCTCCCGGCCTCGGGATGGATCCTGAGGCGTTTTTCCAGCAGCTCCTGTGGAGCTCTGTGCTGTTTATGGGATGTCACCGTGCCTTGGTGTGTGCCAGAGGGAGCAGGGTCCTGCTGGGATGCCAGGAAGGGCTGAGGTGCCGTGGTTGTGACAACCTGACTTGGACTTGGGAAAAATTCCTCTCTGGAAGTGTCCAAGGCCAGCTTGGATGGAGCTTGGAGCAGCCTGGGATGGTGGAAGGTGTCCCTGACAAGGGATGAGCTTTTAAGTCACTCCAACCCATAATCTGTGGGGACTCCAGTAGGTGGCTCAGGTAGGAACAAATTAAAAACCAGTTTGGAGGGAGGCACGTTCAGATCAAACTTAAATGTGGGTACAGGACAGCGATGGAAAGGATTTGGGTCTCTCTTTGGACCTGGAATTGCAAAAACCCAGCAGTGCAATTTGTGTCAAAGCCTGACCCAGACCAAGGACAGGTTTTAGTGAAGATTGTGCATTTCTGTGTCCATGGTTGGTTTATTCCTCAGCAGAATAATCCTGCTCCCTTTTCTCCTGGTGCTTCCAACAGTTCTCAGAATTTCCTGGGATTCCCAGAACCATCTCCTGTCTAGGCAGAGCTGATTATTTACCTGTTTTTCTCTGCCCTGAACAGCAGAGATGAAATCCTCATGCAACTATCCAATTAAGGAGTTAACAAGAAATTAAATGCATAATGAGAGGAAATTATTGTTGCTGCTATTTAATAGGATTTTTTTTTGTCCATACCTATGATAAATTTTTATGGGGAGAGCTACATATATGAGTATTTTTCTAGGAATAGCATAACAAATACACTCTGGTGCAGGTAGAGATTTTACTTTGACTTTTAGACTCTACTTTGGGGCAGCAGGAAGGACTGGATGGTTCTTGAGGTCTCTTTTTTCCTTTTAAATGATTGAAATTATTTATAGTCCTTCCAGACATCCAAATTTTGGATTTTCTGTGCCAATGGCTCAATATCAGTGAGGTGATCCTGTCCCTGTGCTCAGGACAAGCTCCAGGTAGCCCTTGCCTGTGTTTAAGAGTTTCCAGGTTGTTTTTATCCAGCCTGTGCCATGGAATTTGAGCTTCCTCTGCCTACTGGATGTTTGTAACAATCTGGGATTTAAAATTAAAAAACAGCAAATCCCAGCCAAACAATCCCAACCTGTAAAAAAAAAAAGTTAGGGCTGGAGGTGCCCATTTTCTGACAGAGGGGTTTGGTAACGGGGCAGGGGACAGAAATGGGAGGAATAATTGGTTTTGGGCCTAGAACCAGGAAAACTACTTTTCCAAATTAATCCAGCGAGAGCCATGAATCCACTGTATTTCATATCACACTTCATAAAACTCCAGTCATAATCCATAAAAGTGACATTATTAGATTAAAACCCTCAGTTCCTCCTAGAAGGAGCTCGCTCATTAGACATGCTGTAGTTTTATAACCTCAAAGTTCCTCCCCAATTACCATGATTAATACTGGGCTTTAATAAAAAATTTCTCCCAATCACCACAGGGGTTGATCCCATCTGGTCTGGTGTAATTGGGAGTTTCAATATTGTCCAGCAAGGGAAAGACGCTCCGGGAGCACAAATCAAGGCTGAGGATGGATGAGGATGGAGGTCTGGAGATCCAGCTGGGTTTTGGTGCTGGTTGGAGCATGGAAAAGTCCAGGTGACGTGAGCCAAAGGCTGGGATTGCTGTGGGAAGTGTGGATGGATTCTCCCTCCTCGTGCAGCTGATGGAGGCTCAGGGAAGCTCCCTGTGCTCTCCCAACAGGGATCTGCCCTGGGAAATCCATCCTAAACTGAGCATCCCAGCTGGAGCCAGCACAGTTCTGCTCTGAGGGAGCAGCACATGGAGCTGCAGGGGGTTCAGGCAGGATTTGGGGGATTTGTGCTGCCTGCTGAGGTGTGGATGGATCCCTAAATCCTGGGAGGTGCTGCTCCTGTGGGATCCAGCTTCACCCTTGGGTGCCATGGCCACGTCCATCCCTCTGCTCTGCTCTGGTGGCTTCTCACCTGGAGCACTGCCACCAGCATGGGGACAGGGAGAGGCTGGAACAAATCCAGAGCAAATCCAGGGATGCTGCAAGGGCTGGAGCCAGGCTGGGAGAGCTGGGGGGCTCACCTGGAGAAGGGAAAGCTCCAGGGACACCTCAGAGCCACTCCAGGGCCTGAAGGGGCTGCAGGAGAGCTGAGAGGGACTTGGGAGGAGGGACAGGACACAGGGAATGGCTTCACCTTAACAGAGATCAGGGCTAAGTTGGATATTGGGCAGGAATTCTTCCCTGTGAGGGTGGCAGAGATTCCCAGGGCAGCTGTGGCTGCCCCTGGATCTCTGGAAGTGTCCAAGGCCAGGCTGGACAGGGCTTGGAGCCACCTGGGATAATGGAAGTGTTTGGAGGTGGAACTGGATGAGTTTAAGGTCCCTTCCCACCCAAACCTTTCCATGATGATGAAGATGAAACAACATAAAACTCACTCAATACAGCCACAAAGTCGCTGGCTGGGACACCACCCCTCAGCAGGTTTGACAAATCCCATTTTTTGGCTTTGAAACAGGAATTCCTTGGAGCTTTGTCCTTGCAGCTCCCAGGGATCTGTGGTTTCATCACCCCCTGGGTGAGCAGGAGCTGGCACGAGCTCCAAGCCTCAGCCAGGAGCAGTGAAATTAAAAATGTGTCAGCTCCACAATTCCAGCCCAGCCCCGAAAACGCCAAGCTGGTGTTATTTTTGAATCCCCTGATTTTCTTCAGGGCTGCTGGAAACAAGAGCTCCCGCTCCTGACTTCCAAGCAATAAAGAAGAGGTGAATCACTCCTGAAAAAGCCCTCCCGTGGACCACCCAGGGGCTCCTGCAGGGCTGGGAACCAGAAGTGGCAGAGCACAGGAGGATTTTCTTCACACCACTGCAACTGCACGAGGTAAAATCACCTCGGAACAGGAGCAGAGTTCCCCCAGTGTGAGAGGTGTGATAATGAAGGCAGGCTGATTAATATGCATCGAGCTAAATCACGTTCAGGTCACAGGGTGAGCCCCAAACCTCAGCTGGAACATGTTCCCTTCCAGGACCCAACGTGTGTCTGGAATTCAGATTTTTTTTTTTTTTTCCCTCATAATTATCCAACTCGGCATAAATTATTATTTTTTTAACTGAATAATAGTTATGATTTTTGTTCCTTGCTCTGATTGGTCAGAGCTCTCCTTGTTTTAACAATCTGTGACTTTCTGAAGGCTCCTGCTGGGGTTTTAAAACTTGTAACTTGCAAATCACCGTGTCAGAAAGCGTGGTGCCAGTCACATAAAATATGAAATCACACGTTCTTAGCATTTATTTGTTGTCATTTTTAATGGGAAAACATGGATTTTTTTAACAGAACACTGGCTGAAAGTCCTCAGGCTGAAACTGTCCCTGTGTTCTTGATGTTCCTATTGTGGAGTGTTATTTTGGGAGACCACATGCAAGATATTCCCCTAAACAGCCAATAAAAGCTAAAATTAACACAAAATAACGCCTCTGAAAATGCACACTTCTGTATTTAATGCTGCTCTTTAAGCAGAAGTTCCAAGATTTCCTCCTGAAGGGTTTCAGGGGCATTGCTGTCACAGATCTCTCGGAATCAGCAGGAAGAGGGTGATTCCCGTGGGAGCACCGTGGAAATCAAGGCACTGTGGAAATCAAGGCACTGTGGAAATCAAATCACTTTGGAAATCAAGTCACTGTGGAAATCAAATCACTGTGGAAATCAAGTCAACTTTGGAAATCAAACTACTTTGGAAATCTAATCACTGTGGAAATTGAGTCACTTTGGAAATCGAGTCATTGTGGAAATCGAGGCACTTTGGAAATCAAGTCAATTTGGAAATCAAGTCACTTTGGAAATTGAGTCACTTTGGAAATCAAGTCACTGTGGAAATCGAGTCATTGTGGAAATCGAGTCATTTTGGAAATCAAGTTACTTTGGAAATCAAGGCACTTTGATAATCAAGTCACTTTGGAAGTCAAGTCACTATAGAAATCAAGTCACTTTGGAAATCGAGTCACTTTGGAAATGGAGTCACTGTGGAAATCGAGTCACTTTGGAAATCACGTCACTCTATCTCCTGCTGAAAGCCCAGGCACAGGCAGAGCTCTCTGGGGTTCACACTTGTGCTGGAGGCTCCAGGAAGGCTCTGCCATCCCGGGAGATCAGCCAGGTCCGCGTTGAGGATGCTGAAGTCCACCACCACACATTTCTGTCAGCATTTCAGGAGATCCAACGCTCTCTTCTCCCTTGTTTCCCTTCCAGGTGCTCCTGATCATTAGTGGGAACCTGAGTTTCCTGAACTGGCTGACCATGGTGCCCAGCATTGCCTGCTTTGACGACGCCAGCCTGGGGCTCCTGTTTGGCCGGCGGCTGAGGGAACGGGCGGCACGGCTGCAGCTCCCAGGGGCACAGGGAGAGCGCCTTTCCCTGGGTGAGTCATTCCCAGAGAGGGAAAAGTTGGGATTTTGGTGTGCTTGGCTCCAAAGCTCTCATCTTGGAAGGAAAACTCTGCTCCTCTGTGGGCAGAGGGTGCCTGGATGTCGTAGGGTGAGGTTGGTGGTTGGTTGCTGTGGGGACATTGCCATGAGGACAATTTCCATGGGAGCATTTCCATGGGGACATTGCCACAGGGACATTGCCATGGGGGCATTGCCACAGGGACATTGCCATGTGGGCAGTGCCACGGGGGCATTGCCATGGGGGCAGTGCCACAGGGACATTGCCATGAGGACATTGCCATGGGGACATTGCCATGGGGACATTGCCACAGGGACATTGACGTGGGGACATTGCCATGGGGACATTGCCATGGGGGCATTGCCATGGGGACATTGCCATGGGGACGTGGTTTCTGGGACATGTCGTCTGTGCAGGACCAATGTCACAGAAAGTCCAGGCAGCTGCAGCTCTTGGAAGTCAATCCTTGCTCTGCCCCCAGTGACTTGAACTCAAAATAAGAATGTGGAGTTGCATGATTTAACTTATGGGGTTTTTTAAGATTTTATTTTTTTAATTTTGACTGTCTAAAGTCAAGGTTGGAACACCCAGTGGGGCTTGAGGTGGGGTTGGATGCTGGGTTCTCACATTTGCTCTCCTCACTTGCTCTCCTTCAAGGCATGGTGAAGAGAAGGTTCTGGAGAGAACTCAGAGCCCCTTCCTGTTCCTAAAGGGGCATCAGGAGAGCTGGAGAGGGACTGGGGACAAGGGATGGAGGGACAGGACACAGGGAATGGTGTTAAACTGGCGGCAGGCAGGGCTGGATGGGATATTGGGAAGGAATTCCTCTCTGTGAGCGTGGGGAGGCCCTGGCACAGATTCCCAGAGAATCTGTGGCTGCTCCTGATCCCTGGAAGTGTCCAAGGCCAGGCTGGACAGAGCTTGGAGCACCCTGGGACAGTGGAAGGAGCAGCTGCTGGTGGCCACCACTGGTAGCGTGGCCACCATCGTGGTGGGGAGGGAATTCCCCAAACCAGGGAGGAAGGAGGAGAACTCCTGTTCATCCCAAGAATGTGAAAAAGCAAACACGAGGGGGGTTGCAACTGGAAAAAAAAAGGGCTCGGGGTGGCTGATTTCCCCTTGCAGAGGCGCTTTCCAAGCTGCCCTGCTCCAGGAGAAGCAGCTCTGGGATGTTTCTCAGGAGGCTGCGGAACAGATGGAGAGTGGTGTTTGCAGCGTTCTTATAAACCGCATATAAGCAACAAATTGCCTGTAATATCAACAACAATCACAGCTGCTGGGGCTGAATATCCCGAACATCTGTCAGAGGAAGGAAAAATGTCAACAAGAGGCAGCATCTGTCTCCAGGCTTTTCGACCAAGGAGCAGCTTATTAACCAAAAATGGCAGCTCCAGCAGTGCAGCTTCATTAAATTTTGTGTCTTTTATGTCACGTCTTTTGCTGGGATAAATATTTATCAGCTTTTCCCCTCCTGGAGCTTTGCTTTAGAGGCTGTGAAGGTCTCAGGCTTTCCTCCCAACTCCATTTCTGCCTCCAATCCCAAAAATACTGAGGCTGCACCTTCCTTTTGGGAGAAGCCAAAGGGAGTCCCTGTGAGGGGGAGGCAGATCCTGTTTGGAGGAACTTGCACCTTTTCTGTGATGTTCTCCAGAAAGCCTGACCCAGCCAGGGCGTCCAGGCAAGGAGAATGCACATCCCACTCGGGGTGTAGCTGTGTCCCACCCTCAGGAGATGCAGGGTGTCTGTAATATCCCCGGAATTTGAATTCCTGAGTGTTTTCTCTGCTGGGGAACCAGGGGCTGTTGAGCTGGTGCTGATGGAGGAGCCCTCAGGCCTGGGTCACCAGAGCAGAAGACAGGAGAGCCCTCAGCCATGTCCTGATTTTCTGAGGCCAATCCTTGAAGTGTTTAATTCGTACTGAGGCCTCCCCTTCCCATCCACATCCCACTGGCTCCCATCTCTACATTTTGCTCCATCTTTGCCACCTAGGTTATTTTTTTTCCCTGAATTAATTCGTTTTTCTCTCTGATTAAGTGGCTGTGACCCCAAGACAAGGCAGGAGGAGAATCCCTCCTGCTGAAGGATGAGCAGTCCCTGCATGGTCCTTGCTGAGCAGCCAAGTGAGGCTCTGTGCCCATACCTGCTCTTGAATTACAGGGGGAAAAGTTCAACCCATCTTAAAAAAAAAACCCCAAAAACACCCCAAAGCCTCGTACACAGCAGCACAGGGGGTGAGGGAAGGCCTGATTCAAACGATTCTCCAGAAACATTCTCAGACTAAACAATTATTAATAGCTTCTGAGAGAGGTTCAAATAAACATCCCTCTCCTGCAGAGATGAGGGGAAAGCTCCACGCAATGGCTTTGAATCCGATCCTTTGGCTGTTAACGTTAAATAAATCGAAAAGGGCCACGAGGGAAGGAGCCCCTCGGGGGTCACCTCTGCTTGTTTGTCTGATCGTGGCCGTGTCTGCCCAGCCTGGGATCCAGCCCAGCCCCTGCAAACCCCATCCCAGAGCGCTGGCACAGCAACACTCATCTCCTCCAGGAGCGCTGGGAATTGGGATTTTACAGGAGGAAAAACCCCCAGGACGGGGAGAGCTCGGGGCAGCAGGAGGGGGCAGCCCCAGAATTCCAGGCCCGGCTCCTGAGGCAGGAACAGCCCCAGAATTCCAGGCCCGGCTCCTGAGGCAGGAGCAGCCCCAGAATTCCAGGCCCGGCTCCTGAGGTGGGAGCAGCCCCAGAATTCCAGGCCCGGCTCCTGAGGCAGGAGTGACCCCAGAATTCCAAGCCCAGCTCCTGAGGTGGGAGCAGCCCCAGAATTCCAGGCCCGGCTCCTGAGGCAGGAGTGACCCCAGAATTCCAGGCCCGGCTCCTGAGGTGGGAGCAGCCCCAGAATTCCAGGCCCGGCTCCTGAAGCAGGAGCAGCCCCAGAATTCCAGGCCCGGCTCCTGAGGTGGGAGCAGCCCCAGAATTCCAGGCCTGGCTCCTGAGGTGGGAGGCCGATCCCCAGCAAGGTGCCAGTGCCAGCTGTGGTTTTTCCCCCGTATTAAGGGCATGATTGATGTCACATTTTAGACATTTTTCCCTTTATCCCTTGCTCAGACTATTTAGAGAACGGCAGATCCCAGCAGCGATAGCGGCCTCTGGCAAGGTCGGGGTGGTTACGGCGGGGCCGGCACAGGGGGAGTGGAAATGGGAATGGGAAATGGGATGGGAATGGGGAATGGGGATAGGAAATAGGGATAGGAATGGGGATAGGAATGGAATGGAATGGAATGGAATGGAATGGAATGGAATGGAATGGAATGGGAATGGGAATGGGAATAGGAATGGGGATGGGAAAGGGAATAGGAATGGGGATGGGAAAGGGAATGGGAATGGGGATAGGAATGGGAACAGGAACAGGAACAGGAATAGGAATAGGAATAGGAATAGGAATAGGAATAGGGATGGGAAAGGGAATGGGAATAGAAATAGGAATGGGAATGGGAATGGGGATGGGAATGGGGATGAAAATGGGAATGGGAGCAGGAATAGGAATGGGAATGGGAATAGGAATAGGAATAGGGATGGGGATGGGAATGGGAATAGGAATAGGAATAGGAATAGGGATGGGGATGGGAAAGAGAATGAGAATGGGAATGGGGATGAAAATGGGAATGGGAACAGGAATAGGAATAGGAATGGGAATAGGAATAGGAATAGGAGTGGGGATGGGGGTGGGGATGGGGATGGGGATGGGGATGGGAATGGGAATGGGGATGGGAATGGGAACAGGAATAGGAATGGGAACAGGAATAGGAATAGGTATGGGAAAGGGAATGGGAATGGGAATGGGAGCGGGAGCGGGAGCAGAGCAGTGAAATCACCTCCCTCTGGTCTGGTTTTGTGTCCCCCACAGGCTCCTGTGTGCGCAGGGTGCTGAACATCTCCTTGGGCCTCCTCATCACCTACCTCAGCATCCCGGTGGTGCTGAACCTGCTGAGCTCCAGACAGGTCATGAACACCTCCTTCAACTCCCTCAGGATCGTCAACACCTACGGAGCCTTTGGGAGGTACAGGGTTTCAGTGGCACATCCAGAGCTCCCTCCAGGGCATTCCTGAGCCAGACACTCTGTGAGCCTTAAACTGAAAGAGAAATCCTTCCAGTAGATCTGGAATATGAGAGAGATGGAGAAAAGGAGCAGGTCCCTTTCCCACTGAATTACAATTTATGGGTTATCTGCTTATGAGAAATAAGGAGAAAAGGAGCAGGTTCCTTTCCCACTAAATTACAATTTATGGATTATTTGTTTTTGAGAAATAAGGAGAAAAGGAGCAGGTTCCTTTCCCATTGAATTACAATTTATGGATTATCTGTTTAGGAGAAAAGGAGCAGATTCCTTTCCCACTGCATTTATTTTCTCTGAGCTGTTTATGACTCAGCTCATTCCATCGACACAGCAAATGTTAGAGCAGGATGAAAATATCCACAGGAGCAGGATAAAAATATCCATAGGAGAGTTCATCCAGGATATCTTCACCATCCCCAGCCCTCTGCATTTCTGGTGAGCTTCTCTTCCCCTGCACTCCTTTCCTCTCCCTCCTGGAAACATCCACAGCTCCTCTTGGTAGCAGATTTTTCCAGTGGGTGGCTTGGGAAATTCACTGCTCCAGGAAACTGTGGAGACCAAAGTATAAATGGGCTCAGAAAAGCAGATTTGAGAGGACAGGGCCAGCAGCAGCTCAGGAAATCCCACTCAGGGGATGGAGAAGAGAAGCATCTCCAGCTGTGTTTGGAACCAGACTGGTTTGGGCTGGGTTTGAAGCATCCAAAACTGGTTTTTTTTGAGGACTAAAGCTTAGGTGAGCCATGGCTGGGCTCAGCATAACCCCTCTCGTGTGCTGCCCCTCCCAGCTGGGAAAATGATGGGAAGCAGGGCTGCATCCTCAGATTGTTCCAGGGACAGCAGCAGGGCTGGGCTTCACCACCACCTGCTCCTGGTGACCATGGATGTTCTCCAGAGCTCTGGCCAAGAACCTCAAGGAGAAGCCAGCAATAAAGAAATAGAAAAGAAATAAAAAAATAGAACTAGAACTAGAACTAGAACTAAGAACTAGAACTAGAACTAGAACTAGAACTAGAACTAGAACTAGAACTAGAAAAAATAGAAACAGAAACAGAAACAGAAATAGAAATAGAAATAGAAATAGAAATAGAAATAGAAATAGAAATAATAGAAATAGAAATAGTAGAAATAAAAATAGAAATAATAGAACTAGAACTAGAAAAAATAGAAATAAAAATAGAACAAGAACTAGAACTAGAACTAGAAAAAATAGAAACAGAGATAGAAATAGAAACAAACAGAAATAGAAATAGAAATAGAAACAGAAACAGAAATAGAAACAGAAATAGAAATAGAAATAGAAATAGAAATAGAGCTGGAACTAGAACTAGAACTAGAAAAAATAGAAATAAAAATAGAAATAGAAATAATAGAATTAGAACTAGAAAAAATAGAAATAAAAATAGAACTAGAAGTTGAAATAGAAATAGAAATAGAAATATATATAAATAGAAATATATTTTGCAGAAGGTGAAGCAGTTTGGCTGTTAAAGGCCTGGCCTCCCCAGTGAAGGGGAGGAATGAGTCCCACCACAAGCACTGGAGATGCTGAGGACACATCCAATTAATATAATCTTTTGCTCAATTTTTCAAATAGCAGAAATTTCTGTGGACAGAAAAAAACTAGAAAAAAATTATTAAAAAAACATCAACCCTTGTGGAAAATGCCAAAATTTCCTTTTTTTTAAGAGACAGAAATAACTTCAGAACCTCTTTGAAGGCTGGAGTGGTGAAGCTCCAGGAGATTGTTTTCTTTGGGTTTTCATCCTTTTTCTCCTCCAGCCTTTGGGTTCTGTTTGAGCAGTTCCCAGACCCTCCAGAGCACGTGCTGAAACTCTGCTGTGCTCTGTTTGTAATCCCAGCCTGTGCAAACCAATAAAAAGAGGATTGCAGCTTCCAAGGGATCTGGGATGATGTGAAACCTGACAGGTTTGGGATCACACAGCAGCACCAGGCTTTTCCTGGTGATTTGGTGTCCCTGATTTCCTTGGGCAGCTGGTTCAGGACTCAGCCCAGGGGCTAAAATGGAACTGGGCTGGAGAATCCACAGATCTCCTCAATCTGAGGTGTGAAACAGGCTCTGGCTGGGGCAGAGATGTCCTGAAAATTGAAAATAAGAGAGATCTGAGGTTCCAATTACAAGAGGAGATGCTCAGCATTCCTTAGGTCTGGAGCATCTCTCCCTGGGAGCCCCCAGGGTGGAAGGTGGAGGTTTTGTGTTCCCAAATTTGCAGTTTCTTGGGATGGAGGAGGCAAAATGAAAATAGGAAAAAAATCCAAAGGGAGCTGGAGAGCTTTCCCAGGCAGGTTCCTGGAGTTCCCTGTTCCAGGTGTCTCTGGGAGTCACCCAGCACTCCAGGCTGGTGTTTCCATGGAGTTTTCCATTCCCACTGCTCCATGCTGGGATGGGAATACTCACGAGCTGCTCTGATCAGAACCACAGACCCCTCTGTGCTGTAGGAATCATCTCCATGGATCTCAGCTCTCCTTTGGGCTGGAACAGCTGCAGGTGGTAGGGGGAGGGGAATGGAATTTGGCTTTGCTGCTGGAGAGAGGAAAATCCCAGGATCCAGAGGTTCTCTGGATCTCAGGATCCAGCTGTACCTCCAGGCCAGTGGTTCGTGTTCCACGTGGGCTCCCCTGAACCAGAGCTTTTGGTTGAGATTTTGGGGAGAAGTGGTGGCACAGATTCCCAGAGGAGCTGTGGCTGCTCCTGGATCCCTGGAAGTGTCCCAGGACATCTTGGACAGGGCTTGGAACACCCTGAAATAGTGGAAGATGTTGGGGTTGGAATTAAATCGACTTTTCCCACCCAAACCCTTCCGTGATTTTTATGATTTTCCACGATTTGAGCCAAATAACACCACCCTGTCGTGCCCCACAGCATCACCAAGGAGAGGACAGAGGTGATCCTTCAGGGAACATCCAGCCTGGATCCCAAAGATCCCACAGCAGTCTGGGAGGAGTTTGAGTTCAAGTGCAAGCCCGGGGATTTGAGGAGGAGGCCGTGCCTCATCTCCCCCTACCATTATCGCCTCGACTGGCTCATGTGGTTTGCTGCCTTCCAGGTAGGTGTCTCAGCCTTCCTTTTGACCAGGAAAAAAATAATTCCATGGATTTACAACGTGTTGGGATCACAGGGGAGCATTGGGAGCTGTGGCTAAGTTAATTATGTTTAAAAAAAAAACAGCAAGAACAAAGGTTGTGTTCCTAAAGGATTGTGCTACTGTAATGGAACTCTTGGTGATTTTATGTGAGGATTTTTTAGGGTTTCTTGGTAATACCAAGAGTCCCTGTTGGGGACAGGAGCTCCCATTCCCCACCTGCCCACATGTGGACATTGGTCCCTCCAAATATTTTCCCCACATGATATCAGCAGAACAGGTGACAGCCAGAAATTAAATAAATTGAATGTTAATTCCTGTTTAGCTTATTTTGCAAATCTCACCCACATGAGCTGGGTTTTCAAAAACTGGCATGAGGAAAAGCCACCTCAGAGTATCCCAGGCTTTTCTCTTTTTTCCCTCCATCCTCTCCTGGAATATCTCCTTCCCTCTGCCCCAAACTCCTGGGTTTGTTTCCCCTGTGGTGTTTTCATCTCGGTGCCTTTGGGATTCCTGGGCAGTGACATCAGGCCCTGGTTTGATATTTACCCCGCTGGGTTGTGTGTGCAGGAATTTCATTTAATCTGCATTAGGGCTGCTTATCCTCAGGAAAAACCACGGCCAAGGTCCAAACTCCAGGCAGGAGCAGTGCCTGGAATTAGGGAAAGGTGCAGGGGGTGGATGGAGCTGGGGGTTGGAGCCAGGCTGTGTTTTGGGAGGGCTCTGGGTGGGGAGAAATCAGCTCCCCCAGGGCTGAGGTATGAAAAAGGCTCTGCCCAGGGCAGAAATGTCCTGAGGGTTTAAAATAAAAGGGATCTGAGGTTCCAAAGGTAAAGGTTGTGTCTGAGGTGTGAGAAAGGCTCTGCCCAGGGCAGAAATGTCCTGAAGGTTTAAAATAAAAGGGATCTGAAGTTCCAAAGGTAAAGGTTGTGTCTGTGGCATGAAAAAGGCTCTGCCTGGGCAGAAATGTCCTGAAGGTTTAAAATAAGAGGGATCTGAGATTCCAAATGGGCAAAGGTTGTGTCTGAGGTGTGAGAAAGGCTCTGCCCAAGTCAGAAATGTCCTGAGGGTTTAAAATAAAAAGGATCTGAGGTTCCAAATGGGCAAAGGTTGTGTCTGTGGCATGAAAAAGGCTGTGCCTGGGTCAGAAATGTCCTGAAAGTTTAAAATAAAAGGGATCTGAGGTTCCAAAGGTAAAGGATGTGTCTGTGGCATGAAAAAGGCTCTGCCCAGGTCAGAAATGTCCTGAAGGTTTAAAAAAAAAAGGGATCTGAGATTCCAAATGGGTAAAGGTTGTCTGAGGTGTGTAAAAGGCTCTGCCCAGGGCAGAAATGTCCTGAAGGTTTAAAATAAAAAGGGATCTGAGATTCCAAATGGGCAAAGGTTGTGTCTGAGGTGTAAAAAAAGGCTCTGCCTGGGTCAGAAATGTCCTGAGGATTTAAAATAAAAGGGATCTGAGGTTCCAAATGGCCAAAGGTGGTGTCTGAGGCATGAAAAAGGCTCTGCCCAAGGAAGAAATGTCCTGAAGGTTTAAAATAAAAGGGATCTGAGATTCCAAAGGTAAAGGTTGTGTCTGAGGCATGAAAAAGGCTCTGCCCAAGGAAGAAATGTCCTGAAACTTTAAAATAAGAGGAATCTGAGGTTCCAAAGGTAAAGGTTGTGTCTGTGGCATGGAAAAGGCTCTGCCTGGGTCAGAAATGTCCTGAAAGTTTAAAATAAAAGGGATCTGAAGTTTAAAGCTGAAGGTGGGACAGAAGTGCAGAGCTGAGTGTGGGCTGTGCCCAGGGATGCTGCAGCCAAGTGCTGAGAGGAGGAAGGGAAATAATTCAGCCTCTTTGCATCCTTATTGTTAAATTCAATATTATCAGTGTGTAATTCATTATTATTAGTGTTTCATTCACTATTATTAGTGCTTATTTCATTATTATCAGTGTTTAATTCATTATTTGCAGTGTTTAATTCATTATTAGTGTCCAATCCCCTATTATTAGTGCTTATTTCATTATTATTAGTGTTTAATCCATTATTTTTCATGTTTGAACCATTATTTTTAGTGTTTAACCCATTATTTGCAGTGTTTAATTAGTTATTAATGTCCAATCCCCTATTATTAGTGCTTATTTCATTATTATTTGTGTTTAATCCATTAATTTTAGTGTTTAATCCATTATTTTTAGTGTTTTAACCATTATTTTTAATGTTTAACCCATTAATTTTAGTGTTTAATTAACTGAAATCTTCCCCCACGTGTTCCCCATCACCTGTTGGAGTGTTGGGTGTGACCAGAGCAGTTAATTAGCAGTAATTAATGGGGAGGGTCTCTGCTCTAGTGCTCCTCCCCTCCATCCCACTGCAGCATTCCCACATCCCTCCTGCCCCTGGAACCTTCCATGGCCCCCCCAGCATCCAGGGGAATCTCCAGGGAGGAATTCCAGATCCTGCTGAGAGGTCTGTTAACAAAAGGAGGGGAAAAAACCCTCTGGGAAATGGGGTTGGGATAAAAGTGGGAATGGGAATGACTCTTGTGGAAAACAGTGGGAATGGGGTTAAATCCTATGGAAAACAGTGGGAATGGGGATAACTCCTATGGAAAACGGTGGGAGTGGGGATGACTCCCATGGAAAAGAGCGGGAATGGGGATGACTCTCATGGAAAACAGTGGGAATGGGATAACTCTCATGGAAAACAGCGGGAATGAGTTGCCCGGGCAGGGCAGTGAGCATGGGATGCTCAGGCATGTAAATACCTGCTTAAGCAGGGAAGTAAATCCCGTTTGGAATGGCCACTGGCTGGCTGGAGCACTGAGAGCTGCAGAGCTGCTGCCAGCTACATCCCTGGGCACAGCCAGAGAAATCCCTGAGCCCTTGAGTCCCCCAGGGCAGCAGAAAGGATGAGAAACAGGAGCTGAAAGCCCAGGAGGAGCTGTGCAAAACCCGTGTGAGACTTTACAGACCCCATAAACCCCAGCGAGTTCAGCCTCTGGATTAGATTTAATTTGTTCCCACAAGTTCTGGGATGTTTCTCCAGCACCACTCATCGCTCCAGGTACTGAGCTGACATTCCCAGCTCTGGCAGGCTGTGGAAAAGCCCTGGAATGGAGGGAAGGATATTTCCCATCCTTTGGGGCTGCTCCTCTTTGCACCTCATCAGCACCTGAGAAACAAACCTGGCATTCCCCAGGAACTCCCACTGCAGGATTCATTTGGAAGTTCCTTTAAGCTGGTCTTGGACACTTCAGGGATCCCCAGCTTCTCTGGGAATTCTGTTCCAGACCCTCCTCAGCCTGGGAGAAGAGAGGAAATAATGGCTGAGATGGCAGGATAGGATTTAATCCCACAAAATTGAGGTTAAGCATTAGGAGTAACTTTTTCCCCCTTGACACTTCCATGGTCAGTGCAGAAACCTCCTGGTGACAAATGGTTAAAGGTTTATCTGTGCTCCAGCTACCCAGGCCAACCCTCCTGTAATTCTTTCACTTCTGGTTTATGGGAGAATTTCAGGAACAGCCCAACACTGAGCTGGGCTGGCACAAAAATCATTCCAGCTCCTGGGTTCAGCATTGCTGAAAACAAAATTCTGCTCGTACCTCTGGGCCTTTGGTTCTGCTGGTGCTGGGATGGGGTGGATTCTGTAAAAGTTGGATGTTTATTGCCCCAAAGGTTGGTTTGTCCACCAGTAGAAAAGGAAAAATCAAAGGGAAAGAGTTTTCCTTTCCTTATTGTGGCATGAAGGGAATTTATTCTGTTTGGGGAATGCCTGGCCAGCACAAAGGAACCCTCTCGGTGCTGCTCAAACAACAATAACAAAATATTGCTGCCCTCAGATTGGATTGAAAGCTCAGTGTTTGTTGCTCCAAAAGTCTCAGGATGTAAAACCCTCTGTGGAGGAGAGCTTGGGATGCTCTGGGATGCAGTGTGTGTTTTCTAGAGATGAAATTATTTATAAAAAACCCTTCAGCTGCTTTCCTAGGAGCAGAGAGAACTCCAGCAGCGTTGGTGCTCTGAGGCTGTGCCCTGGGTGGTAGCAGAGAGTGATGGAAACTTCAGGTTCTGTGTGAGCTGGAAGAGCTGAGGAGAAACAACCCCATTTTCATGGTTTATATTTTTGTGTCTAGGTTTATATTTTTGTGTCTAGGTTTATATTTTTGCATTTTTTTTCATTCAGCCTGCTGTTATCTCAGCCTTGCAGCCAGAAGGTGCTGAGAGGGAAAATGTGCCCTGAGGAGGAGGTGTGAGTGTCCAGGGGAATTTAATAACTCTACAGAGCTGAAACCCAAAGCTCTGCTCACTCAGGAGCTGCAGCAAAGCAGCCACAGTAGCAACCAAACCCTGCTGATAACAAAATCAAGGGAACCTTATCATCCCCTCCCCAAAAAAAACCCCACAGAAACCCCCTGGTGCTGCAGGGAACGTGGTCCCAACTGAAATAATAATAATAAGGAGTTTTTTCCTTGAGCTTTAATTGGTCACTTAATGAAAAAGGGCTGGGGATTAGCGTGGTGTTTTATGGAATGTGAGCAACCAACCCTCAGCCTTGTGCTCCCTTTCCTCCATTTCCTTCCTTCTCCCTGCCCCAAACACTTCCATCTTCCACAGCAGCATTCTGGCTTTGTTTCCTCCTTTTCCCTGGCATTATTGGCTCCCTGTGGCCGTGGAGAATTCCAGGCTGGCTCAGCAGGCAGGAGCAGCACCAGGGAAGTGGCCAGAATGCCAAAGCAGCCCCTGATATCCTATCGTGCCACGGGCTGGATAAATACAGATAAAGAAATAAATTCCTACACCTTGTCCCTGCAGGGAAGGATTCCTGTCCCCACGCTGGAACAAAGGGACTTTTCTTCCCCCAGCCAGAGGTGATAGAGGAGCTGTGCCAGGTGTGGCCTTTCCCTGGAGAGGTGGGAGCCAGGAGCTCATTCCCAGAGCCTTGCTCTGCCCTCTCGTGCAGCCTTTTATCCCTGCCTCCCTCAGGGAGCAGCTGCTTTCCCAAGGAATTTCGAATGGGATGGATGGATGGAGGGATGGCTTTTAGTGAGGAGCTGCACACTGGGCTGGAGGCACGGCTTTTTGGGGGGAAAAAAGGGATGAAATTAGGAAAAAGTTCTTCTCTGTAAGGGTAAGGAGAGGCTGGAATAGAATTCCCAGAGAAGCTGTCCTGGATCCCTGGGAGTGCCCAAGGTCAGGTTGGATGGACTTGGAGCAGCCTGGGACAGTGGGAGGTGTCCCTGCCATGTCTGGGGTGGCACTGGATGGGTTTTAGGATCCTTTCCAATCCAAACCATTCCAGGATTCCATGTGGTCATTGAATGGACCTTCCTTGGACAGCAGGAGCAGGTAATGGAGAGCTGGAATTACATCAAGCAGCAAAGGGTGGCTTTAACTGTGACCTCCTTCCTGTGGGACAGGGATTCTCACTCCTGACAGCTCCAGCTCCCTCAGCAGCAATGCTGAAAGTGCTGGACTACAGCAATTTTGCTGCTGGACACAAAATAAAGATGATTGACTCCAAGAATTCAGAAATAAAATGAGCATAGAAAGCTTTATTGTTTAATTCTTCTTACTATTTTATAAGGTATATCCATACAGAGTTAACATGATTAGTAAATAGGAATGACACCTCCCTAATCCCATTAGTTAAACAGAGAAATATTAGCTAGACAAGATGGTTTTGAGAAAAAATAGTTGTTTTTACAAGATTTTTTGGGGGGAAAGAAATCTTGTTGAGAAGTTTTCCCTTAGGAAAGAGCTGGGCTGAAAATTTTCTCAGAAATATCAGCAGTGCAAAGAGCAGAGTGGGTATGGGCAGAGAAGGCCCAGGATGGTGGAAATGGTGGAATTCTGTGCTGGAATTCCCATTTTACATCCATGGGAAGACAAAAAACCAGCCCCTCACACCCTGAGGGGGGAAATGGAACCTGCGCTGCCCCTCTGGCAGCCACTGCCTCTGACCTGAAGCCACTCAGGGCTCCCCAGCACGTGAAATAAATAATAACCTGGGCTGCTGTGCCAAGTTTCCAGCTGTTCCCACATGTGCATCTCGTCCTGACCTCCTCCTGTGCCCATGCCAGCCCCGAGATTCCATAAAACACCACGCTAATCCCCAGCCCTTTTTCATTAAATGACCAATTAAAGCTCAAGGAAAAAACTCCTTATTATTATTATTTCAGTTGGGACCACGTTCCCTGCAGCACCGGGGGGTTTCTGTGGGGTTTTATATGGGGGGGATGATAAGGTTCCCTTGATTTTGTTATCAGCAGGGTTTGGTTGCTACTGTGGCTGCTTTGCTGCAGCTCCTGCCTGAGCAGAGCTTTGGGTTTCAGCTCTGTGCAGTTATTTCAGCTCTGTGCAGTTATTAAATTCTCCTGGATTCCAGTGAATGCGTTCAAGGTGAGAACACCGTGTTTATTCCCTGGAAAAGCATCGGGAGTGGAGAGGTCAGGGAGTGCCAACAGCTGCAGGGGAGGTGGGAGGTGATGCTCAGCTCCTCACGTGTGCCTTGGGAGGAGGAGCAAATCCCCTTCCCAAAATTTGGGGTGAGACTGGTGTGGAAAGATGGGGGGAAGTGTCTGCCTGAGCTCTGCACGAGTCCTTTATTCCAATAAAAGAGAGGCCATGGGGCTTTTCCCCTGGGGTCTCTCAGATTTTTGGAGGACCCAGCCTCCTTTTTATCCCAATTTTCCCCTCTCTCTTTCCCCATTGGCTGAGGTACTTGAGAGGTGCAGACTTCCAGGAATGCCTGAGACCCTAAATTCCCCTTTTAATGCATAACCCCCCTAATTTTTAATTCTTATGGGAATTATTTTTAACTCTTTATGAGTTTTTCCCCATTGTTTCTTTCATCTTTCAATATCCAATTTCATTTTTCAGCAAACCTATGGTTTGTTTGTAAAGGCAAATCTCTTCTTTTCCATCCATCCATCAGTGGGATCCTTCCCATTGATTCTCTCATCCCTCAGTGCTGTTTTATCTACCAGCAGACCCGTGGCTGGTTTGTAAAGACAAATCTCTTCTTTTCCATCCATCCATCAATGGGATCCTTCCCATTGATTCTCTCATCCCTCAGTGCTGTTTTATCTACCAGCAGACCCACGGCTGGTTTGTAAAGACAAATCTGTCATTGCTCTCCCCCCAGAACAGACCTGCCCATCCCCCAGCAGTGTGTGCATCCCTCCTGGATTATTTTTCCTCTGACTGATCCCCTGGATGTTTCAGGCTCTGTGTTACACACTCAGATCCATCCTGACCATGCAGAGCTGGATCCTGCTGGCTCCACGCACAGAGGAACCCCTGGGAGTGACTCTTCCCTGGGTGCAGCCCAGACCTCCTGGACTCGTTTTTTCCCTCCTTTTTTGCACGGTATCACTTTCCAGAGTAATGAGTTAAGCAGGGTCGTTAGCACAGCCCGGGCTCGGTGCAGGGAAGGGGGGTGGGGGCTGCACCGCCTGGAAATTTCTCACCGCAGACTTCACTGGGGCCAGACATGTTGTAAATTTTACAAGAAAAACACTTTACAGACCAGAAGTCCCAACTCCGGTGTGCACAGAGCCGCTAATTAACAATTTGGAGACCACGGGAGCCGATCCCACCTTCCTGGAGCCTCCCGGTGCTCAGTCAGGCTGGGAAGGGTTGGGGGCCTCCATCGAGCTCAGGGATTCTGGTGATTCCTGTTTCCATTCTCCTGCTGCTTCCCAGCAACTCCCAAATCTCCCAGGCTGTGCTGGAAGTGATGTTTAACATCATCCAGAGCTCTGGGATGTGCAGGGAGGCTCAGGTGTCACTTGTGATGTCGCGTCCCTTGCGGTTGCTGGTGGCACCTTTGGGGAGATCCTCTCTCCTAGCCAAGGGTGCTGTTATAAAGGACAATTCTCCAGTCTTTCAGTAAGGAAATTTATTGGAAAACAGCAATATGAAAATCTGAGCAGAGCCACAATTAAAGTCAGTTCTGAGCCTGGGATCAGAGCTGGGTGAACCACAGACACGGCCTCTCTGTACCAATGTCCCCACAGGTCACACCAGGAATCTTCTGATGCCAGTTCTTACACTGTTCTTGGTGTCCTGAGGCTGGGCATTGTTCAGTCCAGGTTTTGGATATGCGGATAGGTTTCTTTTTTCTGAGGTTTGCTTGATGAACAGAATTCCAGGAAGGTACACTTGTCTTGATTGCATCTTCTTGGGCAGGGCATTGGGATGAATGTCCTTGATGAGCAGATTTGATGCTGATCTGGTGATGATGGCTGAGTCCTTGGCCTTGCCCAACTCCTTCAAGTCCTGTTACACCCTGCACTGTGCTGCAAAATTCCTTCTCTTTTGGGTTTCTGCAAAATACCTTTTCCTTCGGGTTTCTGCAAAATTCCTTATCTTTTGGGTTTCAGGAGGAGGATGGTATAGTTCCTGCTCATTCAACCCTGAATGAAATTTGTACAGGGGGGTAGCTAAGGGATACAGTTTATTTTAACCACATACATAGTTGCTTTAATCAAACACCAATTAACCATAGATATATAACAGGTGGCAATTCCCAAATCCCAGCCTGAGCATCTGCAGCATCCCGGAGGTGTTGAGGGACACAGGGACTGGGAATGAGTGACCCATGGGGACACAGCCAGGCCTGAGGGGACACAGCCAGGCCTTGGGGACGCAGCCAGGCCTGGGGGACACTGTCAGGCCTCAGGGGACACAGGCGGGCCTGGGGGACACAGCCAGGCCTGGGGGACACTGTCAGGCCTCAGGGGACACAGCCAGGCTTTGGGGGACACAGCCAGGCTTTGGGGGACACAGCCAGGCTTTGGGGGACACAGCCAGGCTTTGGGGGACACAGCCAGGCCTGAGGGACACAGCCAGGCCTCGGGGACAGTGTCAGGCCTCAGGGGACACAGCCAGGCCTGGGGGACACAGCCAGGCTTTGGGGGACACAGCCAGGCCTGGGGGACACAGCCAGGCTTTGGGGGACATAACCAGGCCTCAGGGGACACAGCCAGGCCTGTGGGGCACAGGCGGGCCTGAGGGACACAGCCAGGCCTTGGGGACACAGCCAGGCCTGAGGGACACAGCCAGGCCTGAGGGACACAGCCAGGCCTCGGGGACAGTGTCAGGCCTTGGGGACAGTGTCAGGCCTCAGGGGACACAGCCAGGCCTCGGGGACACTGTCAGGCCTTGGGGACAGTGCCAGCTCTCCCCACATCTGTGGGGCACATTCCACTCCTGCTTCCTCGTGCCTCCCCACCCAGATTGTGGTGTCAGGACCATGGTGGCCTCAGCCCCATGGTGACCTCTTGTCCCCTGTCCCCTCCTTGGGAGGAGGTGGCACCAGGGCACAGTGGAGCATCCCTGTCCCCACACCCATCCCCGATGGATGAGAGCAGATGGATGGAAGCAGGAGGGGGAGAATCATCATTCCAGAAAGATTTTTGGCTGGAATAACTGTGGTTTTCCTCTGCACGGTGATGAGCTGGGGTCAGGAACCCCACGAGGTGGAGCAGCCCTGGATGGGCCTGGGTGTTTTCCATGGTTTCTCTCTCGTTTCCCTTGGTGACAGGAATAACAAACCGGGAGCTTTGCCTCGGGGATGTGTTTTGCTGAGAGCCCTGCAGGTACAGCTCCCGGGTTTCCCTTTCCCACAGTGTCCCCTACTGCTTGCACTCAAAAAATCCACTCAGGAGTTGGTGGGGAGAGCAGAAAAAGGAGAAATCTCAGGAAAAAAACAGGGGTTTTTTCTTCCCCCTCAAGGCACAGAAAATCACTGTGGGGAAAATGCTTTTAGGGAGCCTGAACAAGAGCAAAGAGCAGGATTCCTGCAGGGAGGGAAATCATAAAATCAGGGAATGTCTCAAGCTGGAAGGGATCCATAAGGATCATCCAGCCCAAATCCCTGCTTCCTTAGGATTGTCTAAATTCAGAGTCAAACTCTGTCACTGCTCTGCTCCAGAAGTGCTTCCATGAGGGAGGAATTTAAAGGGGATGGATCACACAGCAGGAAATAAAGAGGAGACAGGAACTGGGAACAGAGGAGCCATTTCCCTCTGTTTTCCTTTGGGTAACACAAGGGAACCAACCCAAACCCTTTTCCCAGGGGAAAGCAATCTGGATTAAAAGGATGGATGGGTTATCCAAATGTGCTGTTATGGTTCCCCTGAGGGGTTTGCTGCTAAATAATTGATTTAAATGAAATATCTGGGGGCAGAATTGGCAGATGAGATGAGACAAACCCAGGGCAGCTCTGCCTGCTCCCTGAGGGTGCCCATCTCTGTCTGCACCTCAAGGATCCCGTGGGACATGTGCTGAAACCTTGGGAAATTCACCATTTCCCACCCAAACCCACCAAAATCTCTCCCCAAGGACAGAAATCTTGAATCCCAGGAGAATCCCAGCAGTTCTAACATTTCCATTTCTCCTTCCTGCCCCAAGACCTATGAGCAGAACGAATGGATCATCCACCTGGCTGGGAAGCTGCTGGCCCAGGAGGAGGAGACCTTGTCCCTGCTGGCCACCAACCCCTTCGCAGGCAGGGACCCTCCAAGGTAAGCCTGGAGTTATCCCAAAGGAGCTGGAATTTCACCTCATTCCCATCCTGGATGTGCTCAGGAGGTTCCTGTTGGGGTTTGTGTTTGGTGGGTTTAGGATGGGTTTGAGGGACGCTGTGCTGGTTTTGTATCCATCGAAGAAAGCTGTGGAAAAAAACCCAAAAAAACCCCCAAAAAACCAAAAAAACCCCAAAAACCCAAAAAACAAACAAACAAACAAAAAAACAACAAAAAAAACCCAAAACCAACAAAAACCAACCAACCAAACAAAAAAACCCAACCCTGGCTTTGAATATTGAAGTTTTCACCAAAAGAGATTCCTCTCTCTAAATAAACTGGATTTTCTAGAATGAAATGAACTAGAAAGATTATTTTCTAGGTGGGAAACTGACCAAATCTTCCAAGTTTTGCCTCTATTCTTTACCCCTGAGAAGGGAAAGGAAACTGGTAGGGGAGGGCAAGTGTTTTAAAGGTTTTATTTTGATTCTTATTATTTTTTTTCTTTCTTGTAGCTTGGTTAGCAAACCTTTCTTTATACCCTTTTAAGTTTGAGCCTGCTTTGCTTTTTCCCCTGATCCTATCTCACAGCAGAAAAAGAGTAAATAATTCCAAGTGGGCACTGAAACCACCACAAATAATTCAGGAAATTGGTGAACCTGAAACCACCACAACACCAAAGTGCTGCCAGCACCTTGATCCCCCCCTGGAGCAGCCACAGGGACCTTTGGGATGAGCCCATCCCCAGCAGATCCATCCAGGGCTCCTGGCCAGGAATGGCCCCTCCTGCTGGGCTTTGCTGCCCCTCAGCTCTGGGGGTTTTTTTGGAAAATGTTCTTTTTGGGAGCTCAGCTCAAACCCCAGCACTGCCACGGACCTCCCGAGGTGTTTCAAAGACAAAACAGCCCTGCAGGAATTACTGAGTTTGTGGACACTCAGTCTTGGAATTGTTTGTGTTTTCAAGGAAGAGACAAAGCCAACATCAGCCAGGGGAAGGCACAGAGGAAAAGGCTGAGGTTTTATACAAAAGCAATTTTGTCCCCAAAGCGTTTGTTTTGTTGATGGAGTTATTTTTAGCTAAAAAAACATTTTTTGGGGCATTTTGGATCGAGTCAAGCCACGCTCCTGCTAATGGTTTCCATTTGAGGCTCTGAGGATGCACTGCAAACAGGGATGCAGGTCCAGAGCTCTGCGTGGAATGAAATCCCCTGGGATCCTGCTGATCTTTTCCAGCTTTAGGGCACTGCATCCCCCAGACTTTCTGAGGAGAGACCTCCCCTTTCTCCAGCTGAGGCACTGAAAACTTCCCATTTTCACCAAGACCTTTCCTCTGAAGTGCTTTGTAAACCCCGAGATGGTCAAAATCCCCAAATCCTGCAATGGTTTGGGGTGGGAAGGATCTTAAAACCCATCCAGTTCCAACCCCAACACCTTCCACAATCCCAGGGTGTCCCAAGCTCTGTCCAGCCTGGCCTGGGACACTTCCAGGGATTATTCCAAGGCCTCCCCAGGCAGGAATTCTTTCCCAAAACCCCATAACCCTGGTGCCCTTGGCAGGGTGTGGAACTGGCTGATTTTTCACCTCCCTCCCATCCCAAACCATCCCAAACCTGCAATTCCATGATCCCGAACTTTTATCCAGGAGAAAGTTTGCTGCCAACCTTAGGGATCCCTTCACAGTAGCTGGGTGGAAAAACCTCCTAATTTTCCTGCCATTATTCCCCATCCCCTCCCTCCCTTCCGAAGGGAATTTTGTGACTTAATTATTTTCATTCCCTGCTAGACTAAATAATTAGGGGAAGGGGCTGTTTTCCATAAGAACCTTGAGCTCCATCCTCCACGGAGTTTGTTCTGCTAATGGAAACTCTACACCTCCCATAGCCAAGGGACTCTCAGAATGAGTTAATGCCTTGGAAATGAAATTTCGGAGACCAAAGTTTGGAGGGTTCTTTACAACTCAAGAAATTATAGTTGGTTTTTTTTTTTTTTTTTTTCCCCCCTCTCTCAAGTGTGATAAACTTCAAATGAGAAACAGGTGACTGATTAAAAATGAGGGCATTGTTGAGGGCTCAGCCTGGCTGAGTGGGAAGCTTGGAGCTCCAGGCTGGGGATGTTTGGGGAGGGAATGTGGATTTCCCAAATATTCTGAGGCAGTGGATAGTCCATAAAAACCCAGCCCTCATAAATCTGAACAAGAGGGCTCAGGCTGAGAAATTAAGAAGTGTTGAACACAGCATTGAAAAGGGTGCAGCAATCAAAGGAAACAAAAATCAGATTTAGCCCACAGGAGAGGGAAAAAAAACCCAGGTTTTTTGGGGTCTGACTGGTGTCTCTGATATTAAATCATGGCCACTTCAGGGTTTTTATTCCCATTAAAGCAGCACTTGGTTGGAAAAGCCCCTCCATGGGTGTGAAGAGCTGGATTTGTAGTGGTGGTGTTGGTGAGGGAGCTGCTGCCTCCTTTGGGTGCTTTGGAACATGGGGAAATGTGGAATTTGGGATTATTTTTATGGGATTTGATTGGATTTCCCATTTCAAAGTGACTCCACAGATTCCTGGGCTGGGATGTGTGAGGTCAGCTGAATCCATGGGAAGAGCTTGGCCATATTTGCACTTTTTGGGAGCCAATTTGGGGTTTGGATCTCCCCAGAGGGACAAAGGTGACTCAGGAGCAGAGCTGAGAGCAGGCAGGGAGTGGGAATTCCTACAAAATCCAGGCATCACTGGGATTAGCTGGAAATCAATCTCTCAGCTATGACCAGAAGTAAATTCCACCATCCTGAAGGGAAGTTTAAGGGGTTTTTTTTGAGGAAAAACAGCCTCACTATTTCAGGGAAAGCAGAGCTCATCCCAAACTGCCAGGATTTCCCCCAGGCTGGGAAATCTGGTGGCTGTGGGATCTCTCTCCTCCTTGGCAGGGTAAATTCCAGCCTTGGATCCATCTGGAGCCAGATTTTTTTTTCCCCACACACAATTTGCTCTGCTCTTGGTGTTGTCCCACCCTTTCCAACCCATCCAGAGAGGGAAAAAAACCAGAGAGGAAAATCCCCACTGTGCCACAGCCCGAGGGGATTTTGAGGATCAGCTGCCCATGGGATCCTCCAGACTTTGCAGGAGCTTCAGAATCAGCAGCACTAAAAAAAAAACCCCAAAACTGCCCTAAATTAAGGCCAAGATTAATTAATTTGTGCTCCCTCCCACCAACAGGACACGAACAGTGACACTGGAGCAACATCACCCTGATGAATTTGGGGTAACATTTTTTGGGGCTTCCCACCTGATTTACAACAGAACAGAGAACACCCCCCAAAAAATAAAATCCCCAACACCCCAAAAAGACACCCCACATTTTGCTTTCTTTCTTTTATCCCTCTCCCACCCTTCCTCTCCTTGTCAGGCCGTTAATTCTACCAGAAACCACCTCTGGTTGGGTTTTTTGGGTTTTATTTTTTATTTTTTTCCTTCCCTGGAACCCCCTCAGCTGTTGCAGGGAGACAGCTGCACCCTCTGGAACTAATTCCAGCTGTCTGGGAGATTTAGGCCTCCGTCCCAACAACTCCAATATTGCTGCTAATTTTTAACACATCCAGTTGGGAGATGTCAGGATGGAGGGATGTGATATACGAGCAGCTCCCGGGGCAGCTGCCACCAGGCATCTGCTGAAAGAGGGGGGAAAATATTGATTTAAAAAATAATTCTGATTATTTTTAGCTTTTCTGGCCATCCCTCCTCACTCCACAAGGGTCCTTGGGGTGGCTCAGTTCTCCCTCGGTTGGATCAGGAGTTGCCCAAAGGAATTTTCAGTCGTGTCGTGGCAGGACACAAATTAAAGATATTTTGATTCTAGTTTTGACAAAGAGAATATTAAAAGGTTTTATTTAGAATCTTTTTGCTTCTTATATGGAAATCTTGGCCAAAAAATGTATTTATTGGTCAATAGGATTGATGCTTTTTTTATTGGTTAAGTTGTAGGAAACAACAATTGGGGAAGATTATGAGAAAAAAACCACTGCCCACTTAGAAATGTTTTGAAAAAAGGAGAAAAATGTTTTAAGAAGAGAAAACTGTTGAAAATTTTCCCTTGAAAAAAGATCTAGTAATAGTTATAGCAAGTTAAAATTCCAGGGAGGAATTCCTTCCCAATATCCCATGGAAATCCATCAGTTTAAAACCATTTTTTGATGGGAGCTGGTGCCAGTTTGTTTTGGTTTAGGGATAAATTTGGGAGGAAACTTTCAAATTGACTTTTTTGGAAAGTAAATTTAATTTTTTTTTCTTTTAAATTGGTTTGGGAAAGAATTTTTTTGGAGGAAAGTGGGAAATATTATTTTACTATTAATATTTTAATTATATTTAATATTAATAATATTATTTATTTAATAACTAAAGTGTTTATAAGTATAAAGAATGAATAATATGAAATAATAAAATTTGTTGTTGTTTTGAAGTGAGATATAAATTTAGAAAATTTTTGTTGTGAGTTGTGGTTTAGTTTGTTTAGTTTTTTATTAGTTTCTTTTGGTGTTGGTAAATGTTGATGTTTAGACCTCGGTGGGCTGTAGATGTGAGGTTTTGGTGCTTTTTTGTTGTTTTTTTTTCCTAATTTAGAGTAATTTAATTTTTTTTAAATTTAAATTTAATTTTTTTTCTAATTTAGGTTGAAAGAGTTTTAAGAAAAACTTCCCAGGGAGGCAGGAGGAGCTGCCAGCTTGGGGGTGCTCAGTAAATCCCAGGAAGCTGCTGGGGCCTGGGATTGCCCTTCCCAACCTTTTCATGGCCCCACAAATCCTCCTCATCCTCCTCTGAGGAGCTGGGACATCCTCAGGCAGCTCCTCCCTGACCTCCCCAAGCTGTTGCTGTTTCTCAGGGCAGAGCTGCACCAATCAAAGGAAACCAAAATCAGATTTAGCCCACAGGAGAGGGGGAAAAAAATCCAGGTTTGGGGTCTGACTGGTGTCTCTGATATTAAATCATGGCCACTTCAGGGTTTTTATTCCCATTAAAGCAGCACTTGGTTGGAAAAGCCCCTCCATGGGTGTGAAGAGCTGGATTTGTAGTGGTGGTGTTGGTGAGGGAGCTGCTGCCTCCTTTGGGTGCTTTGGAACATGGGGAAATGTGGAATTTGGGATTATTTTTATGGGATTTGATTGGATTTGATTGGATTTCCCATTTCAAAGTGACTCCACAGATTCCTGGGCTGGGATGTGTGGGGTCAGCCCAAGCCATGGGAAGAGCTTGGGAATATTTGCACTTTTTGGGAGCCAATTTGGGGTTTGGATCTCCCCAGAGGATAAAGGTGGCTCAGGAATCAGGGAATCTCCTGTACCAGGGAGGCTCCAGAACCCCTGGATCCCTTCCAGCTGCCGGGAAATCTTTGTGGAAACCCCAAAACTGCCCAAAAATCTCTGAGCCCTGGGAGGATGGGATGGACTTGGGGCTGTTTGTAGCGCCTTCCCTCCCTGAATCCTGGGGAGAGGGAGCAGGGCCAGCACTGGAGGAGCTGGAAAACCCAAATAATTCCAGGATTGAGGCACCCAGGCAGGTTATAAACCCTGGCAGAGCTTGTAAACTCTGTGAGCCCTGAAATGAGGGGCTCCAGTGGGTATTAAACACTGCAGCTTTTACATCCTGAGCCTGGCAAGGAAATATTCCCTCCTGGCTTGCAGCTTTTCCCCCTTTCCCTCGTTTATTTGGGAATATTTGGAGATGGATCCAGCTTGGGAAGTGCTCTGCAGCCACGTAGTGAAGGGAAAACCCCAAAGCATCAGAGTGGCAGGTGGAAGGATGCCATAAAATCAGCATTTTTGGGGAGGTGGGTCTGGGATTGGAGTGGATATGTTTGGGAATTCCAGAAATCAGGCAGCACAATTTGGAAAATTGGAAATCTCCAATCATGCTGGAGTGGTTCCCTGGACCCTCAGGGATGTGGCTGTTCAGTGACACTGCAGTTATTGACAGGAATTTTGTGCTCCTGCACAGGAATCCCTGCAGGAATAACACTCCAGCCCTTGCTTGGCTTTTCCCAGCCTCAGGAAGGAGGGAAAAGAGGGAGAGCAGGCTGGAATGAAGGCAGCAGCTGCAGGGCAGCGTTTGTGGGGGTGAAATTCAGATTTGTGCTCCCCAAATCCCACCCAGGGCCCCTTTTCCTGTTTATCTCCTTTCATCCTCAGAAGAGGGGGGAAAATGGAATTGAATTCCATTGAATCCATGAATGATTCCATTGAATCATGGAATGGTTTGGGATGGAAGGGACCTCAAAGCTCATCCATGGGCAGGGACATCTCCCACTGCCCCAGGGTGCTCCAAGCCCTGTCCAGCCTGGCCTGGGACATTCCAGGGATCCAGGGGCAGCCACATCACCCCCAACATGTTTTCTCCTCTGGAAAACATGATGAGTGTGATGAACACAAAATCCCAGGATCACTGAGGCTGGAAAAGACCTTTAAGTCCAACCTGTGCCCCATCCTAACCTTGTCCCCAGCCCAGAGCTCTGAGTCCCACCTCCAGGAATTCCTTGGGCACTCCAAACCTCTCTGGGCATCCCGTATCCCATGATTTTGTAGGAAAATCCTCCCTGTCGTGCTCTCCTGGTCCCAGCAGGACTAAAACAGAGCAGCCACCCTTGGGCTGGGTGCAGCTTTCCCCAAGCCCTTCCCTCTGCCCCGCTCCCCGACACCGAGCGCCGCTGGCGAATCTATCGGAGCCGCCCCTGATGGTTTTAGCAGCAGGAAGGACCTTCCCAGCCACTCCAGGGATCCCACAGCTGCGGTGCCCTGCTCAGTAGCAGGGTCTGTATTTTCCTAGCAGAGCAGAGCAGTTTAAATGAGCACTGACACGACTTTGACAGTTTTATTTTGCCGGTGTTTTATGGACTCGCCCGGCGATGCTCCCGGCGCGGGCGCCGCTCCGGCCCTTGTCAGCATGTCCTACATCAAGGGGGACAAACCCCCCGGATCCAGCGGCATGGGCAGCTCCTGGAGTGTTTCCTGACACTGATGAATGTTTCTTTCTGCACTGCTTTCAAAGCTCCTTCGCTGTCAGCTCCCGGAGCTGCAGGAAAACAGATGCGCTCCGAGCCGCGCCGACGGAGCGGCCATCGGCTGGGGCAGGGGGTGCTGGGGGGTCACAGTCCCTGCTCCCAAATATCCCAGGCAGGAATGCTCCAGGATGGCTCTGAGAAAGGGAAAAACCTTATTATTCCTGCTATTACTATTATTATTATTATTATTATTATTATTATTATTATTATTATTATTATTATTATTGTTATTTTATACTTGGCTGTAGAGAGTTGTGGGGAGTGCCCAGGGCAGGGGGTGTTAAAGCCTCGTTCCCAGGCACAGCTGGATGCCAGGATTCCCAAACAGCATCAAGGGGAGCCTGGGGGCTTCCCAAAGCCTTCCCAGTGTCACTGCTGCTGGCTGTGGGCATCCCAAGGATGGATGGATGGATGGATGAGGGATGGATGATGGATCAATGGATGCATGGTTGGATGGATGGATGCATGCATGGATGGATGGATAAGGGATAGATGGATGGATGATGGATGCATGCATACATGGCTAGATGGATAGAAGGATGATGGATGGATGGATGGATGGATGGAGCAATGGATGATGGATCAATGGATGCATGCATGGATGGATGGATGGATGATGAATGGATGGATAAGGGATAGATGGATGGATGCATGGATGGATGGATGGATAAGGGATAGATGGATGGATGGATGGAGCAATGGATGATGGATCAATGGATGCATGGTTGGATGGGTGGATCCATGCATGGATGGATGGACGGATGGATAAGGGATAGATGGATGGATGCATGGATGGATGCATGCATGCATGGATGGAGGGATGGATGGAGGGATGGATGGATAAGGGATGGATGCATGGATGGATGGATGATGGATGCATGGATACATGGTTAGATGGATGATGGATGGAGGGATGGTTGGAGGGATGGATGCATGGATGCATGGATGGAGGGATGATGGATGCATGGATACATGGTTAGATGGATGGATGGATGATGGATGGATGGATGGTTGGAGGGATGGATGATGGATCAATGGATGGATGGATGATGGATGGATGGATCCATGGAATAATGGGATGTGAAGCCACCCTGAGCACCCTCAAGCTGATTCCTCCAACCCGAAAAGCTCCAAACCACCAATCCCAAGGGAATAAAACATGATCCAAGCCTCTTCCCAGCCATCCTGCCAAGCCCTGAGCTCCTGTTTTTGTCTCCCACAGGTGGATCCGGGGGGAACACTTCAAGTACAAGTTCAGCCAGCCCGGGGGGAAGCACGCCAGCGATGGGAAGTGGTGGATCCGGAAAAGGATCGGCCCCTATTTCCCCCCTGTCAACCTGCCGGGCCTGAGGAAGTTCTTTCAGGACAGGAATTGGCCTTATCCCATGCAGGACTGAGGGAAAAGCATGGCCAGGACAAGAGGGACCAGCTGGGAGGAGGGAGAAGGGGCAGCTCCCTTCCAAACATCTCCTGCCTCTCTGTTTTTATCCATATCCTTCTTCACATCGATTTTCCAGAACATTCCCAGCCAATCTGCTTTGTGAGCTGCTTTTTCTCACCTCAGTGATTGATTTCTTCTTCCAGGCTGCTCCACTCAGGAATTCCTCTGGAACTGGGAAAAAAGCAAGCAGATAACCATGATTGGTTCGGGGGGAGGTGTTGGTGTTGCCAAAAGCAACAAATGTGGGTTTGAAACAAAACCAGGGGACAACAAAGCAGGAGGGATCTCTGGGGTTGTGTGGAATGCATTTTTCCATGGTTTTTCCCACCTTTTTGACCACGTGTACCAAATGGGCACCGCTGGCAGCGTGTTCTGGAAAGGGATTAAAGCAAACAGTTCTTGGATAACCAGCAGGAGCTTTGCTGGCGTTTTTTATTTTTCCTGGAAGTGCTAAAATGGAGAAAAAAGGAGGCCCCAGTGGCTGCCCTGATGTGGACAAAGCAGCTCCCATGGGAATGGGAGGAATGAGGTGAGTCCTGGGATTTCTTTGTGTTTTGGGGAGAATCCGGTGCTGTGTCTGATCCCCATCCTGGGATCCAGGACTGTGAGAGGAGAATTCTCCTGTGGGTTCAAGGGTGAATTTACACGGGGCTCCCTCAAGGTTTTAATGGATTTTCCTTCCAAGCTGCTCCTTCTCCAGTGGATCCAGCCCTGGATGGGTGGTGGTGACAGGGGATGGGTGACAGGGATGGGTGACAGGGGATGGGTGACAGGGGATGGGTGACAAGGAATGGGTGACAAAGAATGGGTGACAGGGATGGGTGACAAGGGATGGGTGACAGGGGATGGGTGACAGGGGATGGGTGACAGGGGATGGGTGACAAGGAATGGGTGACAAAGAATGGGTGACAGGGGTTGGGTGACAGGGGTTGGGTGACAAGGGATGGGTGACGGGGATGGGTGACGGGGGATGGGTGACCAGGGATGGGTGACAGGGGGATGGGTGACAGGGGATGGGTGACGGGGTGGATGACAAGGGGTGGGTGACAGGGGCTGGGTGACAGGGGATGGGTGACAGGGGATGGGTGACAGGGAGTAGGTGACAGGGGATGGGTGACAGGGAGTGGGTGACGGGGTGGATGACAAGGGGTGGGTGACAGGGGATGGATGACAGGGGGTCGGTGACAGGGGTTGTGTGACAAGGGATGGGTGACAAGGGATGGGTGACGGGGGTGGGTGACAGGGGATGGGTGACAGGGAGTGGGTGACAAGGGATGGGTGACAGGGGACGGGTGACAAGGGATGGGTGACAGGGGTGACAGGGGCTGGGTGACAGGGGCTGGGTGACAGGGGATGGGTGACAGGGGATGGGTGACAAGGGATGGGTGACAAGGGATGGGTGACAGGGATTGGTTGACGGGATGGTTGACAGGGGATGGGTGACAGGGATGGGTGACAGGGGATGGGTGACGGGGTGGATGACAAGGGCTGGGTGACAGGGGATGGATGACAGGGGGTCGGTGACAGGGGTTGTGTGACAAGGGATGGGTGACAAGGGATGGGTGACAAGGGATGGGTGATGGGGGTGGGTGACAGGGGGTGGGTGACAAGGAATGGGTGACAGGGAGTGGGTGACAAGGGATGGGTGACAGGGGACGGGTGACAAGGGATGGGTGACAGGGGTGACAGGGGCTGGGTGACAGGGGCTGGGTGACGGGCTGGGTGACAGGGGTTGGGTGACAGGGATGGGTGACAGGTGGCACCCCCAGGCACCCCCCATGGACTGGGCACTGACACCCAGCAGCGCTGGCCTCCCCCCTCCCCAGTTTAATGAATTTCTTTTGCTTCCCAACCTCTGGGTCAGGAATAATGGATGCCAGACCAGCATTCCCATTCCTGTTTGCTGCTTGTTAAGCTTTTTTTTTTCTTTTCCCTTTTTATTTCAATCCAAGCTCCTCGCTCTGCTCCGGAGCAGTGCCTGGAAGATAAAACCCATCCAAAGGGGGCAGGAGGGGATTCCATTGGAAACCTTTCCCTGGGACAGGAATTTAGAAAAGAAAAGGAACATTTATTCCGAGGTGGGAGAAAATCAGAACCACCTTGTGTTATCTGTTCACTGGGAAGAGTTTTTGTGGAGAGTTTTTATCCCGGCGTTCAGCACTGGAAAGAAAACTCTGCACCATTCCCCAGTCAGCACCGGGAATCCGTGAAGAGGAAAATTCCAGCTGGGAGCTGCTCCTGCCAGCTCTGATGTCTCTGAGGTCCCACCACCTTCTCCAGAAGTTCTGGAGTGCAGGGTCTGGGTCCCTCAGTGGGCTGAGCCCCCGGGGGTGACGCCCTTCTCTGGGATTTTTGTGTGTGTGGATTTTTGTGTGTGCTTGTTTTTTTTTCTTCTGTGTTTTCCTGGCTCATCCCAATCCTCATCCCATTCCCTCCTGGTTCTCTGTGAGGTCCAAGGAAATTCCAGAGCTCAGACAGGCAGGACACGGCTGGGGGGTCACCCCACGTCCACCCTGAGCAGCTCCAGCCCCACCATGGCTGGAGACATCTCGGGGGCATTCCTGGATCAAAACAAATCCACTTTATTTTTGGATTTTCTTTTCCTACATGGAAGTTATTGATTCTCAGGGTACCCCCCAAGGATTTACACTTGGTATAACCGAGGTGGACGTGACTTTTTCCCCTTTTTTCCCAAAATTCCAGCCTTTTGAAAGCACCAGCTCCCCTCAGAATCCCAGCTGGGTTTGCATTTCTGCCACCGGCTGTGGTGAGGTCGGATCCAGCTCATTCCAGCTGCTCTCCCCCCCAAAAAAACCGGAATTTTCCCTTTTTTTTTTTTAAGTCTGTTCCTGGGGGGAGCAGAAAGTGAATGTGAATGGTCAAAGGGGTTTTAGCTCATCCCTTGGATATAGGGAATGAAGAAATGATCCAGGGTTGTGTGATTTGGGAAGAACCAGCAGGGTTTGGAGCAGCTGGAAGGGATGATCACCAGCAAGGGGCTGGTGCTGTGGGAGGCTGGGTTGGGCTATCCAGACATTCCAGAGGGGCTGGGAAGGACCTGGAATCTCATCCCATCCCACCTCAGCCACGGGCAGGGATGGAATCATGGAATCATGGAATGGTTTGGGATGGAAGGGACCTCCAAGCCCATCCAGGGCCACCCCTGCCATGGCAGGGACACCTCCCACTGTCCCAGGCTGCTCCAAGCCCTGTCCAACCTTGGGCACTGCCAGGGATCCAGGGGCAGCCACAGCTGCTCTGGGAATCTGTGCCAGGCCCTCCCTGGATCCCCCCAGGTTCCATTTTCAAACATTCCCATACAAACATGGATTTGGTTCATGTTTTGGGAATGTGGCCCCTGTGGAGGGCTCAGGGGTGAGGAGCTGCTGGAGCTGAGTTTGTGTCCATGCAGGAATGGCCAGGAATTATCCCCACCACCAACAACAACCCAGAGAATTCCTTATTCCTGGATCTTGTATCAATCAGAGTGATTGATTTTAAAGCAGCCAAACTCCAAGCTGGGAATTCCCATAGGAAATACCTGCAGCCATATCCATTCCTTGCTCCCAGCTGCCTGGAAAAGCTGGCTTTGCTTTAACACATATGAAAGGAAAAATGCTTTTTTTTTTTCTTTTTTGCCTTCCTGGTAGATTAAGTTTGGCCAAACAATTCCGTGTGAACTGCTGGGCAGGAGGCACAAACCTGTAGGCGAAATTATCCAGCTGCTCCACGTTTAGAGCAGCATGGGATGAATTTCAGGATCCTATATTAGTTTCCATTTAATCTGATTATTCCAGGCTGGAGTTCCTGGAGGGTCTTCAGGTTATTGTCAGTCAAAAGAATCTTTAAAAGCTTCCATTTGCTCTCGACTTTTCCCATTCCGAGTCTATTTTCATTATGGATCGATTTTGATTTTAATGAAAAAATGATTCTCCCGACTCCCTTTATTTTTTTTTTTCCTCTTCCCCCCCAGTTGGGGTTAAAATTGAAGCCACAGCGGGGTCTTGCCACTCAAAATCCCATTTTCCAGCTTTCCTGAGGGTGTTGCTGGCTTGAAGGAGCTCGGGCAGACAGCGAGGGGTGGATAATTTGGCAAGGCACCTTCTCTGCTCTGCCTGGGGCCCAGCTCCCCATCCCCATCCCCTGCCTCGCTGGGAAACACTTCAGGGCCTCAAATCCAGGGGGAATTCCAGCTCCAGAGTCTGGGAGATGCAGGATTCATTGATGTTAAAAGCTCCTTGCTGTGCTGTCACTGCAGGGGCTCATTCCTGTCACCTCCTCCCAGCTGCCTTGGGGGCAGAACTGGGGGCTCCAGTGGGAGCAGAATTCCAGTTCCCCCAGGATTGGGAATTCTGGGAATCCCACATTTTGTGCTGGATGTGTGGGGGGGACACCCTTTGCCAGGTCTGCCTGGTGCAGGAGTGTTGTGGCATTGGGGTGGCTTTGGGCTGGCACCTCCCTGCGTGTCCCTGGAACCTCCCTGCGTGTCCCTGGCACCTCCCTGGGTGTCCCTGGCACCTCCCTGGGGTCTCCCTGGGGTGTCCTTGGCACCTCCCTGGGCTGTCCCTGGGGTGTCCCTGGTTGTGTCCCTGGCACCTCCCTGGGGTGTCCCTGGCACCTCCCTGGGTGTCCCTGGGGTGTCCCTGGCACCTCCCTGGGGTGTCCTTGGCACCTCCTTGGGGGTGTCCCTGGCACCTCCCTGGGGTGTCCCTGGCACCTCCCTGGGTGTCCCTGGGGTGTCCCTGGCACCTCCCTGGGGTGTCCTTGGCACCTCCTTGGGGGTGTCCCTGGCACCTCCCTGGGGTGTCCCTGGCACCTCCCTGGGTGTCCCTGGGGTGTCCCTGGCACCTCCCTGGGTGTCCCTGGCACCTCCCTGGGTGTCCCTGGCACCTCCCTGGTTTTGTCCCATGTTTCCACAGATTTTACCCCAATTTTCCACTGATTTTTTCCCCATTTTTCCACTATTTTGTCCCATTTTCCCACTGATATTGCCCCGTTTTCCCAGTGATTTTTCCCCATTTTTCTACTAATTTTGCCCCATTTTTACACAATTTTGCCCCATTTTTTCCACAGATTTTGCCCCATGTTCCCACAGATTTTACCCCAATTTTCCACAGATTTTGCCCCATTTTTCCAGATTCTGCCCCATTTTTCCATGGAATTTCCCCTGTTTTCCCACAGATTTTACCCCAATTTTCCACTGATTTTTTTCCCCATTTTTCCACAATTTTGCCCCATTTTTCCATGGATTTTGCCCCATTTTCCCATTGATATTGCCCCAGTTTTCCCACTGATTTTTCCCTGTTTTCCCACTGATTTTTCCCCATTTTCCCACAGATTTTGCCCCATTTTTCTGTGGATTTTGCCCCATTTTCCCATTGTTTTTTCCCCATTTTCCCACAGATTTTGCCCCATTTTTCCAGATTCTGCCCCATTTTTCCATGGAATTTGCCCGAATTTTCCATGGATTTTGCCCCATTTGCCCACAGATTTTACCCCAATTTCCCACTCATTTTTTCCCCATTTTTCCACAGATTTTGCCCCATTTTCCCACTGATATTGCCCTGTTTTCCCACTGATTTTTCCCCATTTTTCTACTTTTTTTCCCCATTTTTCCACAATTTTGCCCCATTTTTCCACAGATGCTGCACCAATTTTCCATGGATTTTGCTCCATTTGCCCACAGAATTTACCCCAATTTTCCACTGATTTTTTCCCCATTTCTCCACAATTTTGCCCCATTTTCCCACTGATATTGCCCTGTTTCCCCACTGATTTTTCCCCATTTTTCTACTTTTTTTTCCCCATTTTTCTACTAACATTTTTTCCCCATTTTTCCACAAATTTGCCCCATTTTTTCTGTGGATTTCCCCCCAATTTTCCCACAGATTTTACCCCATTTTCCCACAGATTTTTCCCCATTTCCCACAGATTTTACCCCAATTTTCCGTGGATTTTTCCCCATTTTCCCACTGATTTTCCCCATTTTCCCACTGATTTTTCCCCAATTTTCCACAGATTTTTCCCCATTTTCCACAGATTTTTCCCCATTTTCCCACAGATTTTTCCCCATTTTCCCACTGATTTTGCCCCATTTTTCTGTGGATTTTTCCCCATTTTCCCACAGATTTTTCCCCATTTTCCCACAGATTTTTCCCCATTTTCCCACAGATTTTACCCCAATTTCCCACAGATTTTACCCCAATTTCCCACAGATTTTACCCCAATTTTCCACAGATGTTTCCTCATTTTCCCACAGATTTTTCCCCATTTTCCCACTGATTTTACCCCATTTTCCACAGATTTTTCCCCATTTTCCCACAGATTTTTCCCCATTTTCCCACTGATTTTGCCCCATTTTTCTGTGGATTTTTCCCCATTTTCCCACAGATTTTTCCCCATTTTCCCACAGATTTTTCCCCATTTTCCCACAGATTTTACCCCAATTTCCCACAGATTTTACCCCAATTTTCCACAGATGTTTCCTCATTTTCCCACAGATTTTTCCCCATTTTCCCACTGATTTTACCCCATTTTCCCACAGATTTTTCCCCATTTCCCACAGATTTTACCATGCCCATCCCCACATCCCCCATTCCCTGGCCTGGATCCCTCTCCCTGTGCAGCAGCAGCAGCTCAGGGTAGGATTGCACAGGGCCGGGACAATCCCACTGCAATCACAGCACCTGCAAGTGGTTACTTAGAATAATAAATAAGTGATAGATTATCAAATAAAGCCTCAGCTTTGGATGAGGTCATCCCTGCCCCTTATCCCAGCATTTGGGAGCAGCATTCCTGCTGCTCCCGGGCTAAATCCCTCTTGTATCAGGCAATAAAAAACTTGTCAGGATTAAAGAATCAATTAGGAATTAGCCAAAGGGGGCAGAGCGTAACCCAAACACGCTGATAAAATCCAGTAGGTGATTATGGGAACGGGTTTGATTTCATTGAGCTTTGGAATGGAATAATTGCTCCTTACAACCAGGGCTGGGTGTTTTTCCAGCTTTGGAGAGGAGGAAATCCTGGTGTTCACTGATAAATTTAGGGACAAGCCACATTTTTAGGTTTGGAGCTGAAGTTTGGGGTCCTGAATTTGTGAAATTTTCCTGCTTGGGAAAATGATCTTGGAAGTTTTTTCAAGGCCAGGTTGGAGGGGGTTTGGAGCAGCCTGGGATGGTTGGGATGAATGGAATGAGATGGGTTTGAAGGTCCCTCCCAACCCAAACCCTTCTGGGATTCTGGGATATTCCATGATTGGGATGCAGCAGGATGGGCAGGGATGTGCCACAGCTCCAGCACTGCCTCTGCTCTCCCACAGGAAAACAAGGAATCAAAGGCTGGGTTCAGCTGTAAGAATTCATGGAAAAGCTGGTGGTGGCAGGGAGGGGATGGAGCATTCCCAGGATGGTGCGGGAGCGATGAGGAGTTGGAATTCAAGGGAAAAAAACCCGATCCTGGCTCGGGGATTTCTCTGCCATCCCCAGGGACTTCTGTGCCTTTGTGCCCATCCCCAGGGATTTCTCTGCCATCCCCAGGGATTTCTCTGCCATCCCCAGGGATTTTCTGTGTCCTTGTGCCCATCCCTGCCACTTTCCTTGCCATCTCCAGGGATTTCTGAGTCCTTGTGGCCATCCCTCCTGCTCTCCCTGCCATCCCTAAGGATTACTTTGCCATCCCCAGGGATTTCTCTGCCATCTACAGCGATTTCTGTGTCCTTGTGCCCATCCCCAGGGATTTCTGCCCCTTTCCCTGCCATCCCTACGGATTTCTGTGCCATCTCCAGGGATTTCTGTGCCTTTATGGCCATCCCTGCCCCTTTTCTCTGCCATCTCCAGGGATTTCTGTGCCATCCCCAGGGATTTCTGTGTCCTTGTGCCCATCCTCAGGGATTTCTTTGCCTTTGTGCCCATCCCTGCCACTTTCCTTGCCATCCCTAGGGATTTCTCTGCCCTCCCCAGGGATTTCTGCCCCTTTCCCTGCCATCCCCAAGGATTTCTATGTCCTTGTGGCCATCCCTCCTGCTCTCCCTGCCATCCCTAAGGATTACTTTGCCATCCCCAGGGATCTCTCTGCCATCCCCAGGGATTTCTGTGCCTTTGTGCCCATCCCTGCCCCTTTCTCTGCCATTCCCAGTGATTTCTCTGCCCTCCCCAGGGATCTCTCTGCCCATCCCTGGGGCTGTCCGTGCCTTTGTGGCCATCCCTGCCAGTTTCCCTGCCCTCCCCAGGGATCTCTCTGCCCATCCCCAGGGATTTCCCTGCCATCCCCAGGGATCTCTCTGCCATCCCCAGTGATCTCCCTGCCCTCCCCAGGATCTCTCTGCCCTCCCCAGTGATTTCCCTGCCCTCTCCAAGGATCTCTCTGCCATCCCCGGGGCTGTCCGTGCCTTTGTGCCCATCCAGCTGCGGCGGGCCCGTGGCTGCAGCTGTGGCCTGGCGCCACCTGCCCGGCGGGAGCAGCTGCGGCGCCTGGTACGGCGGCACCCGCGGGCACGGAGAGGCTTGGCAGGGAAAAAGGATCCACAGGAGGCAAATATTCCAAAGGCCCGGCCTCAGCAGGGTTGGATCCGCCGAGCAGGAGGAGGAGGAGGAGGAGGAGGAGGAAGGGCAGGATGTGCCCGCAGGGATGGAGCAATCCCAAGGGAATTGAATGATCCAGGAGGGATGGGAGCAGAGGGGGAGGCAGGAGCAGCCCTTCCCCAGGGCTGGGTGTTTGAATCAGCAGTGGGATTTGTTGGGGTTGTTATAAATGACAATTCTCTAATCTTTCAGTTAGGAAATTTATTGAAAAATGACAAAAGTGAAAAATCAAAGGAAAATTCCAAGCCCAGGAATCAGAACTGGGTGAACCTTGGACACAGCCTCTCCTGGAATAATGTTCACATCAGCCATTTCCCAAAGCTGGGCTTTACACAGATTTTGTGTGTGAGGCACATTGTTTAATCCAGTTTTTTTGGGTATGTAGAAAGGTTTTCTTTTCTTCAGCTGTGTATGGTGAGCAGAGTTCAGGGAAGGCAAAAATGTCCTGATTGCATCTTCTTGGGCAGGGCATTGGGATGTGTGTCCTTGATGGGCAGATTTGATGCTGATCTGGTGTTGATGGCTGAGTTGTTGGCCTTGCCCAACTCCATCGAAATCCCAAAATCCTGTTACACCCTGCACTGTGCTGCAAAATTCCTTCTCTTTTGGGTTTCTGCAAAATTCCTCCTCTTTTGGGTTTCTGCAAAATTCCTTCTCTTTTGGGTTTCTGCAAAATTCCTTCTCTTTTGGGTTTCTGTAAAATTCCTTCTCTTTTGGGTTTCTGCAAAATTCCTCTTCTTTTGGGTTTCTGCAAATTCCTTCTCTTTTAGGTTTCTGCAAAATTCCTTCTCTTTTGGGTTTCTACAAAATTCCTTCTCTTTTGGGTTTTGGGAGGAGGATGATATCATTCTTGCTCATTCAACTTGAACATAATTTCTACAGGGGGGTATTTTAGAGATAAAATTTGTTTCATATACATATAAGGCTCCTTTAATAAAACCATACTGTTATCAATGACAATTTCTCCAATATTTTTCCGTTAAGAAATTCATTGGAAAAAATGACAAAGTGAAAAATCGAGTGAAGCCACAATCAACAGACAGCTCTGACCCCGGGGAATCAGAACTGGGTGAACCAAAAAAATCAGGCACAGCAAAAAAATCAGGTTACAGTTATTGGACTGTAACCCCTGCCCTGGTTCACACCACCCATCTCTCCAGGGCCAGTTTTGTAGGGATTTTGTGCCTTGAGGATTGGTTATTGTCCAGTTCATCCTTTGAATGTGCAGATGGTTTTCCTTCCACCTGGTGTGGATGTAGAATAGAATTCCAGTAAATCTGGTCTCATCTCTGAATCTGTCCATGAATTATTCCTGAAGTTCTTGCCATGCAAACACGTCTTGGTTTTTGGTTTCTCAGAATTCCAGGAAGGTGCAGTGATTGGATTTTCTGTGGGTTGAGTGGGATGAATTGATTCTGGTGGGTGATTGTGGTTGTTATCTTGGTGTTGGTTCCTGTTTGGTGCTATCAGCTTTTCCCTGGTAGTGGTGAACCCCACACTGATGTGGAGATGTTCTGCCAAGGCGGAAGGTTGGCGTGCCACCCTTCCCATCCACTGATTTCTGTATCTCTGGATACAATAATTTCATACAAAAATAACACGTTTCTTAATCAAAAACTCGGATTAAACCATATATTTATAACACATATGAATTAACCACACATTTATAACGGGGTGAAAAGGCAGCGAGGGCACAGGCACCACCACCACATCAACACCTTGCTGGGTGGGCAGTGAGGAGATCTGTGCTCTGCGGGGCTGACAAATTCCTGAGTGAAGCAGCATCCCTGCACCTGTGTCCTCAGCTATTCCCATTCATCCTGGAGAGGAGGAGGCCAACACTGCGCCGGGGCTGCGCAGCTGCAGCAGCATTATTCCCCCCATGCCGTATTTGCATATCAATGAGGCCCTGATTAATATTTAAAGAGCCAGCTGTCCGAGCCACCTAGGGAAGAAAAAAAGCTCTGTGCGGGTTTTTTATTGATTTATTTTTTTTCTCTTTTTTTTCCACACTCACTGCCCTTTATGGAGTGCGCTTCATTTATTTTTTTTTTTTCCCTTTCTTTTTTACCCCCCTCTATTCTTTTAGTTGAAATTAAGGAGAAGAGAAGAGAGAGAAAAAAGTCAGGGAAAAAATATGAAGGAGTTATCAGTGAAGGAGCTGTGCCGCTCTCAATGCTCCTCAGTCCTTTTGTGCGTGGGTGCAGCTGCAGGGAGCAGGTCTGGAGGGGCAGGAGCGCCCATGGGAACGGGATTTGGGAGCAGGAGGGAACTGGGAAGGGATGGATTTCCATCCTTTCCATCCGTGCTCCGGGCACGGCGCTGTGGCTGCTGCTCCTGGGGGGATGCAGGGAGGGATGCTGCTAACCCAGGGGCTGATCAATGGAAATACCATCCAAAAAAAAACAGGAATTGGTATTTTCCTTGCCTCCCCAGTGCTGTTCATGGCCAGGACATTTTATTTTCAGCCTTATAAGCTGTCATTTTAACAGACCATTCTCCTGCCCTTTTTTTTTTTCTTTTTTTTCCCTTTTCCCCCCTCGAGCATTTGTCAATAATCCCCCGACAGCGGCAGCTTTGTTATCCCAACTAATTGGAGTCAAGTAGGGCTGCGAGAAAAGATCCTTCCCTGGGAAAAAAATGCGAAAGGATTTTAATTTTCAATAAAATATGCAGAGAAGGAGAAATTACCGGTGGGGAAGGGGGCCGGGGGCCGCTGGGATAATGGTGCTGCTCAGACAGCGGCGGCTCCGGGGGCTTAAGGAGCGGCTCTGCGGGGTGGGGGGACGGAGCTGCCCCCACAGCTGCACTTTTTAGGGTTTTCAGGGGTGTTTTAGGGGGGTCTGGAGGTGAGGGAGTTGTTTACCCGAGCTGCAGCTGGGTAATTCCAGGTTATTTTAGGTCAGGCTTTGTTGGGTTTTATGAGGGAATGTGGGGAAATTCGGGCGTCCCTTCGTGGTGGGGCCAGGGATGGGCTCGGAGCTTCTCAGGCTGTGCCACTGTCCCAGCATGGCCTGGAGGTGATACTGGGATGTCACCAGCGTGTGCCAGGCTGGGGTTTGGATTTGGGGATGTGGATTTTGGCCACAATGCTCCACAATCCCACCTTTCCCAGCAGGTGAATCCCACATTTCCCAGCAGGTGAATCCCACCTTTCCCAGCAATGAATCCCACCCTTTCCAGCTGGTGAATCTCACCTTTCTGAGCAGGTGAATCTCACCTTCCCGGCAGGTGAATCCCACCTTTCCAGGCAGGCAAATCCCACCTTTCCCAGCAGGTGAATCCCACCTTTCCCAGTAGATGAGTCCCACCTTTCCAGGCAGGTGAATCCCACCATTCCCAGTAAGTCAATCCCATCTTTCCCAGCAGGTGAATCCCACCATTCCCCACAGGTCAGTCCCACCATTCCCAGCAGGTCGATCCCACCTTTCCCAGCAGCTCAGGGCACTTTTAGGATGGATCCCTCCCATCCCTGCCGTGTCCATCCCACCAGGAGCACCCCCAGGACGTGTCCCCAGTGCAGAACAGAGCCTTGGGGACCCTGTGTCCCCCCAGGACCCCCCCAGGGCTCCCGGCCCCGTGGGGAGGGGACAGCTGAGCTTCACCTGTTGGAGCTCAGACGCCGCAGCTGCGGCTTTGAAGGGCGGATTAAGGAGCGGAGAGATCCCTGCAGGCACTTGTGCTCCACCTGCCAGCGCCTTCCTCCTCCTCCTCCTCCTCCTCCTCCTCCTCCTCTTCCCTCTCCCGCAGCCTCCCAGCCCCGTTTGCCCTCGGCACAGGGGATGGAGGTGGGAGGGTGCCCAGGTGATGGCCCAAAGCACCTCCAGCACTGGGGACACCGCGTTCAGATGTGCTGAGCCTGAGACTTTTTATCCCAAACACGTAAAACTGTAGGGAAATAAAACAGGTAAACACACAGGGGGGGAAAAAGGGAATAATCACAGGGAAAAAATTCCCAACATTCTTTAATTTCTGCTGGTGGACACAGCCCAGTGCCCAACTATGGGGTTTTTTTCCTGCTCCATCTTCTCCCATCCTATTCCCTATTCCCAGTGTGACCCACCCAGGAGAGGAGCAGGGGGGTGGTGGCCCAGGTGTCTCCTCTGTGGGCTGGCCAGGGTGGGCTCCTCTTGTGGGACCTCCCATCTCCTGGAGCTGCTGCAACCCCACCTGGGGTGTGCTGGGACCCCAGTTTGGGCAGGGTGACCCCAGTTTGGGCAGGGTGATCCCAGTTTGGCAGGGTGATCCCAGTTTGGGCAGGATGATCCCAGTTTGGGTCGGATGATCCCAATTTGGGCAGGGTGACCCCAGTTTGGGCAGGATGGTCCCAGTTCTGGTAGGGAGCCCCAGTTTGGATAGGGTGGCCCCAGTTTAGGTAGGATGACATCACACATTACATCACCCCATGGTACATCCTCTGCTAATGGGCCATGCAGGCTCACCAGTGACATCACACATGACATCATCCCATTGGGAGATGCTCCACCCAGTGGGAGGAGCCAACCGTTCCCACCTGGATAAAAGCTGAGGCTCAGGAGCTGCAGGCACCCGGCCTTTGCACTCTGCACCCCAGAGGAAGATCGAACACCGGACCCATCTCAGCACAGCCGGACCCTTTCCACAGGAGCATCTCTGCCCCACAGAACCACGTCTGTCACTGCAGGATTTATTGGGGCTGCTCCCAACACCCTGACCAACGGTGTCAGCTCAGATCCCTGACCCTGTCAGGGCTCTCCAGGACTTTTGTTTGCTTGGTTGTCTTTTTGTACTACCACATTTGTATTTTCTTTTTTTTTTATATTCCTAGTAAAGAACTGTTACTCCTATTCCCACATCTTTGCGTGAAAGCCCCTAATTGCAAAATAATAATAATTAGAAGGGGAAGGGGGTGACATTCCCCATTCCAAGGGAAGCTCCAGCTCTCCCTGGCAGACACCTGTCTGTCAAACTGAGACACCCATCCCCTCCCCATGGCCACAGCAGCAAGGCCTGGCCTGGGGCAGGGAGGGCTTTGCCCTCTGCTTTTAAAACAGGGAATGCTTCAGTATTTTTATGAAATCAAAGCTTTCTCCCTGTCCTTTTCCACTCAGCCCCTTTCCCTCCCCGCTCTTTTGGGGCTGTTTAAGAGGCAGAGTGGAACATTAAGGTGATTTACAGCATCCCTGGAGTGCCAGGGCACAGACTCAGGGATTTTTTTCTTTTTTGCTTTTCCTCAGGTGAAGGAAACCCTGGAACGTGAACTCCCAAGACATTGCAGCGACCGCCCCGTCAATCCCTGATTTACAGGCTCGGATTTATGACTCCAGAATTATTATTCCACTCGCAGATCTTTTTTTTTCTTCTTTTTTTTTTCTTTTTTTCCTTTTCCCTCCTGGACCATTTTAGTGCTTGTGAAAGGTGAGGGCTTTGACAGCTCCTGGAAACAAAAGCCTTTAATATCCCCCCGAGTGGGGCTCTCCCAGGGAAGGACAGGGAGGCCGGGAGGGTTTTTCCTCCCTACTCAGATTGGCTCACTCCAGGCCGGGCTTAACCAAACAGAGCACAAAGTTTGCCCGAGTTAAGCCAGGACTAATTAGCAAAGTCCATCCCTGCTGCCTGGGGAGTCCCTGGGATTGTCCCTGGTGGCTGGAGCAGAGCTGAGGATGGAAGGTGAGGGTGCTCAGCACCCCCAGGATGGTTTCGGACAGAGCTACGGGATCAGGAAAGAGTTATGGGATCAGGAGAGAGCCACAGGACCAGGACAGAGTTATGGGACTAGGATAGGGTTATAGGACCGGGACAGAGCTATGGGATCAGGACAGAGCTATGGGATCAGGAGAGAATTATGGGGACCAGGACAGAGCTACAGGACCAAGACAGAGCTATGAGGCCCAGGACAGCGTTATAGGACCAGGACAGAGTTATGAGGCCCAGGACAGAGCTATGGGACCAGGACAGAGTTATGGGACCAGGACAGAGCTATGGGATCAGGAGAGAGCTATAGGGACCAGGACAAAACTATGGGACCAGAACAGAGCTATGGGGGCCAGGACAGAGTTATGGGACTAGGACAGGGTTATAGGATCAGGACAGAGCTCTGGGATCAGGACAGAGTTATGGGGACCAGGACAGTTATAGGACCAGGACAGAGCTATGGGGACCAGGACAGAGTTATGGGACTAGGACAGGGTTATAGGATCGGGACAGAGCTCTGGGATCAGGACAGAGTTGTGGGGACCAGGACAGTTATAGGATCAGGAGAGACGTATGGGGACCTGGACAGAGTTATAGAACCAGGACAGAATTATGGGTCCCACCATGACAGAGCTTTGGGATCATGAGAGAGTTGTAGGGCCCAGGAGAGAGTTATGAGGCCCAGGACAGAGTTATAGGATAAGGAAAGAGCTATGGGACCAGGAGAGAGTTATGGGACCAGGACAGAGTTATGAGGCCCAGGACAGAGCTACGGGATCAGGACAGTTATAGGATCAGGACAGAGCTATGGGACCAGGACAGAGTTATAGGATCAGGACAGAGTTATGAGGCCCAGGACAGAGTTAGAGGATCAGGAGAGAGTTATGGGGACCAGGACAGAGTTATGGGGCTCAGGATAGAGTTATAGAATTAGGAGAGAGTTACAGGATCAAGACAGAGCTATGGGATCAGGCCAGAGTTATAGGATCAGGACAGAGCCATGGGTCCCACCATGAGCGGGTGCTGCTCCCAGCAGAGCCCCCAGGGGAGCGGGGCAGGCAGCCCCAGCGTTCCCACCACGTGTGTCACGCTTCCCTGGATAACCAAGGCGCCGGGACAAACAAAACAAAGCTCCCCCGGCTGTGCCCGGAGCAGCCCCGAGCAGGCGGCCAGGCCAGGCCCCTCGGATGAGTGAATCACTCATCCAGCTGGAGATGGAGCAATTTGGGTCAAATCTGCCCCTTGGCCTCGTGCCACGGCCTTATCTCACATTTCACCGGTTCCACCTCAGCTCAGGGCTTGCCCTGCTGTGATTTTTGGTGCAGGATGAATTTTTGGGGGGGTTGGAGGTGGTACCTGCTCGGGAATCCACGGTGCTGGGTTCAGCGCTGTTTATTATGAGGTCATTTTTTTTTTTTTTTTTTTTTTTTCTTCCTGGCTAATTTTTCTTGCAGCTGAACACAAAGGACAGAAAATGGAATTAGCCAAGAGCTCTGCTGAGCTATTAATGTCCCCCGCGGGGGCACGGGGAATTTAGGCACTCAGCAAGTGCATAAACGGGGCCATAAAAACGTGCCCAGGGCATGGCAGGGGTGCAGCTCCGAGGGACTCTGCCCACCCCCGGGGCAGGAACGGGCTCGGAGCAGCTCCAGCTCCCCACACCCAGGGGATTTTTCCCTCCAGGATTACATCAGTAGCATGAGGATGCTGAGTGAACTGTCTGGGAATCTCGAAGGCGAGGGGATTTTTATTTTTTTTTAATTTTTTTTTTTCTTCCCTGTGATTATGTAGAAGATAAAATATGTTCTCAGGCTGCCTGCGAGCGGGGATGTGCTGCAAGGAGGGACGTCCTGCTTTTCCAGGATCTGGGAATTGGGAGCTGGGTTGGGATAATTCCCTGTCCCTGCTCTCTCGGTGTTGCTGTGGGCACTGAGATGTGGGCAGTGCTGCCAAATAGGGTCAAAAATGCCCTTTTTGGGTTCCCCCAGCCCCTGTGCTCTTCTCCAGAGATGTGCTGGGGGTCCTGCACCCTCCCAGGGGTGCTGACCCCTCAGGGATTGTCCCATGGGTGGGATTTTACACGAGGGTGCTCTGAAGAGCAGGAGGGGCTTTATCCACATTGTCCCTTTCTCCTGGGCACTGCCCAGGGATCTTTTGGCTGATCTGAGGGACGCAGCTCTGTAGGACAAATCCTGGGGTTTCCAGGCATTCCTGACACCCCAAAAAGAGATGTGGGGTGGGAGAGGAGCAGAGGGGACCCAGCTAGGGGAGACAAAGAGGATCCAGGTCCTAAACTGGAGATGAGCTGGAAATGGAGCTGTGGCCCCAGGGATTATCCATGGGGATAATGGGGAATGCCAGTGGAGGTGACAGGGACAGAGCTGAGCTCCACAACTCCCAAAGAGCCCCAGGCCCTGCTGGGAGCCCCTGGAGCAGCCTCAGGGGGCCAGAGGGACCTCCCATGCCAGGAGGGAGCAGGATCCTGATGCCTTCATTTTATATTTCCTGTATTTCAGGCTCTGTGGTGCCCAGGGTGCAGCTCTGAGCTCACAGTCAGGGTCACAAAACAAATCCTTGTCCTGCTGCACACCAAGGACAACTTTCAGCCCAACAGCACAAACAAGGGTGGCTGGAGGGAGGAACAAGAAGGATGGGAGCTCACAGCCTGGAGCTGGGGTTGGACAATTCAACCCCAAGGTGCAAATGGAGCAAAACTGATCAAAGTGTGAGACCTCATGACCGGTCAGCCATTTTGTGACCATTTTGGGTCCATTTTGTGCCCATTTTGTGACCTTTTTGGGTCCATTTTGGGGCCATTTTGTGACCATTTTGTGACCATTTTGGGTCCATTTTGTGCCCATTTTGTGCCCATTTTGTGCCCATTTCGGGTCCATTTTGTGCCCATTTTGTGACCTTTTTGTGACTTTTTTATGACCTTTTTGTGCCCATTTCGGGTCCATTTTGTGCCCATTTTGTGACCTTTTTGTGACTTTTTTATGACCTTTTTGTGACCATTTGGGGTCCATTTTGTGTCCATTTTCTGCCCATTTTAGGTCCATTTTGTGACCATTTTGTGCCCATTTGGGTCCACCTTGGGTGTAGCCCTGACCAGGCCCTGTCCTGCCCAAGGTGTTCCCTAAAGACCTTTCAATAAATCTCTGCTTTATTCTCCAGCTCTCCCAGCCTCTGCTCCAGCTCAGCCTTCCCAAGGGATCAATCCCTCATTGTTGGTGTCAGCTCTGGGTCTCTCCCACAGGTGCAGGAGCATCCCAAGGGTTGGAGAAGGGAATGGAGCTGAGCATCTTCCTCAGCTTTGGCCACGATCCTTCCACTCTTTGACAACATTCTGGAGGAGGGAAATTCCTTGCCCCAATTCCCAAGACATCCCTGGTGCCTGTGGATTTTGGCTGCTGGGGAGGGATGCTCAGACAAACTGGATTTTCCAAGCAGCTGAGCCCAGGGTGTGCTGAGCTTCCCCCCAAATTTACTCTGATTCAATATTTTACCAAAAACAACAACAAAAAAATAAATTTTAGTATGGAGAAAAAAAGAATTCTGATCAGTGGGGGTCTCCAGTAAATCTCTGTGATCCCTCATCCTCCCCCAGCACAGAGGAGGCTGGAGGGGTTCTAAAACTCCAGTTTGAAGCGAAAGAAGCTAAAAAAGAAACAAACAAAAACACAAAAAGAAAAAAATAAAAAATAAACCACCAAAAACAAACCCCAACAGTTGCCCGGGGTTTTCTGCCACCCCTTCCCCCTCCTTTTTGATGGTCCCTGTCTCATACGAGGCTGCTGAAGGCCGATAAGCGAGGATCTCACCCAGCTTTTCCAAGTGGTGGGGAGGAAGAAAGCGGCCTTTGTGAGGGGCTCTCTGAAGGTCTCTGTTCGGGGAAGGTTGGGAATAGCACAAAAACATCCTTTCTCCCGGGATTGTGGCGCTTCCAGCTCCCGGCTCCGCCACCACCCAGATGTTTCGAGGCCGATGCCGAGAAGGAAAATAAGAGGCACGGCGAGGAAGGCGGGAGAGGGGGGAGCAGGGTGGGACCGGCCCAGGGAAACCTGCGTGGGGTTGTGTCTTTGGTTTTGAGATTCAGAGATTGGGAATTCATCTCTTAATTAATTAAGTCAGTCTAGTTATTAATTAGATATCTAGTCTAGTTATCAAGTGGTCACCTCCTCATCAGCTTGAGTTTTAAGACAATATTCTTGTCTTAAATTTCTTTAAGACAATATTGTCTTTAAGACAATATTTCTTGTCTTAAATATTCTGGAATGTATGGAGGAGTTGGTGCTGTCAATTTTTTTCCTGCTTTTTGACCTTGTTTTCCTTTTTTATTTTTTCACTGCATTGCTCCCAGCTTTTCCCAATCTTTGGACAATTATTTGAGAGTTTATCGTTGTGCTTTTGAAACTGTCTTTATGCAGGAGGAAGGGGGGACCTCCTTGGGAGGATGGATGGATGGATGGATGGATGGATGGATGGATGGATGGATGGTGGAAGGATGGATGATGGATGGATGGATGGATGATGGATGGATGGATGGATGGAGGGATGGATGGAGGGATGGATGGATGGATGGATGGATGGAGCAACTCCATTCCTACCCAATTGATTGGACAAGGGAAATTAAGTGTGAAACTCCTCCTTATTGTCCGTATCCTCTCCCTAACGATCCTGTCTCAGCAAGAACATCCCCAAATTGTTCTGCCTCGGCAGGAATTCCTCCGACCCTCCGGGCTGCTCCCGCAGAGGGGTCCGGGCACGGGCTGTGCAATCAGCAAATCCCCGCCGCTGTGGGAAGGGGCTGACCCCGCGCCTCTCCCATCCAGCTGTTGGGATGTGCGGCCAGCTGGGCTTCGTGCTGACAGCTGCCAGATGTTGGTGGCAGGGGAAGGCACCGCTGTCCCCCCCGCTCCCGACAGCTGTGCCGGGCACAGGGGTGACACAGAGAGGGTCATGGCCCCCCAAACCCCGTCCCGGCCAAATCCCGGGAGCTGCACCCAGCCCTGCGCTGGCCCAGCCAAGCTGCTCCAGGATTTTTCGGCGCTTCAGCCCTGATTTTTTGGGTCCCGCAGCCACCCCTGCGCAGGACAGAGGGGACATTCCCGTCCTGCGCCCTCCCGGGTTGGTCGGAGCAGGGATTGGAAGGGTGGAAAAGCAGAGCCTGGAGAGGTTGGGAGCTGCAGCCCCGGGAGGAGGAGCCCGGGAGCACCGGGAGCACCGGGAGCACATCCCGGGAATGTCCCGTGCCAGTCCCCGGGCACCTGTGCGGGGTGACCCGCGCGGTGACAACCCCGGCCCGGCATTCCAGGGCTCTCCCCGCACCCCGCGGGGGCAGCGCCGGACGCTCGGCTGGCCCTGAGGGGACACCGCGGCTTTGGGGACACGTTTGTACCTCACCATCACCCTGTCCCCAAGCCCCCGCAGTGCCACCCACCCCCCTGCGGGCTGCAGACCCCCACAGCCTCCCCCCATCCCCATCCCCATCCCCGCTCTCCTCCTCCCTCCCCGCTCATGCCTAATTCCATTCCCCTCTCCCCGCGCAGCTCCCCAGAGCTTGACCATTAACAAATGGACTTGGCCGGAGGCCTGAGCGACCATTTGGA
>OU383786.1:15161202-15399269 GCA_910950805.1 Acrocephalus scirpaceus scirpaceus
AGATTTTGTGTGTGAGGCACATTGTTTAATCCAGTTTTTTTTGGATATATAGAAAGGTTTCTTTTCTTCAGCTGTGTATGGTGAGCAGAGTTCAGGGAAGGCAAAAATGTCCTGATTGCATCTTCTTGGGCAGGGCACTGGGATGTGTTGTCCTTGATGAGCAGATTTGATGCTGATCTGGTGTTGATGGCTGAGTTGTTGGCCTTGCCCAACTCCATCGAAATCCCAAAATCCTGTTACACCCTGCACTGTGCTGCAGAATTCCTTTTCTTTTGGGTTTCTGCAAAATTCCTTCTCTTTTGGGTTTCTGCAAAATTCCTTCTCTTTTGGGTTTCTGCAAAATTCCTCCTCTTTTGGGTTTCTGCAAAATTCCTTTTCTTTTGGGTTTCTGCAGAATTCCTTCTCTTTTGGGTTTCTGCAAAATTCCTTCTCTTTTGGGTTTTGGGAAGAGGATGATATAATTCTTGCTCATTCAACTTGAACATAATTTCTACAGGGGGGTATTTTGGAGATAAAATTTGTTCCATATACATATAAGGCTCCTTTGATAAAACCATACTGTTATAAATGACAATTTCTCCAATATTTTTCCGTTAAGAAATTTATTGGAAAAAATGACAAAGTGAAAAATCGAGTAAAGCCACAATCAACAGAGAGTTCTGACCCCGGGGAATCAGAACTGGGTGAACCAAAGAAATCAGGCACAGCAAAAAAATCAGGTTACAGTTATTGGACTGTAACCCCTGCCCTGGTTCACACACCCATCTCTCCAGGGCCAGTTTTGTAGGGATTTTGTGCTTGAGGATTGGTTATGTCCAGTTTCATCCTTTGAATGTGCAGATGGTTTTCCTTCCACCTGGTGTGGATGTAGAATAGAATTCCAGTAAATCTGGTCTCATCTCTGAATCTGTCCATGAATTATCCCTGAACTTCTCGCCATGCAAACACGTCTTGGTTTTGGTTTCTCAGAATTCCGGGAAGGTGCAGTGATTGGATTTTCTGTTGGTTGAGTGGGATGAATGGATTCTGATGGTGCTTGTGGTTGTTACCTTGGTGCTGGTTCCTGTTTGGTGCTATCAGCTTTTCCCTGGTAGTGGTGAACCCCACATTGATGTGGAGATGTTCTGCCAAGGCGGAAGGTTGGCACACCACCCTACCCAGGGGGTATCTCTGGATACAATAATTTCATACAAAAATAACGTTTCTTAATCAAAAACTCAGATTAAACCATATATTTATAACACATATGAATTAACCACACATTTATAACGGGGTGAAAAGGCAGCGAGGGCACAGGCACCACCACCACATCAACACCTTGCTGGGTGGGCAGTGAGGAGATCTGGGCTCTGCGGGGCTGACAAATTCCTGAGTGAAGCAGCATCCCTGCACCTGTGTCCTCAGCTATTCCCATTCATCCTGGAGAGGAGGAGGCCAACCCTGCGCCGGGGCTGCGCAGCTGCAGCAGCATTATTCCCCCCATGCCGTATTTGCATATCAATGAGGCCCTGATTAATATTTAAAGAGCCAGCTGTCCGAGCCACCTAGGGAAGAAAAAAAGCTCTGTGCGGGTTTTTTATTGATTTATTTTTTTTCTCTTTTTTTTTTCACACTCACTGCCCTTTATGGAGTGCGCTTCATTTATTTTTTTTTTTTCCCTTTCTTTTTTACCCCCCTCTATTCTTTTAGTTGAAATTAAGGAGAAGAGAAGAGAGAGAAAAAAGTCAGGGAAAAAATATGAAGGAGTTATCAGTGAAGGAGCTGTGCCTCTCTCAATGCTCCTCAGTCCTTTTGTGCGTGGGTGCAGCTGCAGGGAGCAGGTCTGGAGGGGCAGGAGCGCCCATGGGAACGGGATTTGGGAGCAGGAGGGAACAGGGATGGGATGGATTTCCATCCTTTCCATCCGTGCTCCGGGCACGGCGCTGTGGCTGCTGCTCCCGGGGGGATGCAGGGAGGGATGCTGCTAACCCAGGGGCTGATCAATGGAAATACCATCCAAAAAAACCCAGGAATTGGTATTTTCCTTGCCTCCCCAGCGCTGTTCATGGCCAGGACATTTTATTTTCAGCCTTATAAGCTGTCATTTTAACAGACCATTCTCCTGCCCTTTTTTTTCCTCTTTTTTTTTTTTCCCTTTTCCCCCCTCGAGCATTTGTCAATAATCCCCCGACAGCGGCAGCTTTGTTATCCCAACTAATTGGAGTCAAGTAGGGCTGCGAGAAAAGATCCTTCCCTGGGAAAAAAATGCGAAAGGATTTTAATTTTCAATAAAATATGCAGAGAAGGAGAAATTACCGGTGGGGAAGGGGGCCGGGGGCCGCTGGGATAATGGTGCTGCTCAGACAGCGGCGGCTCCGGGGACTTAACGAGCGGCTCTGCGGGGTGGGGGGACGGAGCTGCCCCCACAGCTGCACTTTTTAGGGTTTTCAGGGGTGTTTTAGGGGGGTCTGGAGGTGAGGGAGTTGTTTACCCGAGCTGCAGCTGGGTAATTCCAGGTTATTTTAGGTCAGGCTTTGTTGGGTTTTATGAGGGAATGTGGGGAAATTCGGGCGTCCCTTCGTGGTGGGGCCAGGGATGGGCTCGGAGCTTCTCAGGCTGTGCCACTGTCCCAGCATGGCCTGGAGGTGATACTGGGATGTCACCAGCATGTGCCAGGCTGGGGTTTGGATTTGGGGATGTGGATTTTGGCCACGATGCTCCACAATCCCAGCTTTCCCAGCAGGTGAATCCCACATTTCTGAGCAGGTGAATCTCACCTTCCCGGCAGGTGAATCCCACCTTTCCAGGCAGGCAAATCCCACCTTTCCTAGCAATGAATCCCACCCTTTCCAGCTGGTGAATCCCACCTTTCCCAGCAGGTCAATCCCTCCTTTCCCAGCAGGCGAGTCCCACTTTTCCTGGCAGGTGAATCCCACCTTTCCCAGTAGGTCAATCCCACCATTCCCAGCAATGAATCCCACCTTTCCTGGCAAGTGAATCCCACCTTTCTGAGCAGGTGAGTCCCACCTTTCCCAGCAATGAATCCCACCTTTCCCAGCAGGTGAATCCCACCTTTCCCAGCAGACAAATCCCACCTTTCCCAGTAGGTGGGTCCCACCTTCCCCGCAGGTCATTCCCACCTTTCCAGGCAGGTGAATCCCACCATTCCCAGCAGGTCGATCCCATCTTTCCCAGCAGCTCAGGGCACTTTTAGGATGGATCCCTCCCATCCCTGCCGTGTCCATCCACAGGAGCACCCCCAGGACGTGTCCCCAGTGCAGAACAGAGCCTTGGGGACCCTGTGTGCCCCCAGGACCCCCCCAGGGCTCCCGGCCCCGTGGGGAGGGGACAGCTGAGCTTCACCTGTTGGAGCTCAGACACCGCAGCTGCGGCTTTGAAGGGCGGATTAAGGAGCGGAGAGATCCCTGCAGGCACTTGTGCTCCACCTGCCAGCGCCTTCCTCCTCCTCCTCCTGCTCCTCCTGCTCCTCCTCCTGCTCCTCTTCCCTCTCCCGCAGCCTCCCAGCCCCGTCTGCCCTCGGCACAGGGGATGGAGGTGGGAGGGTGTCCAGGTGATGGCCCAAAGCACCTCCAGCACTGGGGGCACCGCATTCAGATGTGCTGAGCCTGAGACTTTTTATCCCAAACACGTAAAACTGTAGGGAAATAAAACAGGTAAACACACAGGGGGGAAAAAAGGGAATAATCACAGGGAAAAAATTCCCAACATTCTTTAATTTCTGCTGGTGGACACAGCCCAGTGCCCAACTATGGGGGTTTTTTTCCCACTCCATCTTCTCCCATCCTATTCCCTATTCCCAGTGTGACCCACCCAGGAGAGGAGCAGGGGGGTGGTGGCCCAGGTGTCTCCTCTGTGGGCTGGCCAGGGTGGGCTCCTCTTGTGGGACCTCCCATCTGCTGGAGCTGCTGCAACCCCACCTGGGGTGTGCTGGGACCCCAGTTTGGGCAGGGAGCCCCAGTTTGGGTCGGATGATCCCAGTTTGGGCAGGGTGACCCCAGTTTGGGGAGGATGGTCCCAGTTTAGGGAGGGTGGTCCCAATTTGGGCAGGGTGACCCCAGTTTGGGCAGGGTGACCCCAGTTTGGGCAGGGTGGCCCCAGTTTAGGTAGGATGACATCACACATGACATCACCCCATTGTATATCCTCTGTTAATGGGCCGTGATGTCACCAATGACATCACACATGACATCATCCCATTGGGAGATGCTCCACCCAGTGGGAGGAGCCAACCATTCCCACCTGGATAAAAGCTGAGGCTCAGGAGCTGCAGGCACCCGGCCTTTGCACTCTGCACCCCAGAGGAAGATCGAACACCGGACCCATCTCAGCACAGCCGGACCCTTTCCACAGGAGCATCTCTGCCCCACAGAACCACGTCTGTCACTGCAGGATTTATTGGGGCTGCTCCCAACACCCTGACCAACGGTGTCAGCTCAGATCCCTGACCCTGTCAGGGTTCTCCAGGACTTTTGATCACTTGCTTGTTTTTTTGTACAACTACATTTGTATTTTTTTTTTAATATTCCTAGTAAAGAACTGTTACTCCTATTCCCACATCTTTGCCTGAAAGCCCCTAATTGCAAAATTACAATAATTAGAAGGGGAGGAGGGTGACATTCTCCATTCCAAGGGAAGCTCCAGCTCTCCCTGGCAGACACCTGTCTGTCAAACTGAGACACCCATCCCCTCCCTGTGACCACAGCAGCAAGGCCTGGGGCAGGGAGGGCTTTGCCCTCTGCTTTTAAAACAGGGAATGCTTCGGTATTTTTATGAAATCAAAGCTTTCTCCCTGTCCTTTTCCACTCAGCCCCTTTCCCTCCCCGCTCTTTTGGGGCTGTTTAAGAGGCAGAGTGGAACATTAAGGTGATTTACAGCATCCCTGGAGTGCCAGGGCACAGACTCAGGGATTTTTTTTTTTTTTCCTCAGGTGAAGGAAACCCTGGAACGTGAACTCCCAAGACATTGCAGCGACCGCCCCGTCAATCCCTGATTTACAGGCTCGGATTTATGACTCCAGAATTATTATTCCACTCGCAGATCTTTTTTTTTTCTTCTTTTTTTTTTTTTTTTTTTCCTTTTCCCTCCTGGACCATTTTAGCTCTTGTGAAAGGGGGCTTTGACAGCTCCTGGAAACAAAGCCTTTAATATCCCCCCGAGTGGGCTCTCCCAGGGAAGGACAGGGAGGCCGGGAGGGTTTTTCCTCCCTACTCAGATTGGCTCACTCCAGGCCGGGCTTAACCAAACAGAGCACAAAGTTTGCCCGAGTTAAGCCAGGACTAATTAGCAAAGTCCGTCCCTGCTGCCTGGGGAGTCCCTGGGATTGTCCCTGGTGGCTGGAGCAGCCTGAGGATGGAAGGTGAGGGTGCTCAGCACCCCCAGGATGGTTTCGGACAGAGCTACGGGATCAGGAGAGAGTTATGGGATCAGGAGAGAGCTCTGGGATCAGAACACAGTTATGGGACCAGGACAGAGCTATGGGATCGGGAGAGAGCTACAGGGACCAGGACAAAGCTATGGGATCAGAACAGAGCTATGGGGACCAGGACAGAGTTACAGGACCAGGACAGAATTATGGGTCCCACCAGGACAGAGCTTTGGGATCATGAGAGAGTTGTAGGGCCCAGGAGAGAGTTATGAGGCCCAGGACAGAGTTATAGGATAAGGAAAGAGCTATGGGACCAGGAGAGAGTTATGGGACCAGGACAGAGTTATAGGATCAGGACAGAGCTATGGGCCCAGGACAGAGCCGTGGGTCCCACCATGAGCGGGTGCTGCTCCCAGCAGAGCCCCCAGGGGAGCGGGGCAGGCAGCCCCAGCGTTCCCACCACTTGTGTCACGCTTCCCTGGATAACCAAGGCGCCGGGACAAACAAAACAAAGCTCCCCCGGCTGTGCCCGGAGCAGCCCCGAGCAGGCGGCCAGGCCAGGCCCCTCGGATGAGTGAATCACTCATCCAGCTGGAGATGGAGCAATTTGGGTCAAATCTGCCCCTTGGCCTCGTGCCACGGCCTTATCTCACATTTCACCGGTTCCACCTCAGCTCAGGGCTTGCCCTGCTGTGATTTTTGGTGCAGGATGAATTTTTTGGGGGGTTGGAGGCGGTACCTGCTCGGGAATCCACAGTGCTGGGTTCAGCGCTGTTTATTATGAGGTCATTTTTTAATTTTTTTTTTTTTTCTTCCTGGCTAATTTTTCTTGCAGCTGAACACAAAGGACAGAAAATGGAATTAGCCAAGAGCTCTGCTGAGCTATTAATGTCCCCCGCGGGGGCACGGGGAATTTAGGCACTCAGCAAGTGCATAAACGGGGCCATAAAAACGTGCCCAGGGCATGGCAGGGGTGCAGCTCCGAGGGGCTCTGCCCACCCCCGGGGCAGGAACGGGCTCGGAACAGCTCCAGCTCCCCACACCCAGGGGATTTTTCCCTCCAGGATTACATCAGTAGCATGAGGATGCTGAGTGAACTGTCTGGGAATCTCGAAGGCGAGGGGATTTTTTTTTTTTTTTTTAATTTTTTTTTTTCTTCCCTGTGATTATGTAGAAGATAAAATATGTTCTCAGGCTGCCTGCGAGCGGGGATGTGCTGCAAGGAGGGACGTCCTGCTTTTCCAGGATCTGGGAATTGGGAGCTGGGTTGGGATAATTCCCTGTCCCTGCTCTCTCGGTGTTGCTGTGGGCACTGAGATGTGGGCAGTGCTGCCAAATGGGGTCAAAAATGCCCTTTTTGGGTTCCCCCAGCCCCTGTGCTCTTCTCCGGGGATGTGCTGGGGGTCCTGCGCCCTCCCAGGGGTGCTGACCCCTCAGGGATTGTCCCATGGGTGGGATTTTACACGAGGGTGCTCTGAAGAGCAGGAGGGGCTTTATCCACATTGTCCCTTTCTCCTGGGCACTGCCCAGGGATCTTTTGGCTGATCTGAGGGATGCAGCTCTGTGGGACAAATCCTGGGGTTTCCAGGCATTCCTGACACCCCAAAAAGAGATGTGGGGTGGGAGAGGAGCAGAGGGGACCCAGCTAGGGGAGACAAAGAGGATCCAGGTCCTAAACTGGAGGTGAGCTGGAAATGGAGCTGTGGCCCCAGGGATTATCCATGGGGATAATGGGGAATGCCAGTGGAGGTGACAGGGACAGAGCTGAGCTCCACAACTCCCAAAGAGCCCCAGGCCCTGCTGGGAGCCCCTGGAGCAGCCTCAGGGGGCCAGAGGGACCTCCTGTCCCAGGAGGGAGCAGGATCATGATGCCTTCATTTTATATTTCCTGTATTTCAGGCTCTGTGGTGCCCAGGGTGCAGCTCTGAGCTCACAGTGTCACAAAACAAATCCTTGTCCTGCTGCACACCAAGGACAACTTTGAGCCCAACAGCACAAACAAGGGTGGCTGGAGGGAGGAACAAGAAGGATGGGAGCTCCCAGCCTGGAGCTGGGATTGGACAATTCAACCCCAATGGGCAAATGGACCAAAACTTATCAAAGTGTGAGACCTTGTGACCGGTCAGCCATTTTGTGACCATTTTGTGACCATTTTGTGCCCATTTTGTGACTTTTTTGTGACCTTTTTATGACCTTTTTGTGACCATTTGGGGTCCATTTTGGGTCCATTTTGTGACTGTTTTAGGACCATTTTGTGCCCATTTTGTGACCTTTTTTGTCCATTTTCTGCCCATTTTCTGCCCATTTTAGATCCATTTTAGGTCCATTTTGTGACCATTTTGTGCCCATTTTGGGTCCATTTTATGTCCATCTTATGACCGTTTTGGGTCCATTTTGTGACCATTTTGTGCCCATTTTGGGTCCACCTTGGGTGTAGCCCTGGCCAGGCTCTGTCCTGCCCAAGGTGTTCCCTAAAGGCCTTTCAATAAATCCCTACTTTATTCTCCAGCTCTGCCCAGTCTCTGCTCCAGCTCAGCCTTCTCAAGGCATCAATCCCTCATAGTTGGTGTCAGCTCTGGGTCTCTCCCACAGGTGCAGGAACATCCCAAGGGTTGGAGAAAGGGATGGAACTCAGCATCACCCTCAGCTTCGGCCACGATCCTTCCACTCTTTGACAACATTCTGGAGGAGGGAAATTCCTTGCCCCAATTCCCAAGACAGCCCCAGTGCCCGTGGATTTTGGCTGCTGGGGAGGGATGCTCAGACAAACTGGATTTTCCAAGCAGCTGAGCCCAGGGTGTGCTGAGCTTCCCCCCAAATTTACTCTGATTCAATATTTTACCAAAAACAACAACAACAACAAAAATTTAGTACAGGGAAAAGCAGAATTCTGATCACTGGGGGTCTCCAGTAAATCTCTGTGATCCCTCATCCTCCCCCAGCACAGAGGAGGCTGGAGGGGCTCCAAAACTCCAGTTTGAAGCAAAAGAAGCTGAAAAAGAAACAAACAAAAACACAAAAAGAAAAAAATAAAAAAAAAAAAAACACCAAAAACAAACCCCAACAGTTGCCCGGGGTTTTCTGCCACCCCTTCCCCCTCCTTTTTGATGGTCCCTGTCTCGTACGAGGCTGCTGAAGGCCGATAAGCGAGGATCTCACCCAGCTTTTCCAAGTGGTGGCGAGGAAGAAAGCGGCCTTTGTGAGGGGCTCTCTGAAGGTCTCTGTTCGGGGAAGGTTGGGAATAGCACAAAAACATCCTTTCTCCCGGGATTGTGGCGCTTCCAGCTCCCGGCTCCGCCACCACCCAGATGTTTCGAGGCCGATGCCGAGAAGGAAAATAAGAGGCACGGCGAGGAAGGCGGGAGAGGGGGGAGCAGGGTGGGACCGGCCCAGGGAAACCTGCGTGGGGTTGTGTCTTTGGTTTTGAGATTCAGAGATTGGGAATTCATATCTTAATTAATTAAGTCAGTCTAGTTATCAATTAGATATCTAGTCTAGTTATCAACTGGCCATCTCCTCATCAGCTTGAGTTTTAAGACAATATTCTTGTCTTAAATTTCTTTAAGACAATATTGTCTTTAAGACAATATTTCTTGTCTTAAATATTCTGGAATGTATGGAGGAGTTGGTGCTGTCAATTTTTTCCCTGCTTTTTGACCTTGTTTTCCTTTATTTTTTTCACTGCATTGCTCCCAGGTTTTCCCAGCCTTTGGACAATTATTCCAGAGTTCATTGCTGGGCTTTTGAAATTGTCTTTATGCAGGAGGAAGGGGGGACCTCCTTGGATGGATGGAAGGATGGATGGATGGATGGATGGATGGATGGATGGATGGATGGATGGTGGAAGGATGGATGATGGATGGATGGATGGATGGATGGATGGATGGATGGATGGATGATGGATGGATGGATGAATGGATGGAACGACTCTGTTCCTACCCAATTGATTGGACAAGGGAAATTAAGTGTGAAACTCCTCCTTATTGTCCGTATCCTCTCCCTAACGATCCTGTCCCAGCGAGAACATCCCCGAGTGCGCAGGCCCCGCTCCCTCCCGAATTGTTCTGCCTCGGCAGGAATTCCTCCGACCCTCCGGGCTGCTCCCGCAGAGGGGTCCGGGCACGGGCTGTGCAATCAGCAAATCCCCGCCGCTGTGGGAAGGGGCTGACCCCGCGCCTCTCCCATCCAGCTGTTGGGATGGGCGGCCAGCTGGGCTTCGTGCTGACAGCTGCCAGATGTTGGTGGCAGGGGGAGGCACCGCTGTCCCCCCCGCTCCCGACAGCTGTGCCGGGCACAGGGGTGGCACAGGGGGGGTCATGGCATGGCCGTACCCCCAAACCCCGACCCTGCTGCTGCTCGTCCCGGCCAAATCCCGGGAGCTAAATCCCCAGCCCTGCGCTTGCCCAGCCAAGCTGCTCCAGGATTTTTCGGCGCTTCAGCCCTGATTTTTTGGGTCCCGCAGCCACCCCTGCGCAGGACAGAGGGGACATTCCCGTCCTGCGCCCTCCCGGGTTGGTCGGAGCAGGGATTGGAAGGATGGAAAAGCAGAGCCTGCAGAGTTGGGAGCTGCAGCCCCGGGAGGAGGAGCCCGGGAGCACCGGGAGCACATCCCGGGAATGTCCCGTGCCAGTCCCCGGGCACCTGTGCGGGGTGACCCGCGGGGTGACAACCCCGGCCCGGCATTCCAGGGCTCTCCCCGCACCCCGCGGGGGCAGCGCCGGACGCTCGGCTCGGTCTGAGGGGACACCGCGGCTTTGGGGACACGTTTGTACCTCACCATCACCCTGTCCCCAAACCCCCGCAGTGCCACCCACCCCCCTGCGGGCTGCAGACCCCCACAGCCTCCCCCCATCCCCATCCCCATCCCCGCTCTCCTCCTCCCTCCCCGCTCATGCCTAATTCCATTCCCCTCTCCCCGCGCAGCTCCCCAGAGCTTGACCATTAACAAATGGACTTGGCCGGAGGCCTGAGCGACCATTTGGATGCTGAGGCTGCCGCGGCCGCTGCTGCCAGCCGGGCCGGGCACGGCGAGGCGCCGGCGCTGCCAGCAGCCCTCGCCCGGCATCCCGGAGCGCTGCCAAATCGCCGCGGTGCCGGTGCCAGCTCCGGGAGAAAAGGCCGAGGCAGCCGCACACAAAGAGGGGTTTATAGCCCGGCCGGGCACCTGACATGGGGAGGAGGGAGGGTTGAGACGTGCTTAGCCCCGATAATCCCCAGTTTGAGTTTAATATATTATTTTTTTTTTTTTTAATCAAAAGCACAGCAACAGCTGGGGCTGAGGCTTTCCAGGAGATGAACTCATGAACAACTGTTCAAAATAACTTTATTCGTGCTGCTATTAGATCAGGCCACTGGGGAGCCACCAATTATTTGTGATTATTCCAGGCAGATAAGGCTGGGGGAGAGCTGAGCACTGACGGGGATCGAGGGCACCTCGGGCTTTGGGCACCTTGGCTGGGCAGCTCCAGCACCCATGGGAGCCTCCAGCACCCATCCCAGCCCCCAGCACCCATGGGAGCCTCCAGCACCCATCCCAGCCCTCAGCTCCCATCCCAGCCCTCAGCACCCATCCCAGCACCCATCCCAGCCCCCAGCACCCATCCCAGCCCTCAGCTCCCATCCCAGCCCTCAGCTCCCATCTCAGCCTCCAGCACCCATCCCACCCCTCAGCTCCCATCCCAGCCCCCAGCACCCATCCCACCCCTCATCTCCCATCCCACCCCTCATCTCCCATCCCACCCCTCAGCTCCCATCCCACCCCTCAGCACCCATCCCAGCCCTCAGCACCCATCCCAGCCCTCAGCACCCATCCCAGCACCCATCCCAGCCCCCAGCACCCATCCCAGCCCTCAGCTCCCATCCCAGCCCTCAGCTCCCATCCCAGCCCTCAGCACCCATCCCAGCCCTCAGCACCCATCCCACCCCTCAGCACCCATCCCATCCCTCAGCACCCATCCCAGCCCTCAGCACCCATCCCAGCACCCATCCCAGCCCTCAGCTCCCATCCCAGCCCCCAGCACCCATCCCAGCCCTCAGCACCCATCCCAGCCCTCAGCTCCCATCCCAGCCCTCAGCTCCCATCCCAGCTCCCATCCCAGCCCTCAGCTCCCATCCCAGCTCCCATCCCAGCCCTCAGCTCCCATCCCAGCTCCCATCTCACCCCTCAGCTCCCATCCCAGCCCTCAGCTCCCATCCCAGCTCCCTGCACGGTGCCAGGGGGAAGCAGAGCAGGTTTGGGCACTGTGGAGGGAGGTGCAGGAGGAACTGGTGTGCTCCAGGCTGGGATGTTTGCAGGGAGATCTGAGACGTTTCTGCCTCAAAACCAATTAACAGCCATGCTGCAGCTAATTAGCCTGTCCACATTTGGGTTGATCATCTTGTTCATCAGCCCCAGAGCTGGCAAAGCGTCGGGGAAGGCTGAGGGGTTTGGAGCAGGGAAGGCCGAGGGGTTTGGAGCAGGGTTGGGAGCAGGGAAGACTGAAGGGTTTGGAGCAGGGAAGGCTGAGGGGTTTGGAGCAGGGAAGGATGAGGGGTTGGAGCAGGGAAGGCCGAGGGGTTGGAGCAGGGAAGGCTGAGGGGTTTGGAGCAGGGAAGGCTGAGGGGGTTGGGGCAGGGAAGGCTGAGGGGTTTGAAGGGATTTGAAGGCTGAGGGGTTTAGAGCAGAGGTTTGGAGCAGGGAGGGCTGAGGGGTTTGAAGCAGGGAAGGCCGAGGGGTTGGAGCAGGGAAGGCTGAGGGGTTGGAGTAGGGAAGGCTGAGGGGTTGGAGCAGGGAAGATTGAAGGGTTTAGAGCAGGGAAGGCTGAGGGGTTGGAGCAGGGAAGGCTGAGGGGGTTGGGGCAGGGAAGGCCAAGGGGTTGGAGCAGGGAAGTTTGAAGGGTTTGGAGCAGGGAAGGCTGAGGGGTTTGGAGCAGGACAAGTCCCTTCCTAGAAATTCCCAGGCCCATGGAGCACCATCCCAGGTCCCGTGTCCCTCATGGTCCAGGCAGGGCAGTTCCCAATCCTTTATCCCATCCCACAGATCAGCCTCAAACCCCTCAGTCAGCTGAGGCCTGGACCTTTTTCCCTTTCCAACATGACCTCAACACAAATCTGAGTGTGAGCTCTGCTCTCCAGCAGGAAAATCTCTCGAGGGAGCCCAAGGTGGGAGCTGAGCCCGGGGGAGCTGCAGGGCCCAGGCTGCCCTGGCCAGCAGACAGACTCCATGAGCTAAGAGGTCTTTTCCACTCCTCGCTCCTGTGATTCAACAATTCTGATCCCTGGGGAATTTTTAAAAATAACCTGGATGAAACAGAAGACGGCAGAGCAGGGAGCAGGCCTGCCTTGGCTGGGGAGGGCAGGCTAACAGCGCTTTTCCATGGTGCTGTTCCATGATTAATCAAGACAAGGAAAGAAAAGAGAGGAGGAAATTGATAAACACAACGGTAACTCCAGCCAGGATTTGCCTCAGTCAGGTTATTAGAATCCTGACATCATGTCTTGAAAAGAAGACTGGAAATAAATCTCTGGGAGATAAGATCTGGCTGGGGGAGGAGTGGAGGTGCACCAGGATGACCCAGCCGTGGTGGGGGTCCCCAAAAAGTTGTTTCTCCCGGTTTTCCTGGGTCTCAAAGCAGCAGCAGGAGCCTGTGGCTTCCATGGAAACATCACACCTTGTGCTCCTGAGCCCATCCTGCTCACGTCACCCCACAGCTGGGAAAAGGCAGCTCCAGGTGGGGGGAGCTCATTTCCTGCCAGGTGATTTCACCAGAACAAACCCCGGGAAGTTTGGGATGGGCTCCAGCAGCCTGGGCTCTCCTGGTGGATGCTGCAGCACGGAGCAGGGCCTCACCCACACCTCGAGCTCTCCGAGGGATCTGCAGCCAGAGCTGGAGCTCTTCCCGATGGTCCCACATTCCAGAGGGGCAGCTCAGGTGGGCTGGGATCCTTGGGATGCACAGCAGGAATTCTCCTGCCTCTTTGGCCTTCCTGGCTGGTATTGGGGCAGGTGTGGGAGCAGGAGTGAGGTCACCCAGGGATGTGGGGTCACCCAGGGATATGGGATCCCTCAAGACTGTGAGGTCACTCAGGAATGTGGGGTTCCCCAGGGATGTGAGTTCCCTCAGAATTTTGGGGTCCCCTAGGAATATGGAGTCCCTCAAGACTGTGGGGTCACTCAGAACTGTGGGGTCACCTGGGGATGTGAGGTCCCTCAGGAATGTGAGCCCAGATCACATGGGGTGAAATTCCATTTTTCCAGCCTCACCAGAGGCACTGGGAATTCGGGAGCTGCTATTTAAAGGGGGCAAAGGAAACATTCTCCCCTTTTCTTTCCCCTTAAACGTCCCCACTCGTGGTTGGTTTCAGTCTGGAATTAACTCCAGTCACCAGAGCTGCTGGACCTGGAATTTCAGGGGAGTCCTCAAGGCCTTTAACCCTTCCCTCCCCAAGCAGAGATGATGGATCCCTAAATCCTCCCCAGCCCTGAGCTCTGGGCTGAATTCCAGCTGAGGAATTTCTGTTCTGTCTCCACATCCCCACAGCTTCATCCCTGGAGATCAGAGCTGCTCCCAGCCCAGCTCCCTGCAGGGGCAGAATTCCCTTTTTTCCCCTCATTTATTTTCCTTACCAAGTGATTTTTCACCTGTGAGCACTCACTCCATGACTTTTCCACAGGCAGCCCCTGTGCCTTCTTCCCCACCCACTGCTTGTTGCTCCAGTGCAAAACCCCAAAGAAAATCCCTGCTGGAAGGAGGACTCCAGAGGCAAACACACTGCCAGAGCTCTGACCCTCTCCAGCCCAGGAAATTCCTTGGCTACTTGTGGAGCTGGCCCGAGGCTGAGCGGGTTGGAAGACGTTAAAAATCCCATTTTTTTGCAATATTCAGGGAGAAAAGGTTTGGATATTGCACCCACAGACCCACTGCAGCACCTCCCTACAGCCTGAGAGGGTTTTATTTTTAAATATATGGTACTGTGGTGTTAAATACCTGATATTAGGAGGTATATATTGAAACAATTATTATATATAGAGAGAGATATATAGATAATTAGATATATATATCTATTATATATTATATAGATAGATAATATATATGTTATTATATATATAAATATACATATTATATAATATATACTATTATATATTTTATATAATATAATATATATTATTATATCTTTTATATAAGATATAATAATATTTTATATTATTATCCACTATGTATATTTTTATATTATATATTGAAATAGTATATATAGTATTCCAATATTATATATTGAAATAATTATTATTGAAATATTAAATATAGTATTCCAATATTATATATTGAAATAATTATTATTGTTGTTATTTTCATTGTTATCCTCCTCCTCCTCATTATTATTATTACTATTATTATTATTATTATCATTATTATTGAAAATACTGGGTTTTTTCAGCCCAGTCTCTCACTCCAAAGGTCGGGATGCAGAGCTGGGATATCGGGATATCTTTCAGAATCCTCCCTGTCACGATCTGCAGGCGACAGTGCCCTCTAGTGCCCCCCACCCCCGCCCAGCCCCTGGCACAGGAACCGGTCGGATCCCCAAATTTTGGGGTTTCTGGCTGGACTCGCTGATGTTTCCCAACCCTCTGGATGCTGTGATTCCATCCCAGTCCCTCACTGCAGGCTGTGCCCGGGGATGTTGGGACAGCCGAGGTGATCCCTGCAGGGAATTCCTGAAATCTTCCTGTTGCTAACTGAGATTTTTCCCACTTTGATTCTGTTTTATTCCTGAAGGATGAGGAGGATGAGGTGGATGTGGATCCCACAGAGCCATGGAGCAAATCCTGGTTCTCCAGGCTCAAGGATCATCAGGTGCTCCTCACCTGCCCTCAGTCCTTCCAAGCCTGGAATTCCTTGGACTCCACCCTGGTGAGCATCCCTGGATGACATTCCAACTTTAATAGCACTTAATTAATTAACCCTAATTAATTATAGCTCCCACTGGCATTGGCTGCCTTCACTTCTCAAAGTCTTGCCTGGTATGAGAATCCCAGAATCTTTTAAAAGGTTGGAGAAGAGCTCCAAGGTCATTGAGTGCCCCATGCCCACCTTGTCCCAGCCCAGAGCTCTGAGTGCCACCTCCAGGAATTCCTTGGATATCTCCAGAGCTGGGCACTCCAAACCTCCCTGGGCAGCCCCTTCCAGTGTCTGAGTCCCCTTTCCATGGGGAAATTCCTCCTGAAGGGATGTGGAGCTGTGCAAGCACCCACAGCCATCCCTGCCCTCACAGCACCCTCAGCCAAACTCCTTCATCTTCTGCTCCGGGAAAGGCTCTCCATGAAAATCCTCTGGAATTGGGGGCTGGACATTCCTGGCATGGCACAAACAGGAGGGAGCTGGGAAAGGGGCTCAGCCTGGAGAAAATGGGGATCCACAAAGGGAAAAGCTTTGCAGCACAGCCCTCCCCAAACTGCCCTCAGTTTTTTTTTTCCTCTCACATTTTCTCCCACTTTTGGATTTTCCCCTTGTGACAAGAGGGACATGGAGGGGCTGGAGAGTGTCCAGGGAAGGGAATGGAGCTGGAGAATTCCTGAGGGAGCTGGGAAAGGGGCTCAGCCTGGAGAAAATGGGGATCAGGGGGAATTTCTGGCTCTGCACAACTCCCTGCCAGGAGGGGACAGCCAAGGGGGATTTGGGATCTGCTCCCAGAGAACAGGGACAGGAGGAGAGGGAACAGCCTCAGGCTGGGCCAGGAGAGGCTCAGGGTGGATATTTGGAAGAATTTCCTCTTGGAAAGTTTGGTCAGGCCCTGGAACTGCCCAGGGAGGTTTGGAGTGCCCATCCCTGGAGGTGTCCCAGGAATTCCTGGAGGTGGCACTCAGCGCTCTGGGCTGGGGGACAAAGTGGTGATCAGGCACAGCTGGATGGTCTTGGGAGTTCTTTTCCAACCTCAGTAATTCTGGGATGGAAAATTCCCTTTCCCAGAGCATCCCTGCTGGGAATGCCCAAGGTGGGAGCTCCAGCAGGGCTGTGGGTGCAGCACCACGGGGCCGTGGGTGCTCCCAGCACTGTTTAACCACGTTTGTTTTCCTTGGCTCTGCCAGGGAAATCTGCTCCTCCAGGACTTCTCATGAAGCCAAAAAATTTACGAGGGAGGTGAAAATGGAGTTTTGCTGTCTGAGATCTGGGGCAGTGCAGTCATTCAGCTGGGGAGGCTGGAGGAAATTTCTCTGGTGCAACACAAAATTTCACTTTCCCGTTTGGAGAATCCGTCAGTGCGCGGAGCAACGCCTGGAGCAACAACCCCGATCCCTGTGGATGCAAAAGAAAAGGGAAACACCTCAGGATTTGTGTCCAGTGAAAAACAACGTGTCTGTGATGGAAAACCTCGTGGGATTTGATGCTAATTTTCGTGGTCACCTTGGCTGTGCTTGAGGAAGTGGCCAGCGCTGCCAAGAGTGAATTTCCCCGATGATGGATGAGGAACCGGAGCAGAAAATAAATAAATATCAGCAACACCTTTTCTTTTTCCTGCTTTTCTGGCAGATTGGTGTCATCCAAGGTCACACATTTGGGCGCTGGAAGCGCAGCCAGAGCTCGGTGCTTTCAAATCATGGTTAAGTCAGAGCAGCTTCTTTTAAGGGCTGGGTTTAAAAAGAAAGATTAAAGTAGAGTCTGCCCCCAAAAAAAATCCCTGTTCATTAATTTTCAGCATTAATTGTCTTCCCTCCTTGTGTTCATTAATTTTCAGCATTAATTGTCTTCCCTCCTTGTGTTCATTAATTTTCAGCATTAATTTTGTTCTCTCCTTGTGCTCAGGCTCAGAAGAAGCTCCCCAGGACAAGCTGGGATAGTGGAAGGTGCCCTGCCCATGGAAGGGATGGAATGAGATGATCCTTAAGCTCACTTCCAACTCAAACCATTCCAGGATCCTGCAAGAATTCCTTGTTTTCCTCCTGCAGCCAGCCCTGCATCCCCCTCGCCAGGTACTGACCCCTCTACACTTCATTTTTTAATTCTATCCATGGAAAAAAATGGGGAAGTGGCACTCCAAGATGGAGAAAATGAGGAATTTTGGACACAACGCTACAAATCTCAACAAGCAGGGAATTCCAGCCGTTCTGCAGGTTTGGAGACAGCCTGGGAAGATTTCAGGATTGGGGGATTGGGTTTTTTTTACTCTTATGATTTTTTAAATTTTTTTTCTATTTTTTTTCTATTTTATTTTCTACTTCCTATTTTTATTTTTTTATTTCTCTCTCCCTCTCCAAAAAGGAGGGAAGGAGATGTGTGAGGTGACAGCAACAACACAGCCCCGGAGGGAGGAGGACAGAGCTGGCGAGGGAGGGATGGAACAAGCAGAATTTATGGCAACCTTTGGAAAAATGATAAATTTTCAGCTGTAGTTTTTATAGGGAAAGGGGAGCAGAGCACGGGTGAGGGAACAGAATAATCAAGAAAGCATAAATTACAAATGGGGTTGGCTCGTGGATAATGGGAGTTTCTCCTGGAGTAAGATCCAAGGAAATGCACAGGAATTACCTGCAGGACGATTTTCTGGGAAGTCACCTCAGGGTGAAATTCTCTGTCCTGGCTCCCAGAGCTGCTGGAACCCAGGACATCCCTCTGGCTGCCCTGGGTGGTCCCAGACCCTGGCACGGAGTCAGAAGTGTCAGTGCCTTCGATCTCAGCCCATGGGAGAAATCACCAACCTTGTGTGAAGATTTACAAACCACAAGAGTTTGATTAGGATGATAATTAATTTATCACAGGGTGCAAATGCAGAATTTTGGGGTTTTTAATGAAGGCTCAAGGAGGCAAAATGGAGGAATCTGGGCCTGTCCCTGTCCTTCTGCTCCTTCTTCTTGTCCTCCATTTCCTGCTGTGGTGGTGGCACTTTTGGATTGGGTTGGAGTAGAAATGAACTGACACAGGTGAGAGGTGTTGGTGTGTAACTGCAAACATGGAACACGCAGTGATTGGGGCAAAGAGTGCAGACTGAACTGGGATTTGGGGCATCCAACAGAATTCTGGGATTTGGGGCATCCAACAAAATTCTGGGATTTGGGCCAACCTAAAAAATTCTGGGATTTGGGACAACCTAGAAAATTCTGGACATCCTGGTTGGGGTCAGTTGGTCATGACCTGGACAGCAGCAAGGACCCAGCAGGGCAGGGACTGAATGTACCAGATAAGAAAAAATAAACAAATAATGAGCAACCTTGAGAACCTGAGCTGAAACATCTCGACCTCTTCTCCTGGCCCGGGGTTTGGGAGGACTTTGCACAAACATCTTGGGGCCACCAGCCCAGGAACCCAGAAAAGCCATCCCCCAGCCAGGCTGGACAGGGCTTGGAGCAGCCTGGGAGGGTGGGAGTGGAAGAATGAGATGAGCTCCAAGGTCTCTTCCAGCCCAAAACATTCCAGCAGCCCCTGAGCTCAAAGGGTCTGAGCATTCCCAGAGGATTTCATGGATGACTCCAGGTGTGCAGGAGCAGCCCGGAATGGGAATGCACCGAGCATTTCTCCACCCCATTTCTCACACGACCAAGCCTTGCCCTGACAGCCACGTTTTCCCCCTAAACCTGCTGGGTTTGTTTTTCTTTTTTAGGTTTGAATCCATCTGCAAATCCCTTTTGATGGCAGAAACGAGCCAGATTTCCTTGGGAATTGTCCTTTGGATTAGTTCAGCAAACTGCCTGAGCCCTGAGCTGGAGCTGCCTCGGGATCTTCGGTGGGGCAAAGCCTGAGGAGCTGCGAGAGGCAGGGATGGAGCAGATGTTGACGTGCAGGGAAAATACGAGACACGGGAGCCTGAGAGGATAAATCTGAAAAATTAACACCTGGGAGGCCACAAAAAAAAAGGAGCGAAATGTGTTTTGGTAATCACTGGGAGCCGCCGACCCCTCCTCCCGCAGCTCCCAAACCTGAGATGTCACTCAGCCCCTGATTAACACGTTACCGAATTTCTGCCCTCGTTTAATAGAAGTTTTACGTAACACGCAGGTAATTGCTTCCAAATGGCAGGGGAACAATGCGGCCCTCTGTGCGTGGCATTGTTTCAGCGGCAGGTGAAAACTCCTCTTGTTGTCTCCGTATCAGGGAAAATCCCCCGGCCAAGGGGGACAAAATCGCCCCCGTGCCCGGCAGCTGCTCTTGCAGTGACTCCAGAGACAAAGGAAGAGCATCTGGGAATGTTTGTTCCCTTCAGGTGTCCACATGAAGGAGCATGCGAGAAAAATGGGGAGAGGCTGTTCCCAAGAGCATGGAGTGCCAGGCTAGGGAGAATGGATTTAAACTGAAAGAGGGCAGGGATGGGTGGGATATTGGGATGGAATTCCTGCCTGGGAGGGTGAGGAGGGCCTGGAATAGAATTCCCAGAGAAGCTGTGGCTGTCCCTGGATCTCTGGAAGAGTCCAAAGCAAGGTTGGATGGGGTTTGGAGCACCCTGGGATGGTGGAAGGTGTCCCTGGGATGGCAGGGGTGGGACACAGATGGGCTTTGAGATCTGGTCCATTGTGGGACTCCTGGAGAGATCAGGGTGCTCCAATGGCTCTTTCCTGTCCTGCTCCAGTGCTTTCCATCCCACCAGGACAAATCCCCTTCGGATCAAAGCCCCCAGCCCAGAGCAGCAAGGACACATGGGAAGGTCTGGACAGGAGCCAGGCTGGGGAGAACGGAGCAAAGTCTGGATAAAGCTCATGGAATGCTGGTGCCTGGATATTTTTGGCCTTCTCTGCTGCAAAAATCTGTTTGAGGTATGTGAACATCACCTGTCCATGGAATGGGATCTGAGGAGCTGGGAGAGAGGAACAGCCTGGCAGGAGGTGTGTGAGCATCACCTGTCCACGGAATGGGATTGGGATTGGGATTTGAGGAGCTGGGACAGAGAAACAGCCCAGAAGGAGATGTGTGGGTGTCACCTGTCCATGGATTGGGATGGGGATTGGGATCTGCATTGGGATTGGGATCTGAGGAGCCGGGACAGACGAACAGCCTGGCAGGAGGTGTGTGAGTATCACGTGTCCATGGAATGAGATTGGGATTTGCATTGGGATTGGGATCTGAGGAGCTGGGAGAGAGGAACAGCCCGGCAGGAGTTGTGTGGGTATCACCTGTCTGTCCATGGAATGGGATTGGGATTGGGATCTGAGGAGCTGGGACAGAAGAACAGCCTGGCAGAAGGTGTGTGGGTGTCACCTGTCCATGAAATGGGATTGGGATTGGAAATGGGATTGAGATCCCAGGAGCCAGGACAGAGGAACAGCCCGGCAGGAATTGTGTGGGTGTCACCTGTCCATGGAATGGGACTGGGATTGGGATCTGAGGAGCTGGGACAGAGGAACAGCCCAGCAGGAGGTGTGTGGGTATCACCTGTCCATGGAATGGGATTGGGATCTGAGGAGCTGGGACAGAGGAACAGCCCGGCAGGAGGGTTTTGCCTCGCTCCACAGCTCTGTGCTGTAAGCAACACCTGCTGAGATGAAACCCTCTGGCTCCTTCCCCCTTCTCCAAGGCAAACACAGGCAGCTCTATTCCCACTCCCAAGAAATCCATCTTCCAGCATTTTCCTGCTTTTGTGTGTGCTTTGTTTTCTCCAGTGCCGCAGAGCTTGGACGCATTTTCCATCTCACATGGAGCTTTGGATGCTGCCTCTTTTCCTCCTCTGCCTCCATAAAGAATAACAGTGGCCTGTGTTGTGTTTTCCCTGGATCATGGGCTGCTGGAAAGCAAAGGGAAGCTTGTGTCTGGAAGAGAAGGAGGGCAGGAGGATCCTTTTCCCCAGCAGAGCTGCAGCTCTTTGGCCTCCTCGAGCCTTCATGGTGAGCAGCAAATTGTCCTATAAAAATTCTCCTCTTGAGTTTTGTTTTTCTAAGGAAGCTATTTTCCCAGCTTGGAAATTTGGGATTTAAATGTCCTACTTTTTAACTGGACAGCAAATCCAGGAGAAATGGGCTGAAATCCAACGGGTTCTTCAGATTCTGCCTCTCCCTGAAAACAGAAGGAAAATCAGGACCCTGTGTTCAGACCAAGAGGGAAGAAAGGCTGGGGAGACACCTGAGCATCCCCCTTTTCACTCCTTTTTCCCTTCTTTCCTGTTCCAGCCTGGCTCTGGGGACAACACCCAGGGAAATTTGTGTTTGGGGCTCTCTAAGATGCCTCAAAAAATCTCCAGAGGTTGGAATGACACAGATCCTCCCATTTTTGTGACTTCCACTCTAATTCTAAAGAAGGTTCTAAGCAGAAATTTCTTTCAGAAAGGAATTTCTTCATCTTTCAACCTCTGAGCTCTGGTTCCCAATGCTCCAGCTTGGATTATCTCCTAAAAAAGAAGCTTCAAACCCCACCCTCCTTTCCCTGTTGGATCCATTGCCATGGTGGTTTCCAATGACCTTAGGAATGCTGAGTAACCTGGGATGGTGGGAAGTGTCCTGCTCCCAGGAACAGGATGGGTTTTAAGGTCCCTTCCAACCCAAACCATTCCAGGATTCTGTGCTGGAATCACTGGGCAATATTTTGCCTTTGGATCTTGAGTTATGGAAGTTTTAAGGGATTTGAAATCCGTGCCTGAAATTTGTGGTTGGTGTCACTCTCTGAGCTGAGAGCTTTGAGCTCAGAGTTATCCAGAGCAGCTTTCCTGGGATCTGAGGCACCTGGGAGCCAGTTCCCAACAACATCCTTCCATCCTTCCATCCTTCCATCCTTCCATCCTTCCATCATCTTCCCATCCTTCTTTTCCCAGGGAAACCCCATCCCCTCCTATTCCCTTAACCTCATCAGCCTCTCTCAGCCTTGGGCTGCCAATCCACCCCAAAGTGGGGCCAAAACTCCTCAGCCTTTTGTTTCCTCAGTAGCAAAGTCGGAGCTGCAAATGCAGGACGGAGGATTTGGGATGGGCAGGGTTGGGAACAGAATCCTCTTGGCCACGGGAGCATCTTCAGCTGCACAGAGCAGCAGAGACAAATGAACTGGAGGAAGCGTTTCCTCTGCCGAGGGCTCTCACCCGCCAGCTCCTGCTCCCTGCAGAGGTCAGGGGTTGAGAAATGAAGAAGAAAGGGAAAGGGATAGAAAGATCCATCTTCCCTCATAAAATCCCCAGAGCAGGGGGCATTTGGAAGTCATTTTTCACCGGGCTGAGAGCTCTTTCTGGCCTTTTGGCAGATATTCTCTTCTCAAACCTCATAGATTTGGATGTTGGGAAGTGTTTTCCCCTCGTCCTCACGGGTGTTGGAAGAGGAGCGTTACCCTGGGTGCAGGGTTGAACTTCCACACTCTGGTTTGTGTTTTGGGCTAAGAGGGAGCCAAATTCCCACTGCAAATTGCTCTGTTCCTCAAAATTCCAAGATTTTAAAGGCATTGGGGCTCAGCTGCAAGAAGAAATGAGGGGTTTGGATTCACTGGGGTTCATGCACTGATAAAACCCATGCAAGGAGAGGAAGGAGAGTTTCAGCCTGGCTAAAGGAAATCTAAATAAAATTCCTTTTCTGGAAAGAAGTCAAGAAAATTATTTTCCTTCTGTGTTCCTGTCTCTCTTCTTCTGGCTTATAAAAACACCTTGGCTGGGATATTCCCCCAACTCTGCCTTTTATGAAAAAGCCCTGCTCAGGCTGTGCAGATTTCACGCTGTTCCATGAAAGTAAAATTTTATGACCAGAAGCTGAAATTAGGAAGGAACTTTTTTTGTTGTTGTTGCTGTTGTTGTTGTCGTGGCTTGGATTTTGTTGGTAGTCAGGAGGATTTGTTCATTTCTGCTTTTTCTACAGCACAGCCAGGGCTGAGCCCTCCGAGGTTTTTTGGGATGCTGCTCCAAGCAGGTGCTGGTGTTGGAAAGGTGAGCAAGGGGTGGGTGGTGCCCTCCCTGTGCTGCTCCCCTGGAGCAGGAAGGTTTCTGTGGCTCTCTGGGGACAGATGTGTGGGACAGCAAATGTCCCATTGCAGCCTCACAGGGTGACAAAGTGGGAGTGATTCCATGGACAAAGTGGGAGTGATTCCCTCCTCCCCTCTGGGAATCCAGAGCCTGTGGATCCCAGCTTGCTCTGAGCCCACATCCAACACCAGCTGTGTCTTGGCTGGTGAGTGCCTGCAGGACTTTTTTTGCCATTTTTCACTTGAAATGGAGCACTTCTGTTTCTCCATTAATTCCTCCTCTTCTGCTAAAAAAATCCTATGGAAAGGAGAGAAAAAACCAATTTAAGAGGTCACTTGGTCCTTCTTTATTGGGTGAGTGACTCTGAGGGGTCTGTGACATTTAAAGGGGTTAAAGGAGAGTTGCACAGGGTTAGGTGGAAGTCAGAGCTGTAGGAACAAGGTCAGGACAGGACGGTGATGGGATGGATGGAAATGAGAGATCTCTGGGGTCAGGGCTGGGTTTGGAGCCTGTGGTTCATTGCACAGGGTGTGGGTGCAGGGCCCTGCTACGAACTGCCAGGCACAGCTCAGAGCAGAGAGAGAGTGAGGAGGGAGAGGAGAAAGGAGAGAGAGAAAAAAGAGAGCAAAGTTCCCATTCCAATCCATTAAATCTTCTTCTATCCTGAATATTCTGATTTACACCAACCAATCCAGCACAAGATACAAATCCTGTAGCATTTACACACAGCCTGTAAGAATCATTACATTTCCATTCTGTGTTAGATTTTAAACCCTAAAAACGACTCTTGGGACCCCTCCTGCCCAGCCAGCAGGGTCTGCTCTGACCCTTGGGCTCTTGGTAAGGAGAAGGGCAGTGTTTAATTGATTAATTGTTTAACCTTCAGCTGGCCATACCATTGTTTTCCAGCTGTTCAATAACTAAAGCTCAGCATCTTAGACATCCAAACTTGCTTTTAATTCTATTTCACTTACAGGTTTTATGTTCTCTAAATCTAAGCAGTTGTATTTAAAAGGCTTTCCTGTTTCATCTTTCCCAACCTCGAGCCGTTCATTCCAGTGTTGGCTCCTCCTGGTTTCCACCTCCAGCATCCATCCCTGCATCCCCTGGGACAGATCCAGAGCCCCCTGGTTCAGTGGGAACATCGACCTGGCACCATCCCACCCACCCCAGCTGTGACTCCAGCCTGGGCTCCTCTCCCTGCCCAGCTCCTCTGGAGCAGCATCCCAAGGGATTCCAGGCCATGGATCTCCTCTCCCTGCTCCAGACACCCTGGTTGGGATGGGGGATGCAGGTCAAGCCCCCGACCCCTTGGTTTCCTCCCAGCCCAAATGTCTGCACAGCCTCGGCAGATTTACGGGGCAGCCGTGAGCGTTTCCTCAGCTCTTTATTAATAATGCAGGCATCAAAAAAGGAGCAGCCTTTCCTTCCAAGGCCTCTCCGAGCCCAGGATAATCCCAGGAGGGATTTGGCAGCCCCCAACAGAGGGTTTGGGGGTGGGCAATGCTTTACAGCCCCTTTGTTGGAGCTGGGGCTGTTCCCCCAGCATCAAAGCACAAATGGAGGCTCCGGGATGGGCTCTCCATAAATCTGTTCCCTTTAATCCTTCCCTTCCCACTGTTTGCAAACTGGGGGAAGCTGGAAGGGCAGACTGGACTGGGCAGGGCAAAGGTTTAACCCTTTGTGCTTTGGGAGCAGAGGAGTGGAAGGAGAAGCAGGTTGGGGTTGTGCTCAGCAATCAAACCTCAGGGGCAGATCAAGGAGCTCCTCTGGAAGTTTGCTAATTCCAGCACTGGATATAAGGAATAAATCTGGCTGCATTACAATCACTTCAAGCTACACAAGCCATAAATGCAGAACTCTGAGGGTCATTCTGGTCTTCTGGTGTTTGCACCAACACCTTTGTCAAGGCTGTCCTGTTGTGCCAGCAGTTCCCTGGTCCTGAAGGGATTTTTAGGCTCCCAGTGCCACTGGAGGTCAGGAACAGGTACCAGGGTGATTTTTCAGGTGATTAACAGGGTGATTTTCCCACAGTCCATCAGTGATCACCTGAGGGTCACAGCTGGGAGCAGACCTTGTGTGTCAGCAGGGATTCCCACCCTCCTTGCCCTGTTCCCATAAATATTCCCAGTTTGGGATACCTCCCTGCCCAAGAGAGGAACAGCAGCAAGGGCAGGGCAGGATTGGGGCAGCGAATTCATCTCTTCCTTCCCCCATCCCCATCTTTTAGGCACCGAGAGCTGAACTTTGTGTCCGTGTGGCCATAAAAGGCGGCGGGTTTTTTCAAGGCAGCTTTCCAGCAGCGATGAAAGGTCCTGCAGCGGGCAGAGGCTGCTCGGGGAATGGAACAAATTGTGGGTTTATGGCTCCCGTGTGTGTGGGGGGCTGTAAATCTCCCAACTTTTAACGCATCTGTTCTTTCCCGAGCAGGCTACCAACGGCTCGAGGAGGAGAGGGAGAAATATCCGACATTTCCTGACATGGGCTTGCCCCGGGGAGTTCCTCAGGAAGGTTTTTAAAGGAATATTTATGGATGATCCTGGTGAATCAGGCCCTAAAAGGTACCGAGAAAGGGCTGGTGTTCATTAACGTTTGGGAACTGTGCATTGAGGATTTCCCTGTGGAGGGGCAAAAGAAATGGAGTGAAAGTGAAGGAGCTTTCGAGTTAATCCCGTTCTTTTTTCAGGTTATTGTAGTTGCTAAAAATCAGAACCTTATTTTTGATGAAGGAAAAAAAAAATACTAAAAGTCCATTTTTAAGATGATTTCCCTCAAAAGTTTCTCTCCAGAATTCCATACTGAGAAAAAGAACAGATCTTTGACTGAGACTTGTGAAATGCCTCAGCATTAATTACTCTGGGTTTAGGAACAGGAAAATTAAAACAGAAGGAGGGATGGGTTGGTGGAAGAGCATCCCAGGGTTCTGACTTGCAGTGCCTTTTCCCAAGGCCAGCTTGAGTCACTTAAAAACCTCAGGGATGAGAAATTCCCTCGGAGTTTGAGGGTGAGGAACTCCTCCCAGATTTGTCCTTTCTGGAAAGTGCCTTTGGAACAGATTTATTCAATGGATTCATGGGGAACATAAGGCCCCATGTGTCCTCTGTCCTGTTCCTTTCAGTGTCCCATCTCCAGGTTTATCTGAGTGTGCTGAGTCAACCAGAGAAAAAGAAAATTCCAGAGTTTTGGTTTAAAATGCACAGATCTCTCCATAACCCTCAAAGTCTGAACTTCTTGGGATTTTTTGCTGTGGCTCTGCTCCTCCTGATCTCAGAAGGAACCACTTTTCTGTGGCTCCCACTGCATTTTCCTGGGGTTTTTCAGTCCTGGGTGGATGGGTGGGCACAAATTGGTGCTGGGTGGGACACATGGGGCCAACAGGGTCAGCAGTGGGGACACCTCAGTGATATCACTGGAACTCAGCAGCCATCCAGGCATGAGGGTCAGTGCACAGAGCCCCCAGATTGCTGCCTTTGGGTCTCCTTCCACCCCTGGGATGATTTCAGGGGGCCAGAGGCTCTGCAGGAGGTGCAGGGCTGTGCATGCAGAGCTGTGCACGCCCTCCAGGACTCCAGCAAGGATTCCCTGGGAGAAGCAGCTGGGCCACTCCTCTTTTTCAGGGGGGATGTGCAAAATTCCAGGAGCAACCAGGAGGTAAAAATCAATTTTTCCTTCTCCTCACAAGCTTTGGAGCTGTGGTACCTCAGGTGTTCCTACCTGGGGGTGATGGCAGCTAGAAGGACCTTGTTGAACAATTTCATCCATGAAAAAAATCCTTGGATTTGGCTCTGCTCAGCTCTGGGCGCTCTTGGCACGAGGCAGGAGGTGAAGAGATCAGCACAAGAAGAGCAAACCTGGCCCCAAGCCCTGAGATCAGGGTCTTGAGGAGGCACCAGGCAGGAACACGAGGATTTTCTGCCCTGAGTTTGGGGTCCCAGAGAGGCACCAGGCAGAAACATGAGGATTTTCTGCCCTGACATTGGAGTCCCAGAGAGGAACCAGACAAGAACACGAAGATTTTCTGCCCTGAGATTGGAGTCCCAGAGAGGCACTGGGCAAGAATATGAGGATTTTCTGCCCTGAGATCAGGGCCTTGAGGAGGCACCAGGCAAGAACACGAGAATTTTGTGCCCTGAAACTGGAGTCCCAGAGAGGAACCGGGCAGGAACACGAGGATTTTGTGCCCTGAGATCAGGGCCTTGAGGAGGCACCGGGCAGGAACACGAGGATTTTCTGCCCGATGAGCTGAGCTGCAGCTGCTCTGCTCCATCCTCAGGGGAGGGGGACAAGGAGGGGGTGCAAAGGCACGATGACTTCAGCAGCAGGACGAGGCCAGGCTGGTGTCCAGCTGATCCTTGCGAAACCCCCTCTGGAGCGTGCTGGGAGCCGTGCCCAGCCCCGAGCGTGTCCGGCCATCGCGGCGTCCCCGCTCGAGTCACTTCTAACCCAGTACTGGCTTCTTACCACAGGCATGGAAAAGGAGGATTTTTTGCTCCTCAGTGACCTCATGAATCCAAGATGCTGCCAAATCCTCCATCCATCTTGGCATTTAAAGCATCAACACCTCCCTCCCAAATGAAAAGGGAGTTAAAGGTCCTGTGCTTCCCTGTGCCCTTTGCTCTCCCTCCGTTTTAGGGAAGGCTCCTCTGCTCCAGAAACTGGATTTGCAACTGTGGCCTTGTGATCCTGCACCCAGAGCTGCAGTGGGGCTGGGAGCAGCTCTGGAGGAGGCCCTGGGGATCCCTGGATTTGTCACAGCAGCTCAGGAGCCACTCTGGGACAGCTGGGTTTGGTCCATGGCTGTGCACTCCCAGTCCCTCAGGGTGGGTGCTCCAACTCTTCGCTCACCACTCGTGTTTCCAACCAAGCTCCATCTCTCCCCCCTGTTTCCTTTTTGCCGAGACTCTGCTTTGGAACTTGCACAACCCCTGCCCAAAAATAACCCTGGCGCCTCTCCCAGCCGTGGGTGTCAGCACTCCTGCACGGGGAAGGGGACGGCTGAGACCTCACTGGTTTTTGTGGCACATTTTGGTCACCTCTGGCACCTCTCTGCTACCAAATTTACAAGGTTCTGCCCCTTTTCCAGCTTTTGCCTCCTCTCCCAGGCTCATCCCTGCCCCTCGGAGGTCTCTGGAAGCACCAAAGCTTTTCTTGGCGCAGCCATGTACAGAACATGGCACAGACAAAGCCATAAAAGCAGCCTTGATTTTTAAATCCAGGAGTTTTCCTCCCTTTGCTGATTCCTTTGGGATGACATGGAGATGCAGCAGAGAGGATGAGGCTGGGATCCTGCTCTGCTTGTTCCCTGGTGGGTGATTTTTCCACCAATGCAAGAGGAGCTCTGGGAATATTTTTTAATGAAGGAAAACAGAGGGATAACGGCCATGGGTGATCCTGGGCTCTCCCTGGGATCGTTTCTCTGGGGTGGATAATCAAAACTGGGGGGAAAGCCAAGGGTCTGTGCCCAGCTGGTGCAAATTGGCCAAATTCTTAAGATTTTAATGAGTTTGACCCCCACAGTCACCTGTGGAACTCCCTCCCATGCTCTGGGGAGAGGCATTATAAGGAGAAGGGGAAGTTATTCCTCTTGGGAATTTTTCCAGCTCCTCTGTGCAGAAGGGAAGCTCAGTCCTGGCTGGTCCAGGCAGGTTGGAGGAACTTTGAGACAAGGATTTGGCTTGGCCCTGTGGTAGTGTGGAATATTTTCCTGTTTAAGTACGTAAATCACAGGAAAATGTCCCAAAATGGTGGGAATGAACCTTGAGAGCAGCCTGTGCCATGGGGAAACAGCAGCAGGAGAGTTCAGGAAGGCTGGAAAGGCAACCCTGGCTGTGCTCTGAGGAAAATTCCCCATCCTGGAGATCTGCACCAGCCCAGGACCCACCTGCAGTGCCCGAGGAGCAACCAGAGCCTCCCAGGCTGGGACAGCCCTGCCAAGTGACATCCTTTGGGGTAAGTGACCCGATTTTGGGGACCCCCACGGCCAGTGATGACCTGGGTTAGAGCAGCTGCAATCCTGCTTTTCTCCCTCCCCTGGGAAAGGCTGTTGATCCCCTGGGCTGGTGGTGGGAAGCAGGAACCCTTCCCTCTGGTTGGGCACCTCCTCTCCTGGCCAAGGCTTTGTCTGGGGCCAGCCCCAGCCTTTCTCTGGATTAATTTAAGATGCTGTGAAGTGAGAGCTTTGGGGGTGGGAGATGCTGTCCAAAACTTGTTTGGAGGCCTGGCTGGATAAATCCCCGTGGAATTTAATTTAACCAAGCTGACACCAGTATGAATCACAGCAGCATTCCCAGCTCTTGGACACTTCCTACCAACTGCCTGCAGGGCTCTTGCTTTTTCAAGGGAAGGCTAAAAGCATCTCAAAACTATTAAAGTCCTAAAATAATAGTGGGGGGGAGGGTTTAAAAAATTTCACTGAGGAAAAAACAACATCTGGTATAAAAATCTGCTGGCCAGGGGCAGCAGGAGCAGATCCCACTTATCAGGGTTTGGCTGGTGGAGGCTGGAAGTGCCTCAGCCCCGTGATCCCAACATATCCCAAAGCCGTGCCTCATCTGTCTGCAGGATTAGATGGACACAGAGAGGCTGGAGAAGTCGGGATAAAAGAAAGGACAGAGGGAATTTGATGGCAAGAGGAAGGAAATGAAAGAAAGGCTTCCAGGAAAGGGAAGGAGACAACGGTGTATTTATAAATACGGGGTTTAAGTGAAGGCTCTGGGACACAGTCAGGCTGCTCCACAATGAAATCCATGAGGTAGCTGTCTGCTCCCGGGATTTAACCGAAGAGTGACATCTCTTCAGAGGCAGGAAAGTGGTCAGGACTAAGCATGAGACATGTAAGATGGCAGAATTCAAAAGGATAAACATTATTTGATACCTTATTTATAGGGCACCACAGGGGAAAGGTAAAGGTTTCAGAAAAGAAAGAAGCACTTTAATTTTATCTGGAGATTTTCCAACAATAAAATCTAATCCATCATTCTCCGTGTGTGACTGCTCTTAATGAAAATTTAGAGGCTGCGAGTGAAATTTAGAATTCCCAGGGGATGCTATTAGGAAGATGTCTAGCAGCTATGCAAAACCTGTTAGATCAGAGCCCTGCCAGAGGCCGGCCAGGGCTGCAGTGTGAAAAGGACACCTCAGAATTTGGGGAGCCGAGGCCCCGCCGGCCTCTCCTGCTGGGATTCCTCGGATGGACGCTCATCCCAGGGCTCCCCCCGGGATGGGATCACCAGGGACACCGAGATCCAGCCATGGCAGCTGTGTTGATCCCAAAAAAGAGGGATTTGGGCCATTTGTATTTGGTTTTTATCCAAAGCACCTCATGGTGCTGAGAGTTGTTGATTCCTCCCATGCCCTCCCCAGGTTTTTTAAGTGATCCCAGTTCAGAGCTCTCAAAAGAAGCAGAGAAATTTTTAATTTTTCTATTTTTTAATTTCTATTTTATCTATTTCTATTTTTTTTCTGTTTTTAACTATTTAATCAGAGAATCCTGGAGTGGTTTGGGGCAGAAGGAAATTTTAAAGCTCATCCAGTTCCAATCCCAACACCCTCCACAATCCCAGGATGCTCCAAACCCCATCCAGCCTGGCCTTGGACAATTCCAGGGATGCAGGGGCAGCCACAGCTTCTCTGGGAATTTTATTCCAGGGCCTCCCCACCCTCCCAAGGAGGAATTCCTTCCCAGTATCCCATCTAAACCTACCCAAGGTTGCTCCAAGCCCCATCCAACCTGACCTTGGACAATTCCAGGGATGCAGGGACAGTCACAGCTGCTCTGGGAATTTTATTCCAGGCCCTCCCCACCCTCCCAGGGAGGAATTCCTTCCCAATATCCCATCTAAACCTACCCAAGGTTGCTCCAAGGCACATCCAAGCTGGCTCTGGACTCCTCAGGCCATCTTGGAGCTGCACAGAGCCACAAAGTGCCTCTCATCCCTACTCATTTCCAATCCTCTGCACTTTATTTTTAATTAAAGCAGATCACCAGACTGTTTCCAATAATATTTAATGGCCAAAAAGGGGCTTCAATTATAAAAACAATAATGTTCAATTATTGAAGGGCCTGCGTGTACATCATGAATCAGTTTAATACCAAAGTCACTGCCAATTATTCAACTGATTCAAAAATGAGACTCCATCAGAAAATGTTAAATCACAGGATAAATCTGTCCTGGGCAAGGCTTTGGTAATCAAAATTCTCTTAAAGCAGAAAAAGCTTTTCTAAAAGCAGGGGGGAACAAAAAGGTTACAGCTTAAGCCAGACATTAAATAGTAATGCCAGATGTTAAACAGTTGACTGGAATTATTGGCAGCTATCAAATGCAAGATACTACTGGGTGCAGAGCTCTGCCACCGAGTTTGTAATCTGGGCAATGGGTTTAAATATTCCTGTCATTTTCTGCCTATGGAGAAGAGGCAATTTGGATTATAGAATAATAACCTCCTAATTCTCAGCAGATGAGCATCAGCCTCGTGCAACATCAAAAACCAAGCTCAAGTTTAATGTGGAACCTTCAATGAGAGATGGTTTTAAACTCTGTAATTCTGTTGGATCTGTGGAATTAAGCACAAGGCACTGCTGGGACCCCTGTGCCTGCAGACAGCAGAAGGCACCTCGAGAATTCCTAAAAATGCAGAACAAAACACCCCAAAAAAAGGGTTCATAGATTTTCATGTCCATCTTTTCTACCCCAAAATTTGCTTTATTTCAATTTTTCCATGAATTTCTGTGCTGGAGAATGCAGGACCCTGGGATCACTTGGAACAGGTACTGCCTGCCCTTGTGGGGTGCCAATTCCTTGGTGGCTCTGCCTTACCCCCTCTCCATCCCATCCCACATCACCCCTTGTGCTGCTGTGTCCAGCAGGATTTGGGGCCCTGCTCTGGCACTGATTTATTGCCACTGTATTTATTTATTGTGCAGCACGAGGGGTGTGGGATCCTTTAGAACTCCAGCTGGGTGTCCTGCACCAATCCCCCTGTGGCATCAGGGACTGCTGCCATCCATGGGGAAAAAACGGGATCTGGTACCTCCTGCTCAGGCCAGATCCCAGGAGGATCAGTCAGGGATCTTCTCCCAGCAGGGAAAACTCGAGCAGGACCCTGAGCACCTCCTGCCCTGCAGGATGAGATCTGCACTCTCTCCATGCTCAGTTTGGGGTATGTCAGAAATAACTTCTGTAGTGACAGGACAAGAGGGAAACTGAAAGAAAAGCGGTTTAGGTGGGATATTGGGAAGGAATTCTTGGCTGGGAGGGTGGGGAGCTTCCACAGAGAAGCTGTGGCTGTCCCTGGAATTGTCCAAGGCCAGGCTGGACGGGGCTCGGAGCAGCCTGGGATGGTGGAAGGTGTTGAGGGTGCAGTGGGATGGTTTTTAAGGTCCCTTCCAAGCCAAACCCTTTGGAGATTCCATATTTCTCTGAATGGAGCTCCCCACAGGCACAAGGACAGCCCCAGCCTTTGCCACTCACTGCACCCTGTAATAAATTGTCCCCCACGCCTGGGCTGAGGCTGAAGTAACAAAACTCAGACGAGCCAAACCTCACATTTGCTTTAATTTTGAATATTTTTCTCCCTGTTTTTCTCCCTCCTTCCTTGCTGCAGAGCTGAGAGCGTGGACAGCACGGCTGGGTTTGTTCCTGCCTCGGCACCGGCGGGAACATCCCAGCTCCAAGGCTGGAGGATGGCGAGGAAAGGGTCAGGACACATCCCCCCGACTGCGAGCTGAAGAAAAATGTTGGCAGAGCAAAGCTTGCCACAGGAAGAAAAGGTTGTCCTGGCTGTTCATATTCCTCCACATGGGGTGAGTAAAACTGTCGGTCAGACTGAAGCGTCTGATGCACAGAGGGGAATAAAAACTCATTAAAGGGCCAAAAGGAAACCCTATTAAAATATCAAATATAAACCGGAGGAGACTTGATCACCCAAGTGCTGGAGGAGTGTCAGGGCTTGAATGAATCCGACTTTTTTTCCCCCTGAAAGCAGAGGAAATGCGTTTTGTGGAAAGCCAGGTGGGACGAGGGGCAGGTAGGGTGTCAAAGAGCACTGATAATATTTCAGGGCCTCGCTCAGAGCCGGGAATACGAAGGGGATTTATCCGGTTTTCAGCGGGGAGGAGAGTGCTGGCAGATTTTTGAAGGAATTCCAACGAGGTTCAGACTCATCTGGTTCTTAAATCGAGAGCTCTTGGCCGCCGCTGTGCCGAGGCAGGAGCATCTCCACTCCTCATTCCCAGGACACAGCCTGGCTCAGGAATCAGCACCGGTGGCTCCACGTGATTCTGCTGCCCTGGCCTGGCTGCTGTGCTGCTGAAAAGCCAAAAAAAAAAGAGCATTTCATGTGTTCTGAACTATCCTTGTCACAGCATCTCCTTTCTGCTTTATGTGGTCTTGGGAGAGGAAAGAAATTACAGGGGAAAGAGCTGAATGAAATGTTTTCTTCCAAGCACTAAAATCCATGTTAGCCCTGTCGGTGCTGGAAGGGATGGAGCCTGGTTTCCAATGGATTTGTGCCGCAGGATTTTTAAACCAAACTGAACTGGGGCTCTGTCAGGCTTTTACCCCTTCCTACACACCAGGAAAACCACGTGGGGGAAAAAACCCAGGATTTATACCTCACCCAGAGCAGCTCCTGCCTGGTCAGCCACCCAGAGTCCCCTTTTTGTGGGTTTTCTCCTGTGTGGACCCTCTGGTATCTCATAGGTGTGAAGGCTTTTCCATAGTTTGGGAATTATTTGGGGAATAACCCCATTCCTTCCTGGATTTGAGGTATTTTGGATGTGATTAAACTCAGAGAAAACATAAATGAAGGGTTTCTCTCTCACACCCATCTGTTAAATGTGTTACCTTTGGGATTTGGAGCTGTTGTCCAGTTGGTGGAATGTGGCACCAGAATTCAGGGATGACACAGGGATGAGGTTGTGAGGGGAACACCACTGGGCCATCACGCCAGAAATTTCATTCCCTCACAAAATCAGGCTTCAAGCCCAAGCTTGTTCCTAATTTAGATGGAACAGGCCCTGAGCTTCACCCATTTTCCTCGCTCTGTACCCATTTCCCTCCCAAGCCCTCCTCCTGAATCCAGGGTTTTTTTGGACACCTGGGCCGGTTTCCTCCCATCTCAGCCACACCAGGGTACAAACAGGACCTGTCCTTCCCTCACAGACACATTAGAATCACCTAAACCCTGTTTCCTCCTGAAACCTGAGCTGGTCCCACACAGCAAAGCACTGAGGGGCTCTCCACAGGTGAAAAGGGGGGACGTGCTCTCCCAACCCCATGGAGAAAGCCTGAAAACCCCACTACTCCTTCCCAAAAGCTCAGTTCTAAGAATCTCTTTTCCATTTCCAGCTCTAAATATCATTTTGGGGGCCAAACATGCCCAAGAGGTGTGACAGCAGTCAGCTCGGGTGGGCTCAGCTGCTGGATTAGCACTCGTCCAGGTGGGATTGGAGGTTTCAATCCTCAGAGCCTTTTCCAGTCCATTGATCTATCCCAAACCTTTCACCAGGTACAAACATTCAGCAGAATGAAGCAGCAGTGAATGTAAATGGGACGTGGAAAGGTTTTTGAACAGATGTTTTAATGGTCTGCTTGCTGTTGTGGTCAGAGAGAAATTCCCTTCGACTTCAGGAGCTGGTGGGTAGAATCCCACTCCTCTGGCCCTCAGCTGCTCATTCCCAGGGAGCTGAAGTCTCCAGGTAATGTCCCAACAGCTGCAGAGTCTCTGGGAAGCAGGGATGTGGGAATCACCTGTCAAATAAATAAATCTGTTTGCATTTCCAGATGTGTTTTGAGATGTTTCTAGGTGGGAAGGGGCTGGGATAGAATTCCCAGTCAAGCTCCAGCTGCCTCTGGATCCCTGGAAGTGTCCAAGGCCAGGTTGGACAGGACTTGGAGCAACCTGAGATAATGGAAGGAATTGTTGGGATTGGAACTGGATGAGCTTTAAGGTCCCTTCCACCCTAAACCATTCCAGGATTCTCTGATTCCATGATGTCAGTCCCAGACCTCGAGCTTGGCTGGATCTGGGCACAAAACCCACCAGGGCAGAGCAGACCGAGCTCAGGCGATGTGAAATTCAATATTTTACACCCACACCACTAAAAATAAGCCGCCGCCGCCAACTCTTCATCTGGAAAGAGGAACCACCGATGTCGCTGTCTCCTGGACAAGGCACAGCACTCAAGTCCTGACCATATTTAGCCATAAGATCATCTCCCATGACTTCCACAGAATTGTGGAATCACAGGATGGTTTGGGTTGGAAGGGACCTAAAAACTCATCCAGTTCCAACCCCCCGCCATGGGCAGAGAATCAGGAATTTCTGCATGAGAGCGGAGTTTTAGAGAAAAAACTTCTGGCCAAGCGCCAGTTCTGCTGTTGTTATTTCTCCCTGCTATCTCCATACTTCATTTCATCCCCCAAATTGCTGTGTTGAGTTACTCAAGGTTGTTAAGGAGGCAGCAACAGGGAGGAAAATCTGTCTCCAGAAAATGCCCCACACAGCTGAAATCAGGCCACCTATTTAGGTGTCGGGTTTAGATTTTGTCACTGTAAGCACAGAAACTTGAAACATTTTGCCCAAATGTGTTGAAAGCCACGAAGACATTAAAGATTATTCATGGAATAAATATTCATTTGCAGGAAGAGGATTTTTTTTTTTTTTTTAATGCATGAATATTTCAGGCAGTGTGTGCAGTTGCTTGAAGGAAAAGGTGATCATATTCTGAGTGCTGTTTAAATAGTTCCTAATATCAAGGATATCAGGAATTAAAGGTATCAGGATAGTTCATTTTTGAGATGTAACCATGGAATAAAATCCCAGAATGGTTTGGGTTGGAAGGGACATTAAAGACCATCCAGTTTCAACTCCCTGCCATGGGCAACTTTTGCTTGAGTTAAAATCCTTCCTAGATTTTCTTTAACTGATTATTTTTTGCAAAAATATTCCCTCAGAATCAGTCCTCAAACTTTCCCTCCCAGGTGCTGTAACGCCATCACTTGCTGAACAATTTTAACCACAAACACATTGCACTTGTTGCCCTGAACACCAGAAAATATCTTTATTTTATTCACAGGTCCCATCGGCTTTTTCCCCTTTGAAAACTCGATTCCCTGTGCCAGCAGCACATTAAGACATCGCAGCTTCCCCTCTCCAGCTTTCCCTAGTTCAGAATTCCCATTTTTTTTGAGGTTGAGTCTTGGCTGAGCCTGTGTGGAGCTCTGGTACCATCTAGTGTTGATGCCTTAAGTTTTAGGTTTCATTTTTTCAGACTCTGTGCTGCCCAAGGGTGCAGTTCTGAGCGTCTCATTCAGTGTCTGCCCTCTTCACAGAGCAGATAAACAAAACAAATCCTTTTCTGCTGAAGACCAAGGAAAACGAGTACAACTTTCAGGCCCAAAAGCACAAACAATGGTGGATTGAAGAAGGAAAATAAGAAAGATGATACTTCACAATTCGGAGCTGTAACTGGACAATTAAACCCCAATATGCAAATAGACCAAAACTTAGGAAAGGGTGAGACCTGGTGACCATTTTGGGTCCATTTTGTGACCATTTTGGGTCCATTTTGTGACCATTTTGGGCCCATTTTGTGACCATTTTGGGTCCATTTTGTGACCATTTGGGACCATTTTGGGTCCATTTTGTGACCATTTGGGACCATTTTGGGTCCATTTTGTGACCATTCTGGGCCCATTTTGTGACCATTTGGGGTCCATTTTGTGACCATTTGGGGTCCATTTTGTGACCATTTGGGGTCCATTTTGTGACCATTTGGGGCCCATTTTGTGTCCATTTTGGGTCCACCTTGGGTGTAGCCTTGGCCAGGCTCTTGTCCTGCTCAAGGTGTATCCTAGAGGCCTTTCAATAAATATCTACTTTATTCTCTAGCTCTGTTCAGTCTCTCTTCCAGGTCAGCCTTCCCAAAGGATCAGAGTAACTGGGAGAAGCCTCTGGTGGGTGGGGCTTTTCCTCGCTGATGTCGCGACAGAATGTGGCGATTGGGGTGAGGAGACGCAGCCACAGCATCTCCTCCCCCAGCAGCTGCGGCTCGGGGTGAGCAGGTCCAGCAGGAAAAGGAGTGGAACAACTCGGAATCACAGAATCGGGGAATATCCCGAGTTGGAAGGGACCCCACAGGGATCACACAGCCCAGCTCCTGGCCCTGCCCAAGAGCCGCATTTCCCTGGCGAGGAAGCTGCAATGAGTCTGTTCTGTCCTGTGCTGGGTGTTCCTGGTGTAACAGGAGTAAGGCACAGCTGAATTATTGTGATTATCACAGAATTCTGGAATGGTTTGGGTTGGGAGGCACCTTCAACACCGTCTCATCCCAACCCCCTGAACAGACCAAGTTCCCTCAGCTGCTCCTATGGCTTCACCTCAAGGCACCACCTTTGTCTCACTGCTTTGGCTGCTCTCTCATAGCTTAATACCTTGTATTTTGGTCACCAAAACGGCTCAAAATACCAACCTCAGTGCAAAGTTTGGTGTGGGCCTCTTCACTAATGAACAATGTAACTAATAATCTGTAAGAACCAATCATGTCCTGGCAGAATGGGTGGCAGGGGTCTCAGTAATTAGACGAGCAGTCGCTCTTAATGAGGCAACTAAATGTGCAATAATCAATTTGGTACTGGTAGAAAGGGTGTGGAGGTCTGAGTAATTAGGGGAGAAATGGGTGGTGATGTTTTTACTAACGACATTGGAACCAACCAATAAAGTTCTAGAGGAATGCTGTGGGGGTTTAAGAACCTCAAACCGGGGAGATTTGTTGCAGTTAAGTAGTTTGAGCTTCGGGGTGAAACGTGCAGGCTTCATAGATTAGTGAGTATGAACTTCATCCAGCTTAAATCGAATATTAATGGTCATACAACGCGTGATGGGGGAGGATATATGTTAAGGGGGAATACGTAGTATTTGGGACTGTACCTTCCTACTGTCTCGACCAAGAGGGAAAAGAGGAGGGAAACCTAGCTGGGAAATGAGGATAAAAGAAGGCTGTGTCTTCCAAAACCTCCAGAGAGACCCCCACAGAGGAATGGCGCAGTGGGCTCTCTCCGTTATCCGAATAAATCTGATTTTTGCGGCACTTCTCTGTCTCTTGGTGGACACTGGCCTGTCCCAGCGGCGTTTCCCACACAGCGCGGTGTGCAGGGGGCACCTGATGGGACACAGAGATACAGGGCATGGCACCCGCAGAGCGCTGCGCGGATGCCGATTTTTTGGAGAATCAAGCGTTTGTTTATGGGTTTTTATTTAAGGAGTTTTAGTTCAGCTGTGACAGCCCCCACCTGCCCTCACCAAACATGGCGGGCGCTGTGAGGGCGGAACCGGGGCCCGGCCCGGGGTCGCCGTCCCGGAAGCGCTCGGGCTTTCAAAGAGTGGCGGGCGGCGGGAGCGGGAAAACACCGCGGACTGCGGGAAAGCGAACGCCGGGGGTCCCGGGAAAAACGGCACGGCTGGAAGGGCTGAGTGGGCACGGGGAGCTCCGTATGGGGAGGTTGGTCTGGAGGTGCGTTGTGGTCGTTGGGAGGGGGCGGTTGGGGCTGGAGGAGGCGAGCGGTGTGTGGGGTGAGGAGGGTTGGGGGTGTCGGGGAAAGGGGAAAGGAATGGGATGTTAAAGAAAGGGTTATTACAGACCTGTAATTTCAAAAGATTCTCTCAGAATCAGTCCTTAGACTTTCCCTCCCAGGTGCTGTAACACTTGTGGGGAGGGGTAAGGTGGGGGATGTTTGAGTTTGGGGAAGGGGAGAGGGGGTAGGGGTGTTGTGCTGGGTGTTCCTGGATTATACTGAATTGTTAACAGGAGTTGTTATGGTGGAATTCTGGAAGTGTTTGGGATGGGAGGAACTTTAAAGCTCATCCTGTCAGCAAAATTCGGGAAGGAGAAACAAATCCTCCAGCGCTATATAGTGATAGAGTCAGGCTTTACTTTATTCTGGACTGGATGGGCTGTGGAAAATATTCTGTACACAGATGGCTTTTTACTAATCATCGTGCAGATTTATAGACACAAAACCCAAAGCAATTCCCGTTCTTTGGTCCCAAATTTAAAGTTGCATCGTTTCTAACAGCCCAGTCCCACCACTTGCCATGGGCAGGGACACCTTCCACTAGATCAGGATGCTCCAAGGCACATCCAGCCTGGCCTTGGAAACTTCCAGGGATCTGGGAGCAGCCTCAGCTTCTCTGGGAATCTGTGCCAGGGCCTCTCCACCCTCCTGGGAAAGGATTTGTCGCAAAATCCCCTCTAACCCTGACCTCTCAGTGGGAACTCATTCCCCTTGTCCTCATTCCACAGCCAGTCCCACCAAACCCACCAGAACAGCTCATCTCATATTTTAAATTCTTTTTTTTTTTCTCTCCTTATTTTCAGGATTCTCTGAGCTCTGGATGGAAGCTCCAGTGGGTTTTGAGCTGCTGAGTGCACGGAGGATGAAACATCTCTGGCTCTAGTGTCATTTACCCAACAGAGAAGAAGAGTTTGGCTTTCAGAGGAGTCTTTTTCTTCCTGTGTTGAGGAAAACACCTTAAAAATGCAAATGGAAAGTCAGTGTTACCCTGATGGCTGCCAAGTAGTTCCAATTTGGAATTTGCTGTCCGTATGGCCATTAGAAAAGGAGGAGGAGGAGAACATAATCCTGATCAGTGATGATGATGAAGTGCAGTGCCCAGAGGATGATGATGAAGTGCAGTGCCCAGAGAATGATGATGAAGTGCAATGCCCAGAGGATGATGATGAAAGCACTCAAGGCAGTTCTGTCGTGTTTGTAGAGCCACAGGGTAAGAGCTGTTCCCTTGCTGCTGCTGGAGTTCCCTGAAAGATTTGGGGAATAAATGGAGTTAATTCTGTGTTATGCTTACAGTTTGGCCTTGTGCTGCACAAGTGAATAAAACCAGGAGGAAATCCCTCCAATTTGCAGGGATATCTTTGGTGGCACTGCTTTAAAGGATGGTGCTGTGTAGTTTTAAAATACTTCAAATTGAGAATACTTTAGACTGAGCCATTTCAGTGTCATCTGGGTCATTTTTGATTTCATATCCTGTGGTTTGATAGTTCATGGGAGTTTTCTGTGCCATTCTGTCAGCTCCCAAAAAATGTGCTTTAAAGTGTTCAAAAAGTAAATACCAGTAATTTCTAAGGAAGTTGTAGCTACCTTTACACCGATTTACACCTCCTGCTCTCTTTCCTGCAGAGAACTCTGTTCTGGAAGAGAAAAGAACAGAAGAAATGGTGGATGAGGAAGGGGATTTGGTGGTCACCTACTGTAAAAAAGCCAATGTAATGCCCCATGCAAGACACGACTGCACCACGCACGCCTTCGAGTATGTGCAGGGCTGGGCAATCCCCTTTGGGCTCCCATTTCCCACATTTAGCTTTGTAACAGCTGCAAGCAGCACTAGAGCTGGGTGGGGATGTGATTTTCCTAAATAACCTTCTGGTTTTCAACCTTGCAGGAGAACAGAGAGCGATACTTGCTCCCCCCTTGGGAAAAATGCAGATATCTGTGACCAGTGCTACTGCTATGTCTGTGACAAACTGGCTGCTGAGGTAAGGGCAGGGCACAGCTTGCAGGAGACAAAATTGTGGATCAAATGAGAGCTTTAGCCAAGCCCTGCCTTAGGTTCAGAGTTTTGGCAGCAGCTCTGCTCAGGTGACTGTGCCTAAATCACTTTGGCTCACAAGTTCATAAGGGCAGCAGAATAAAATGAGTTATTTATTGAATAGGCAGGAGGGAACAGAGGGCTTTTAACAGTTATTTATTACACAGGATAAAACAAAGAATTACAGCAGGCTGCATAAAGCAGTGCACAATAACAAGGTACCTGCATTAAAGCTGGCAAAGAAATAGGATGGATTAGGAGTCAGTAATTCTACCCTCCCAGGAAAGAGGTAAGGGCTCTAAGAGAATAATACAGGAAATTTGATTAACATAACTACTAAAAGTGTGGTTCTGTTGGGGTTTATTTCTAAAACGGGCAGTTGTTGGAGTAAACATACATTTATTTATATTACATGTCCTGTTTGCTTTGGGCACACAGAGCAGAGCACTCATAATCTCATAAAATGAGATTACTTAATCAGACTTTTTTAATGGACTAGAGAAATGTCAGCTTTTTAGACCGTCCTCACTGGAGTTAGGAGTGGAGGGAATTGTGTGGGAGTGGTTTATTTGCTTGGATCTTCTGGGAATTCCAGAAGGCTTAGAGCAGTGAGCAAAGTTGTGGTGAACCTGCAAAGACATGGCTTTGTTCCTAATTTCCAGTGGGGAGGGTGCCAGCCTGAGGGTCTCTTTGAAGGGCTCAGCAGTGGCAGGTAATCAATAAAGAGCTTTTCTGTAGTGGTTGCCATGATATCAAATTGTTGCCTGTCCGAATATTGACTCAAATTGTTGCCTGTAAAAATGTAGGTGAAGGAAGGATGAAAGGAATTGTAACCCCTCTCTCAATGCTGAGGGGAAAACACGAAAATCCAACAACCTCTCCTTTTTTTTCCTATTTTCTGATACAGTGCCAGCTCTGGACTGTCCCTTCCCTGTGCCACTGCAATGCCCACAACAAAAGCGACTTCTGGAAGGCACAGAGGAGCTTTGCCCTGGCTGGAATCCTGGCCACCTTCAACCTGGAGCTGCTGGAGCTGGACGCAGATCTGCGGCACGGGGGTGGGTGCTGTGTTCCCTCAGGGACCTGGGGCTGCTCATGCCCTGCCCTGGGTGTTCTGTCCCCTCAGAGGGCCCTGCTCATGCCCTGCCCTGGGTGTTCTGTCCCATCAGAGGGCCCTGCTCAGGCCCTGCCCTGGGTGTTCTGTCCCCTCAGGCCCTGCCCTGGGTGCTCTGTCCCCTCAGGGACCTGCTCAGGCCCTGCCCTGGGTGCTTTGTCCCCTCAGGGCCCTGCTCAGGCCCTGCCCTGGGTGCTCTGTCCCCTCAGGGAACTGCTCAGGCCCTGCCCTGGGTGCTCTGTCCCCTCAGGGACCTGCCCTGGGTGCTCTGTCCCCTCAGGGAACTGCTCAGGCCCTGCCCTGGGTGCTCTGTCCCCTCAGGGACCTGCTCAGGCCCTGCCCTGGGTGCTCTGCTCCCTCAGGGCCCTGCTCAGGCCCTGCCCTGGGTGCTTTGTCCTCTCAGGGCCCTGCTCAGCCCTGCCCTGGGTGCTTTGCTCCCTCAGGAACCTGCTCAGGCCCTGCCCTGGGTGCTCTGTCCCCTCAGGGACCTGCCCTGGGTGCTCTGTCCCCTCAGGGAACTGCTCAGGCCCTGCCCTGGGTCCTCTGTCCCCTCAGGGCCCTGGGGCTGCTTGGGCCCTGCCCTGGGTGCACTGTCCCCTCAGGAACCTGCTCAGGCCCTGCCCTGAGGAACAGCTTTGCTGCTCCACACCAATCCTTGGGGAGTTTTTAAGGAGCAAATTGCTGTGCCTGCTTTTTTTTTTTCCATGTTTGGACCAGGGATGGGTTTGCAGGTGCAGATTCCTGCTTTTCTCCATCTGGGATAATCACAGAATGATTTGGGGTGGAATGGAGCTGGAAGATCATCTCATTCTAACACTTCCAGGGCAGCCACAGCTGTTCTGGGCACCCTGTGCCAGGGCACACCCTCCTGGGGAAATACTCCTTCCCAATATCCCACCTAAATTTCTCCTTTTTCAACAACAAAGCTTTCCTGACCAATAAAACTGGATGCAAACAATTTCCTAAATAATTTCATGTGGGCAACTTTTTTTTTCCCTAAATAATTTCACATGGGCAACCTTTTTTTTTCCCTAAATAATTTCACCTGGGGAACGTTCTCTTTTGATTTTGAAGAAACCTTTTCTGCAATTTTTTTGTCTTGTCTCTTAGGAGATCTCCTAGAAAAATTCATCAAGGATCTTTCTCAAGCCTATAGCAAATACCTGAGAGGAGAAAGGGTGTGTCCCCCAGGACATGAGTGCTGCTGTAAACCAAACTTGCCCCCTGGGCAGTGCAATGCCTGCAGCTCACAGAACGTGGAGGTGGTGTACAAGTAAGTGACAACAGAGTTGGGTTTGTCAGGACAGCTTTGATTTATTTAATGAGTTACAATCAGAATTGTGGCACCTGAGGCAGCAAAAATAGAGTTGAGAGAACTTGGTAGGCAAGATAAATTGCACTTGGCTGTAGTTTAAAATCCCTCTTAAATGTGTCATTGAATCTCCTGTGCTGTGCAGGATTCCTGATGATCTCTGGTTATTATAACCTGGGAAAGTGTGAGCCTTAGGCCTGGGCCCTGGGGTGGCTTTAGGTGGGATATTGGGAAGGAATCCTTCCCTGGGAGGGTGGGGACGCCCTGGCACAGATTCCCAGAGCAGCTGGGAGTGCCCAAGGCCAGGTTGGACAGGGCTTGGAGCAGCCTGGAACAGTGGAAGGTGTTTGGGTTTGAATTTAAGGTTCCTTCCAACCCAAACCATTCTGGGATTCTGTGATTTTTTACTGATTTCTTTCTTAGAATGAGTTTCACCTTTTCATGGGTATAACAAACCTTCAAAAGATCCCAAATATTGGTTGTGCCAGCACAGGATCCTTTGAGGGCAAGGCCAGGCTCTTGATTACTCTCAAGCTGTAGGATGGCCACAATTTTACCACTTGTTTAGGAAGTCCATTGCTGCAGACCCTTGATCTTACAGACCACTTGACTTTCTCAGGTATTCTGATGTTTTCGAGCTGGTAACAAGATTTTTAAATCAGGCAGAACAAGAAAGCCCCAAAGCTGCTGCTGTCATGCTGCTGGGAGCAGCTAAACAGATTGCCCTGCACAAAGACCCTGCTATGTAAGTACCTGGCCCACAGAGAGTGGGGAAATCTTCCTCCTTTCCTTCAGGAATTAGTGAGAAAATCCTGAAGTTTTGTTTATTAGGGGTAAGAAAAGTAAAAATCCCAACCGGGGCTGCAGCACAGCAAGAGGAAGATGAACACTCTGAGGGAGAAGTGGGATTTGGGGGGAGAAGAAGAGGTTTTGTGTGAGAGGGAAAAGTTTGAGTGAGAGTTTGAGATGACTTAAAAAAATCCCTGCCAAGGGCAAACCAGATTTAATATGGAACAACAAAGTTGGTTGGCAAGATTTGCTGCAGTGCTTACAGGAGAGCTTAGGCACAACAAAGGGAAACAAGAACAACAAAACCCAACACAATCCAGGCATTCAGAGAAGAAAACGAACCGAGAACCACCGAGGGGAGTGTGGGACAAAAGAACAGCAGAGATAAAAAGGAACTCGGCATTAACAGCTTAACAGCACTCCCACTTAACAGTGCTTTAAATTGTACCTTAAGCTCAGCAATTCAACAAAGAGACAGCACTTAGACCGAACTTAAGCTTAGCTTAAAACCTAACAGTTTAAGGGAAATAACACTTAACAGCATTTAACCTAACTTAGGACTTCCGAAGTTACACTTAGCAACTCAGCAAAACGCTTTTCAGCAGCACAAAGAGCTTTGCTTTGTGAAACCTCAACATTTCGGTGTTCAAATCCAGGGGGTTTGTTAAAAGAGAGGGAAATGATGTCTGGGTTGGTTTGGAACAGCAGCTCCCCTGCAATTCCTGCTGAGGAACAATCCAGGTTTGCAAGGAGCAGCTGCGTTTGTTATCTGGGAATTTTGCACTGTTTGGCACTTCAGCACTTGTTTCAGTCTTAGCAGGAGTTTCTATCAGCATGCCAGCTTCCAAGATTTTTCCCTAAAAAGTGTTTTCCTAAAAAGTTGAGAGCAGAGAAGGGGAAAGGGCAGGAAGGGGAGGCAGGCATTAATTCGTGCTGGTTTTTTCCAGGCTTAGGAACTGTCAGAACCCTGGCCACACTGCTTCCCTAAGGATTGCTGTCCCATTTCTGTTCCAAAGGTAGGATTGGTTTCCTTGCTGGCTGCACACTTTCTGTTTGGCTTTAAAATGTCACTTCCAGGTGACAAATCCTCTGTTCAGAGGCACGTGGGAGGCCAGGACGGGTTGTGGTTGTTACAGCAAGGGGTAAAGAGTGGCTGGGAGAGGTCACAGCAGCAGCCTGGCAGGATTCCTCTGGGATGGAGCACGGAAAAGCTCCCCCAGAGGCTGGGGAATGAGGACACCCAGCTCCCTTGGCTTAAATCATTCCCATTTTAGCTGTATCCTTCACCTCTCCCCCTAAATTCACTTACCACAGATGAGTGAAGAATTAAATTCTTTCCAACCCAGTTCTATATTCTCACCAGCTCTGGAACTAATGACAGGAACAACCTGAATCCTTCAGCAGTTCTCATTTTAATTTGCTATTCTTGGTTTGTTTTTTAAAAAATTTCTTACTTGGAACAAAAAAGGGAAGAGTTTGTCTTTACCTCCCTGCCAAAATTTTAAAGAGTAAACTCTTCTTTTTTATCTCTGCTTATCAATTAATACAAAAATTATTCCAGTAGCAGGGAAGGTGCAGGAGCTCAGGTCCAGCACAGTTTGAAGTGTTTGCTGTACACATTCCTTGCAGATCTTTGTTTTAAAGCTTAAACCTCACAGAACCTTGGTTTTAAAAATAACAGCACAGTAATAATTTCATTATTCACTACAAAACTTAAAGCAGAAATTCAAATACAGATCCAAACAAAAAAACCCAAACTTGTGTATTTTCCCATATGATTAAAAAAGACAACTTGTTAGTAATTCACCTCCTTACAAAATCCCCTTTTTGAATTGTTTTTCTTGGCAAACCACAGGATCACAATCCGACTGCAGAGGATGCTGGTGTTGTGTGACTTCCCAAAACTTCTGTGTGCAAAGTTCATTGAATTTTTTCAGTCCATCTCCCTTCCCTGTCACTGCTATGCCTTCTCAAACAGGTGAGTATATTTGAGTAAATTTGAATGCAGTTGCCTGTGGAATATTCTTTCCCTTGTAATAAAAATGAGAGCATTTTAGAGGAATATTTCAGTGTTTGCTGCTTTCCCTGTTTGTTGTTTGATGCCATGACTGAGCTGTTCTCCCTAAAGTTTATTTCCTTTCCCCCAGAGCTGAGCTCTAAACCCCAAAATGTTTCATTAATCAAACTCCATAATCCTTAAAGTAGCTAATTAATGATGTACAACCAAACATAATTAAAAATTACTTTGTTTTTATCCTTCCAGCTTGAATGTTTTGCCCTGGAACCACGTGTTGCTGACCACAGTTTTAAAAGGCCAGAACATCACTGGGCACAGGAGACAGAAAGGGAGGAAAATGTGCCTGTGGGAGGCACTCCCTGTTGTGGAGGCTCGAGTGGAGAAACTGCTGGAGAAAAAGAAGTGAGATTGGTTTGACTTTTCCATTTTGGGACCTCAGTTCTTATATTTTAACTGCTCCAAACCTCTGTGTTTTGGTACAATCAGGAAACACAAAAAGATTTTTTTCTTTAATTTTTTTTTTCCTCAACAAGACCAAGAATTTTTTGAAATTTCTCAAAGCCCTTTGAATGCTTCAGGACCAAAAAAAGATTTCCTGGAGCAGCTCATTTCTGTGTCTCCATAAACCCTGCAGGTTTTGCATGTTGATTTTTCAAGCAATTCCTCTTCATCAAAGGCTGACAAGTGGAAGGCAGCCAGAAAAGTCTGTTCTGGGTTTTTCACTCCAGAAAATCCAACATTCCAAAGAATCCCATTCACTTAAAGAGTCCAGCTGTGAGGCAACCTCTGGTTTTATTTTGCCAGAGTTGAGATAATCTGGGAATAACCTCTAGGAATTTATTTTCAGCTGCATTTCTGCCCTGCTGTGCAATATCTCATGTGTGGGAAGCTCTCCTGGTTTGTTTCTTTCATTGTGGGGGAGATTTGCCCTGTGCACAGTTTTGCACTTCTTCCCCTCCCTTCTCACCTCCTGGCTTTCTCCCCAGGTATAAGGAGGTTGTTCGGTACCTGAGAGCTGTGAAATGCAATGAAAACCAAAGGTAAATGGTTTTCCCCTCTCTTTTCCTCCCCCTTTCCTTTCCCCTCTCTTTTCCTCCTCCTTTCCTTTCCCCTCTCTTTTCCTTGTTTCTTTCCCCTCTCTTTTCCTCCCTCCTTTCCCCTCTCGTTTTCCCCCCTTTCCTTTCCCCTCTTTTTCCCCCTTTCCTTTCCCCTCTCATTTTTCCCCCTTTCCTTTCCCCTCTCATTTTTCCCCCTTTCCTTTCCCCTCTCATTTTTCCCCCTTTCCTTTCCCCTCTCATTTTTCCCCCTTTTCTTTATCCTCTCTTCCCCCCTCATTTTCTTTCTTCCCCCCTCATTTTCTTTCTTCCCCCCCTTGTTTTCCTCCCCCATTTTTTCCCCCCTCATTTTTTCCCCCTCCCTTCTTCCCCCTTTCCTTCCCCCCCTCTGCAGAGGCCAAGCGCAATCAGATCTCCACAAACCCTACAAAAACCTCATCCTAACGAACCCCAAACCTTCATTTCCTCTCTCCAGGCTCCGAGACCTTCGGGATCTGATCCCGTTCTACCTGTGCAAGACTGGGCATTTCCTGGATGCTGCCCATTCCCTGCTGTTCCCTGTGAACAACCTGGCCTGCTGCTCTGCCTGCAGGATCACTCCCTGCCAGTTCAAAGTCTACCTCAAGATCTTCAAGACAGGCTGTGTTCCCTCTGGGAATAACATGCTGGAGACAGGGCCCTGGGTTACAGCTGGCAAGTGTCATTTCTTCTTTCCTTTCTTCCACTGAGAGCTTCATTCCAGCTCTTTGTTGGCATTCAAATGAGTGAATTCCCAGCCCAACTGGGAATTGGGTGAGGGTGGGGAGGCCCCTGGGTGCCTGGAAGTGTCCCAGGCTGGGTTGGACAGGGCTTGGAGCAGCCTGGGATAGTGGCAGGTGTTAGGTACGAACTGGATGGGCTTTGGGGTTCTTTCCACCCCCAAAAAAACAGCAGGCAGGAAGGATGACGTTGTACTGGAGCATAGATTTATTCACTTTATTTCGCTGGTTGTGTCAGCTGTGAGCTTCTGCTGAAAGCAGAGTAAGAGAAAGTATTAAAAGCAAATCCTGATGGCTTTTCCCTCTCTTTTCGTCCTCCTTTCCTTTCCCCTCTCTTTTCCCTTCATTCCCTCCCAGCATTGCCACTGTCACTGGGGGACTTGGCTTCATGTCCCAGCCATGACCTTGAGTAGAAAACCTCCTGATGGGAGCTGTTTCATCATCAGAGTCATTAACTCAGCCTCTAATAATTGTCACCATCCCTCCTGGGCTTTGCTGCTTCTCAGGGTGTCCCCTGCCATGAGAGATTTATTTGGGAGTTGTTCCCTCCTGGCAGAATTGTTGGAAGTGTGAGATCCCACAGTGTGGTGTGATGTCCAAACAAACACTTTCTTTGGGATCACCTGGCTCAGCCTGGATTGTCTCCAGTTCTTTGCAGCTTCCCAGAACTTTGTTTTGTAGCTGATATTTATCTGTTCCACCCACAAAGCTGTGTAAAACAGCTGTGAACACCTGTTGGCTCTGTAGGAACAGGGCTGTAACTGAGTGACCATCCTGGTTGTGCTCCTGCTGTGCAGTTGCTTGGGCTGTGTAGGATCTGGGTTTGATTCTTTTCATTTCCATCCCTGCAGGCACTCCCCTGAAGAACACTGTGCTAATTAAACAGGCACTCAAACTGCTCTACAACAGCGAGGCACTCTACAGGAACGTGAGTGAGGCCAAAATTCTCTTTTCTCTCCTGTTCCCAGTCCTTGAGAGTGCAAGGCTTTACTCTGACCCCCTTTTTCTCTTGAGTAATTCACCCCTCTGAGCAGGTTTCACTTTGTAACACAAATGTTCTGTTGGTTTTTAGGCCAAATGTTGGAGTTCCTTCATCATGGTTTTGGGGAGCAGTGATGTGCTGGAGAAGAGGGGAGACCTGTGTCCCTTAACCCTGGAAGAGCCCCCCTTTGGCTTCCAAGAGGTACCAAACAGTGCAGGGAGCTGGGGGAATCTCCTGGGGTGGGTTTGGCAAGATTCCATTGGATGTGGGAATTGGCTCCTTCTCCCAAATTCCAGAGTTAACTTCCAATGCCTCAGCCAGTGCTCCTGTGCCAGGGGTGACTCTGCAGGATGTGGGGATCAGGGAATGTTCTGGAAATGGGTTCATTCTGCTCCCAGCTCCTGGGACTGGGTCTGGATCTGTTCTTGGTGAGGTGGATCAGATCAGAAAGGGCCTGGACAAAGGGGAATGGCTTCCCACTGCCAGAGGGGAGATTGGGAAGGAATTCCTGCCTGGGAGGGTGGGCAGGCCCTGGCACAGATTCCCAGAGAAGCTGTGGCTGCCCTGGATCCTTGGCAGTGTCCAAAGCCAGCTTGGATGGGACTTGGAGCACCCTGGGGCAGTGGAAGGTGTCCCTGCCATGGCAGGGTTGGCATGAGGTGATTTTCCATCTCAGCCCTACAAAAATGCAGAGCTTTTGATGTGGTTTGGTTGGTGCTGTAGAGCCTCAGCTTCCTGTGATGTGGCACAGGCACCATCCTCCACAGAAATGCTGAGAAAATCACTGAAAATCACATTAAAATCCCATTTCTGATAGGATTTGGGGTTGGTTTGGGGAGGATCTGCCATCCTTGTCCCTCACTGTCCCCTTGCAGAAAGTGCTGGCTGCCAGTAGCAACTTCGTGGAGGATCTCAAGTCTGGAATTAATACCTCTTTACCCTTTGCTCTTTTCTCTGAACAGGTGAGTGATGGCAGCAAAGGAATTTCTCCCCAGCAGTGAAAAATGTTGGGTTAATAAGAAAAGCATTTAGGAGGGGCACAGAAGATTTTTTTGGGGTGATCAGCTTAAGATCAGCACAGTCTAAACCCTGGAGCAGATATCAAAGTAGAGAACTGAGGGTTTCTTCTGCTCTGCACATCTTCAGTCCAGGAGAAATCTTTATCCCTGCCCAAATTTATGGATTTATAAAGGAGGAGGGCTGGGAATAATTGATTGTCTGAACTTCTCCCAGGGTTTGGCTCAGACAGGACACTTGGAGCTTCTCACTGCCAGTCTCAAAACTCAGAATTGCCCAGAAGTTCTAAATTTCTTTTAAATTAAGGGTTTCAAGTATGTGGAAGTTGTTTGAAGGTGGCAGGAAAAACATTCCACGTTCAATGCAGTCATCTAAGGAGCTGCCTTATTCTTTTTTGCTTTTTTTGAGGAAATTCTAGTTTATTCTCCAAATCTGTGACTCCTGAGCTGGATTTTTTCCCCCTTCAATTCCCTATTTCTGCTCCTGTGTGAGATTCCACATTTCTGTGAGCACTTTGGGAGCACCAGAAATAAAATCCCTGCTCCATTCCGCTGTTTTTAACTCCTGATAAAGTTCTTGTGGATTTGTTTTGTGACCTCCAAGCTCTGTGGCTGAACTGGAATAACTCAGTGCTGGTTTGAGTGGATAAATCAAGGGAAAAGGGGCTGTTAAATCCATTTCTTTCCTTGTTTTTGTCTCCTGTGTAGCTGCACCACGAGGCCTGTCTGATCCTGGCGGTGCAAGCAGTGCGGCAGATGCTTTGTTTTGACCTTCCCTACTTGGCTTCCTTCTTGGAGATAGTCCTGGCTTTTGGGGTGAGTCCTGGAAACTGATTCCTGTTCTAAGAGATGAAAGCAAATGATGATGATGATGATGAAATCACCATCTGGAGGTTTTATCCACGTTTAACTTGACTTTGCTTTGATCTTAATTTTTTTTTTCATTATTATTTTAAGGAATGGTTGGCATTGAGGTGAAATCACTGATATTTTGTATTTTAGAAGAACTTCTGGGCTCTGAGGCTGTTGCTGGACCAGCTCTCTTGTGCAGAGCACATCCTGTGTGGCACTGCCAACCTGCTGCTGAGGGACCTGAGCAGGGAGACGGGCACCATGCTGAACATGTGAGTCAGGCCCTGCCCCAGAGCTCTGTGGCCATGGAAGAGCAGCACAGGGAAAATCTGAGCTCTTGGGAAGCAGCTTGGGCTGAACCAGGGGTGCAGATCTGGGGAATGCACAGGTGGAGCTGTTGGAGTTCCTTCAGCATGATTTTGGGGAGCAGCAATTTGCTGGAAAAGAGAGAACCCCTGGAATAGCCCCACTTGGCTTCCAGCAGTGCAGGGAGCTGGGAGAATCTCCTGGGGTGGGTTTGGAGAAGATTCCATTGGATGTGGGAATTGGCTCCTTCTCCCAAGTGCCAGAGTTAACTTGCAGTGCCTCAATTCTCGTGGTTTTGTCGTGCAGGTGGCAGAACCTTGGCCCCCAGTATGTGGGGGAGTTCCTGTGCCTGTTCCTGACCTGCAGACACAAGAGGGTGCAATCCCTGGGGCTCTTCAGCCTCAACATCATCATGGAGAACCTGCACGTGTGAGTGCTGGGAACTGCCCCAGAACCATCTGGAAAATCCTGGGATTGTCCCACTGGGAACTGCCCCAGAGCCTCCTGGAAAATCCTGGGATTGTCCCACTGGGAACTGCCCCAGAGCCTCCTGGAAAATCCTGGGATTGTCCCACTGGGAACTGCCCCAGGGCCCTCTGAAAATCCTGGGAGTGTCCCCTTGAGAGAGTGGGTACTGCCACAGGAACCCTGAAATCCTGGCATTGTCCCAGGGCCCTCTAAAATGCTGGGATTGTCCAACTGGGAACTCCCCCAGAATCATCTGGAAATCCTGGGATTGTCCCACGGGGATTGGCCCAGGGCTCTCTGAACATCCTGGGGTTGTCCCAGGACACCCTGAAATCCTGGGATTGTCCCACTGGGAACTGCCGCAAGGTCACGTGAAAATCCTGGGATTATCCCATTGGGACTGCCCCAGAGCCTCCTGGAAAATCCTGGGATTGTCCCACTGGGAACTGCCCCAGAGCCTCCTGGAAAATCCTGGGATTGTCCCATTGGGAACTGCCCCAAGGTCACCTGAAAATCCTGGGATTATCCTGTTGGGGCTGCCCCAGAGCCTCCTGAAAAATCCTGGGATTGTCCCATTGGGAACTGCGCCAGGGCCCTCTGAAAATCCTGGGAGTGTCCCCTGAGAGAGTGGGGCTGCCACAGGAACCCTGAAATCCTGGGAGTGTCCCACTGGGAACTGCCCAGAACCACCTGAAATCCTGGGATTGTTCCACTGGGAGCTGCCCCAGTGCCACCTACAAATCCTGGTGTTCCCCCCAATCATTTCCCTGCAAATCTGAAATCCCCTTGGCTTGGAACTGTGAATTGTTGGATTTTTGTGGGTTTTTGGCTCACAAAAAGCCCAGGAATGGCTGTGGCCAGCTGGGAAGGAATAAATGGGAATTTCTCTCTGTTCCAGATGTCCCTGGGCAAAGCAGCTCTGCACCTTCTTCCACGAGTCAGTGAGTATCCCAATATTTGTAGGATTTAACAGCAAAGCAGATCAATTAAATCTTGAAATGTATCATTTTGTATTAAAACATCCCTGAAGGGAATTAATTGTGTGTTCTGTCTCTCCCCAGGGGTTGAGGCAGCTCCCCTTTGGCACCACAGTTTACCACGAAGTTTCCAAGTTTGTCAGTGCTTTGGAGAAACTCTAATTTGGACCAAATCCTCAGGAATTTTTTTTTCCAGTTGGTTTTTTTTTCATCCCAGGAAGCTCTTCCTGGAGAGTTCCTTGGGTTTGCTTTGGTTGTCACCTCCAGGAACAGTCAGCTAAGGACTGACTTTCCTGGCTCTGGAATGGGAACAGAGCCACGTTTGGGGAGTTTCTTGCAGTTCCACATATTAAGGAGTTGTTGGAAGAGGGGGGCAGCAGGTTGGAATTGTTTTCAGAAGCTGAGAAAAGCAGGGAAAACACGGATGGAGCAGGAAGCAGCAAAGAATTCTTCCTCCTGTCGGGACACAAACCTTGCAAGAGGCAACTGCTGAGAGGGAAAAGTTTAAACCTGGAATGGGAGCTGGAAATTCCATTTGCAGCAGTTTGGGGTCAGTTCTGAACTGCTGAGATGGAAAAGGTTAAACCTGGAAAATGGGAGCTGAAAATTCCTTTTGCAGCAATTTGGGGTCAGTTCTTATCTGCTGAGAGGGAAAAGCTTGAACCAGAAAAAATGGGGAGCTGAAAATTCCATTTGCAGCAGTTTGGGTTCAGTTCCCAATTGCTGAGAGGGAAAAGCTTAAACCAGGAAAATGGGAGCTGAAAATTCCCTCTGCAGCAGTTTGGGGTCAGTTCTTATCTGCTGAGAGGGAAAAGCTTAAACCAGGAAAATGGGAGCTGGAAATTCCCTCTGCAGCAGTTTGGGGTCAGTTCCCAACTGTTGAGAGGGAAAAGCTGAAACCTGGAAAATGGGAGCTGGAAATTCCCTCTGCAGCAGTTTGGGGTCAGTTTCCAATTGCTGAGAGGGAAAAGCTGAAACCAGGAAAATGGGAGCTGGAAATTCCATTTGCAGCAGTTTGGGGTCAGTTCCCAATTGCTGAGAGGGAAAAGCTGAAACCTGGAAAATGGGAGCTGGAAATTCCCTCTGCAGCAGTTTGGGGTCAGTTTCCAATTGCTGAGAGGGAAAAGCTTAAACCAGGAAAATGGGAGCTGAAAATTCCATTTGCAGCAGTTTGGGTTCAGTTCTTATCTGCTGAGAGGGAAAAGCTGAAACCAGGAAAATGGGGAGCTGAAAATTCCCTCTGCAGCAGTTGTGGTTCAGTTCCCATCTGTTGAGAGGGAAGAGCTTAAACCAGGAAAATGGGGAGCTGAAAATTCCTTCTGCAGCAGTTTGGGGTCAGTTCTTATCTGCTGAGAGGGAAAAGCTTAAACCAGGAAAATGGGAGCTGGAAATTCCATTTGCAGCAGTTTGGGGTCAGTTCTCATCTGTTGAGAGGGAAAAGCTTAAACCAGGAAAATGGGGAGCTGAAAATTCCCTCTGCAGCAGTTTGGGGTCAGTTCCCAATTGCTGAGAGGGAAAAGCTTAAACCTGGAAAATGGGGAGCTGGAAATTCCCTCTGCAGCAGTTTGGGGTCGAGTGCTGTTTGCACAGCTCTGATTTAAGTTTCATTCTAAACCAAGAGAAAACTGAACTTTATTTTCTTCAATCAACCCCAGTTTGGAGCAGTGAGGAGCTGAATTTGTTTGGAAATAATCCAGATTTCAGGCTGGGCTGTTATTTTCTGCTGAAAACAAGGTTTGGATTGGTGGGGATGGTTCTGTGCATTTCCCAAATCTCAGTTCTGAGGGGAATTTGGAGTTCACTCCAACCTGGGGAGGTGAAAACTGTTCAGAGCCTGGTTTGGGCTGGGCAGTCAGGAAAACAAACCTGTGACCAAAATGTGTGACCAACCTGGCCAATGTGTGCACAATTCCAGCGTTTTGGGGATTCTGCAGCTCTGGGGATCCCAAGTATCCTACAGAAAATGCACCTGGATGGAAATGTGGCACCTTGTGAATTAAAACTGTCCCAGTTCCGTTGTTACGTTATTTTGGGTGGTTTTCTTGGTGGTTTATTTGGTTTGGGGTGGGATTTTGGGGATGGATTTTGGTTTGGGATTGGGGTTTTTTTTGTTTGTTTGGGGTTTTTTATATATTTTATTTAATAGGTTTTTTTGGGGGTAGTTTGGTCCTGGTTTTTGGAGGGTTGGGGATTTTTTGGTCCTGTTTTTCAGATGGGTTTGGTTTTCTGTAGTTGGGGTTTTTTAGCCTTGAGGATTTTTTATGCCTCTTTGGGTTTTTTTTTTTTCTTTGGATTTATTTTATTGGGGGATTGGGTTTTTGGATTTTTTTGGGGGTTGGGTGTTTTAGGGATTTGAGGGGTTTGGGGGTGGTTTATAGTTTTTCAGAAAGTCAGGGATTGGGGGTTGGGTTTTTTTAGGGTATTGAGAGGGTTTGGGGGGTGTTCAGAGTTAAGAGGGTTTTAGTGGGATGTTTTGGGTTTTTAGGAACTTGAGGGATTTGGGTTTTTTTAGGATGTTGAGAGGGTTTTGAGGAGTGGGGTTTTTTTGGAGTTGAGAGGGTTTTGGTGTGGGGATTAGGATTTTTTAGGAACTTTAAAGATTTGAGGGGTTTTTTTGTGGAGCTGAGCTTTTTCTCTTTGGGTGAGAGATTTTTGGTTTAGGATTTTTTTTTTGAGATTTAAATTTTTACCTTGGGGCCAAGCTGAGTCTCCTCCAGATCCCCCAAAGAAGGAATGGGAACAGATTTAGGGGCAGGTGCTTTGTCACCCATTCCAGCCTGGATTTCTTCCCCTTGGCACAGAAACTCTGGGAAATGCTTCATTCCTGTAAGTAAACACTTCTCCATTATTGATCCTACTGAATTTTAATGCTGAGAGCAGCCCTATAGATCCTGTAGATAACAATTTAATCTTTTATGGATGAGAAAAAACCTTTTCTGCAGCTCTGCACTTCCCTTTGGGCCTGGAGTGGTCCTGAAGGAAGGCTGAGCTCTGCTCCAGGTAAAAGGGAGAGGAGCAGAGCTCATTAAAAATGGAAAATGGGAATTTAGGAGCAGGAAATGGAGCCCTGGAGCTGCCTCGTCCCGATATTGGAGCAGGCACAGCTCGGCTGCTGCATCAGCAGGGCTGGCAGGCAGGGAGGAGCAGAGGTGCAAGGAAGTGACGGCAACAAAAGTGAGTTTGGCCCCAGGAAATGGGGAGTTTTGCCCCAGAAAATGGTGAGGTTTGCCCCAGAAAATAGGGAGCTTCCCCCCGAGAAAATGGTGAGGTTTGCCCCAAGAATGGTGAGGTTTCCCCTAGAAAAAAAAGGGGAGTTTTGCCCCAGAAAATGGGGAGTTTTCCCCCTGAGAATGGGGAGGTTCTTCCCCAAAATAACGGGGAGTTTTGCCCCGTGAAAATGTGGAGGTTTTCCCTGAGAAAATAGGGAGTTTTTTCCCCAGAAAATAGGGAGTTTTTCCCCCATGAAAATGGGAAGTTTGTCCCAGAAAATGATGAGGTTTGCCCCAAGGATGCTGAGGTTTCCCCCAGAAAAAAATGGGGAGTTTTGCCCCAGAAAATGGTGAGTTTTTCCCCCCTGAGAATGGTGAGGTTTCCCCCCCAAAAATAACGAGGAGTTTTCCCCTGTGAAAATGGGGAGTTTTGCCCTGAGCAAATAGGGAGTTCCCCCCCCAGAAAATGGTGAGGTTTTCCCCCCATGAGAATAGGGAGTTTTGCCCTGTGAGAATGGGGAGTTTTTCCCCTGTGAAAATGGGGAGTTTTCCCCTCTGAAAATAGGGAGTTTTGCCCTGAGAAAATGGGGAGTTTCCTCCCCAGAAAGTGGTGATGTTTCCCCCCAGAAAATGGTGAGATTTTCCCCCTGAGAATGGTGAGTTACCCCCCGTGAAAATGGGGAGTTTTGCCCCCCAGAAAATGGGGAGTTTGGTTCTGGAAAATGGTGAGGTTTTGCCCCGTGAAAATGGGGATTTTGCCCAAGAAGAATGGATGTTTTCCCCCTGAAAAAAATGGGGTTTTCCTCCTGAAAGAAATGGGGATTTTTGCCCAAGAAAAAAATGGGGAATTTTGCCCAAGAAAAAAATGGGGTGTTTTGCCCCAGAAAATGGGGAATTTTCCCCCCTGAGAATGGGGAGGTTTCCCCCCCAAAAATAACGAGGCGTTTTCCCCTGTGAAAATGGGGAGTTTTGTCCTGAGAAAATGGGGAGTTCCCCCTCAGAAAGTGGTGATGTTTCCCCACAAAAAATGGTGAGATTTTTCCCCTGAGAATGGTGAGTTTCTCCCCCAGAAAATGGGGAGTTTTGTCCCCCGAGAAAATGGGTAGTTTGGCTCCGGAATATGGTGGGGTTTGCCCCTGAAAATGGGGAGTTTTTCCCCCGTGAAAATGGGGAGTTTTGCCCCAGAAAAAAATAATGGGGAGTTTTGCTCCTGTGAAAATGGGGAGCTTTTCCCCCTGAAAAAATGGAGAGTTTTGCACCATGAAAATGGGGAATTTTTCCCCGAGAAAATGGGGAGTTTGTCCCAGAAAAAAATGGGGAGTGTTGCCCCAAGAAAATGGTGAGGTTTTCCCCCTGAGAATGGCGAGGTTTTCCCCCCAAAAATAACAGGGAGTTTTCCCCTGTGAAAATGGGGAGTTTTTCCCCAAGAAAAATGGATGTTTTCCCCTTGAAAAAAATGGGGTTTTCCCCCTGAAAGAAATGGGGAGTTTTGCCCTGTGGAAACAGGGGGTTTTGCCCCATGGAAAGGGGGAGTTTTTTCCCAGAAAAAAATGGGGAATTTTTCCCCAGAAAATGGGGAGTTTTCCCCTCGTGGAAATGGGGGGTTTTGCCCCCTGAGAATGGGGAGTTTTCATCTGTGAAAATGGGGAGTTTTCCCCTCTGAAAATAGGGAGTTTTGCCCTGAGAAAATGGGGAGTTTTCCCCCAGAAACTGGCGATGTTTCCCCCCAGAATATGGTGAGATTTTCCCCCTGAGAATGGTGAGTTTGCCCCCCAGAAAATGGGGAGTTTGGCTCCGGAAAATGCTGAGGTTTTGCCCTCAGAAAATGGGGAGTTTTTCCCCTGTGAAAATGGGGAGTTTTGCCCCAGAAAAGGGTGGGGTTTTGCCCCTGAAAATAATGGAGAATTTTGCCCCAGAAAAAAATAATGGGGAGTTTTGCTCCTGTGAAAATGGGGAGATTTTCCCTGTAAAAATGGGGAGTTCTGTCCCGAGAGAATGGTGAGGTTTTCCCCCCAGAAAATGGTGAGGTTCCCCCCCAAAAATAACGGGGAGTTTTCCCCTGTGAAAATGGGGAGTTTTTCCCCAAGAAAACGGGGTGTTTTCCCCCTGAAAAAAATGGGGAGTTTTGCCCCGTGGAAATGGAGGGTTTTGGCCCAGAAAATGGGAAGTTTTGCCCCGAGAGAATGAGGAGTTTTTCCCCTGAAGAAAATGGGGAGTTTTGCCACGTGAAAATGGGGAGATCTCCCCTCTGAAAATGTGGAGTTTTTCCCCTGTGAAAATGGGGAGTTTTGCCCCAGAAAAGGGTGGGGGTTTGCCCCTGAAAATAATGGGGAATTTTGGCCCAGAAAAAAATAATGGGGAGTTAATATTAAATATTAATTATTATTAATAATATAAATATATATTATTTATTATATAAAATATATTTATAACATATTAATAAAATATTAAAAATTTATTTAAATATATTTTTAATATATAATTTTTTTATATTTTAAAATATCTTTTTAATATTTTCATAGGTTTTAAAATATTTTTAAAAATATTTTTAATAAACTTTTAATAATTTTTTAAAAATATTTTAATATATTTTTAAATCTATTTTAAGTAAAATATATTTTATTTAAATAAAATATAATTTAATATATATTTTTATATATTTTTTATATCTTTTTATAGATATTTTTATATATTTTTATACATTTTTTATATCGTTTTAAAGTTTTTTTTGGCTTATATTAAAAATAATATTTTAATATATTAATATTATTAAATATTAATTATTAATAATGTAATTATATATTATAATATAAAATATAACATTAATAAAATATTTAAAAATTAATTAAATATATATTTTTATTTTTTATGTTTTAAAATATATTTTTAATATTTTCATAGATTTTAAAATATATTTTTGAGTTTTTTAAATATTTTTTAATTTTTAAAATATATTTTAAAATATATTTTCATAAATTTAAAATTTTTTTTTAAAAATATTTTTATATGTTTCCAATATCTTTTTAAATATATATTTTTACATATATTTCTTGTATATTTCTTATATATTTCTTGTATATCTTTTATATATTTTTAATATTTTTTATATATTTTATATATATTTTATATATATTTATATATATTTTATATATTTTATAGTCATATTATTTTTATAATTTATATTATAAATATCTATAATAAATATTGTAGACACATAAATTATATTTACATATAAATATAATTTATATATACTTTATAATTTAAAAATATTTTTATAAATTTATATATAATTTATATTTTTGTCTTTTGATATATTTTATTTCCGTATATTTATTTTTATTTATATATATTATAAATACTATCTATAGTATATAATACATATAAATATTTATCATATTTATATTATACTATTATTATATTATAATATATAATATTATAATATATAATATTGCTACACATAATAATATAAATATATAATTATATATTTTAATTAATAATATATAATAACTTTATAATTATATTTACATAATTATATAACTATATGTTTGTATTTTATACTGTTTTATATATTATTTTTCTTATTTAATGATAAAATTTTATAATTATATTTATAATTAAATATAGATATATAATTATATGAAATATATAATATATATTATTTATTTATATTTATATATATTAGATATATAAATATATATATTATATATTTATATATCTTTGTATAAATATATAATATATAATATGTAATATATAATTTTTATATAATATATTTAAATAATTATATATGATTTATACATTAATATTTATTTTTATATATTTGTGTATATAATTTTTAATGCTTTTTTATACCTATATTTGATTTATACATTATTAATATTTCTTTTTATATATTTTGTGTATATAATTTCATTTTTAGAGGTTTATTTTATACCTATACGTGATTTATACATTAATATTTATTTTTATATATTTTGTGTATATAATTTTATTTTTCGAGGTTTATTTTATACCTATATCTGATTTATACATCTTTATTTTAATATTTATTTTTATATCTATATATATTTTATATGTATAGAAATATAATTATATAATTATAACACAAAATGTATAAAATATTATATAAAATATTATATAATATAAATATATAATTCTGTCTATTACACCTATGTGTAATATTAATTTATTTTCCACTTCAATTTGATTAAAATATCGATTTAATTTTATATTTAATTGGGTGTGTGTAAATATATATATATTAAAAAAATATATAAATATATATATATTATATATATATTTATATATATAAATATATATAAATATATATATACACTCTCTTTTCTTTGTGTATATATATATTATGATTTATTTTATTGTATTTTTATTTTATATTTATTTTTATTTTATATTTATTTATTTTTATATGATTTATTTATTTTTTATTGCTTATAATAAATTGGCCCTGGTTGGTGTTTAAGGTTTCTACCAACAAAATTTTAATATATTTATAGGAGAAAATAATTCCATAATATAAATATATATATAAAAATATATATATAATTAAATATATCTATTTATATATATATTTATATATAAATATATATTTAAATATATTTATTTATTTATTAAGTAGATATATAAAAATATATAATTAAATATTCATTAATATATTTTTATATAAATATATATTCTTGTATATTTATGTATTAAGTAGATATATAAAAATATATAATTAAATATATAATAATATTTTTATATAAATATATATTTGTATATTTATTTATGTATTAGATATATAAAATATATAATTAAATTTTCATTAATAGATTTTATATATGAATATATTTTTTTATATTTATGTATTAAATAGATATATAAAAATATATAATTAAATATATATTAATATATTTTTATATAAATTTTTTTGTTTATTTATTTATGTAATAAATAGATATATAAAAATATATAATTAAATATTCATTAATATATTTTATATATGAATATATATTTTTATATTTATGTATTAAATAGATATATAAAATATATAATTAAATATATATTAATATATTTTTATATAATTTTTTTTGTTTATGTAATAAATAGATATATAAAAATATATAATTTAATATTTATTAATATATTTTTATATATGAATATATATTTTTAAATTTATTTATGTATTAAATAGGTACCTTTAAATATTTATAATTTTATATAAATATATATTTATATATATAATAAATATATATTATATCATATATATTTTTACTATTTATTCTATAATTTTAAATCTTATTTATTCGATCATTTTTTTAGGTATAGGATCTTTATATATAATCTTAAATATATAATATAATATCGATTTTTTTATTATTTTATATTTATATTTCATCTTTATCTCTTCTCTCCCCCAGGGAATTCACTGCCCCAGGAATTTTGGGAATTCCTTCAGCTCCAGTTTGGGTGGGATCAGCCCAGCCCAGGTGGGACACAAAATCCCAGATCAAACCCATATTTATATTTATTATTTATATTTATATTTATATTTATTTATATTTTTATATATTTATATTTAATATTTATATTGGTTCGGGTGGGGTTTGCTTTGTGCAAACCTCGCTTGGGGTTTTTTAATCACCAACTTTGCCCTCAGGTTTATTTTTAAGGGTTTAACAAAGGCAGGAAGCCCTGATTCCCCTAATTATTTTAATTAAATTAAAATTAAAGGAATTTAATAAAATTCCTTTAATTCCTTTAATTATTTTGGTTTTAATCAGCTCCCAACCCTTCAGGGGTTTTGTCCTTCCCTACAAATCCCCCATCCATGATTTTGGGGTGCTGCCCCTGCCCTGTCAGCTGTCCCATCCCAGCTCCTCACTTCTCCAGTTAAACTTTTATTTCCCAATTTTTTTTAATTCCCAACTTTTTCAACTCCTCCAGCAGCCGGGAAAGGGGGAGAGCCACAAGATCCAGGGGGGCAGGAACGGGAAAATCGGGAAGGGGGAGCGGGAAGGGATCGGGGAAGGGATCAGGGGAAGGATCCAGGAAAGGATCAGGGAAAGGGATCAGGGAAAGGGATCGGGAAGGGATCAGGGAGGGGATGCAGGAAGGGATCAGGGGAAGGGATCAGGGAAAGGATCCGGGAAAGGGATCGGGGAAGGATTGGGGAAGGGATGCGGGGAAGGATTCGGGAAGGGATCAGGGAAGGGATGCGGGAAGGGATCAGGGAAGGGATGCGGGAAGGGATCAGGGAAAGGATCCGGGGAAGGGATCCGGGAAGGGATCGGGGAAGGGATCAGGGGAAGGGATCAGGGGAAGGGATGGGGGGAAGGATTTGGGAAGGGATCAGGGAAGGGATGCGGGAATGGATTCAGGAAGGGATCAGGGAAAGGATGCGGAAAAGGGATCGGGGAGGGATCAGGGGAAGGGATCAGGGGAAGGATTCGGGAAGGGATCAGGGAAAGGATCCGGGAAGGGATCAGGGAAAGGATGAGGGAAGGGATCCAGGCAGGGATGCGGGAATGGATTCAGGAAGGGATCAGGGAAGGGATGCGGGAAAGGGATCGGGAAGGGATCAGGGAGGGGTAACAGGGAAGGAATTGGGAAGGGATCCAGGCAGGGATGCGGGAAGGGATCAGGGGAAGGATCCAGGAAGGGATGAGGGAAGGGATGCAGGAAAGGGATCGGGGAAGGGATCAGGGGAAGGGATCCAGGCAGGGATGCGGGGAAAGGATCAGGGAGGGGATTCGGGAAGAGATTGGGAAGGGATCCAGGCAGGGATGCGGGAAAGGGATTCGGGAAGGGATGTGGGAACATACTCAGGAAGGGATCAGGGAAGGGATGCAGGAAAGGATTTGGGCAGAGATCCAGGCAGGGATACAGGGAAGGGATCCAGGAAAGGGATCATGAAGGAATCCGAGCAGGGATTCAGAGCCTCCCTGGGGCTGTCCCACACCCACCCCCTCCTCCCCGAGCCCCCAGGATTGTGGGATCACCGGGATAACCCCAATTCCCAATACCAGCGCGTGCCTCCATCCCGGGCGCTCCAGCGGAGCCAAATCCCCCGGGAGCGGCGGGGGGAGGACGCTGCCATTATCCTCGGGCTCCCGCCGCCCCAGCCGTGCATTAATAGATTATCCCGAGCTTTTGGGACCGTCAGGAGCCGGGGAAGAGCTCGCGGGAGGAGCACGGACCAGGCCAGGGCTGCAGGCGCGGCCCCGTTTTTCTCTGCTGTCGGTACCCCCAAACCAGGTGCGAGCGGGACGCGCCGGGAATGCGGCGGGAATGGGGCGGGGAAGGGGCTGAGCCCGATCCCGGCTGGAGTTCCGGGGATGGAGCGGGACTGGGATGGAGCTGGGGGAGAATTTCCCCCTCCCGGCACCTCCAGCCCTTCCCTGCCCTTTCTCCCGGGGCTGGGTTTGGGGACAGGGAGATGTCACCTGGTGCCATCACTTTTTGGGGTGCCCACGCTGCTGGAGCCCCCTCAGCTGCTGTGCCTCAGTTTCCCCGTCCTCCCCCAGGGTCACTGCTGGGGTGGGGGGTACCCAGGGACCCCAAATCTCTGCTGGTCATCCCCTGAGCCGTTTCCAGCAGCCCCAAACCCTCCTGGGCCCTTCAGAGCTGCAGGCAGGCAGGAAAAGCACCGAGAGCCCTTCCCGAGCACCTCGGGCTGCTCCCCACCCAAATTTCAGTCAAATCTGCCTCTGTCCCTGCGTTTTGCATGAGAGGAGCACAGAGCAGCCTTGGCCTCAACCAAAACAACCCTAAAAGCTCCCGGAGTGAAGCCCAAAGCTCCTCTGTGGGTTTGGAACCCTCCCCCAGTCCCCGTCCCAGGGGAGCCTTTGGGGTGTGACTGAGGGATCAGGGCAGGACGAGGCACTGAAAGGCACTGAAATCCCCGTTCCCAGCCCAACGGAGCCCTCGGAGAGCGCCATGGATGAGTGGGATCTCCCACAATGGAAAAAAGAGGTGGAAAGCCTCAAGTACCAGCTGGCCTACAAGAGGGAGATGTCCTCCAAGACTATACCTGAGTGAGTGGGGGCTTCCTCTCCCCCTTTTTCCCCTTTCTTTCCTTTTTCTCCTTCTTTTCCCCCTTCTTTTTCCTCTTTTTCCCCTTTTCTTCCTCCCTCCTTTTTCCCCCTTTTTCTTTCCCCTTCCCTGTGCCCCCAAGAGCAGAACCCACCCCCCATCTCCCCCCTCAGCTCCCCAGGGGCTCCCAGATGAGATTTTGCCTTTCTTCATCTCCACCCCCAGGGGCAGAACCCCCACCCCGGTGTCCCTGAGCCCTTTCCAGCTGCCCAAGGGCCCTCCTGACACCCCTGGGAGCCCCCCAGGACCCCAATCCCCCTTTCCCAGAGCTTAAAATAATTTAAATTATGAATGGCTCCAGAATTTAAATTATGGATGGTTCTGCTTTGTCCCAGAGCTGGGGACACCCCCGTGTCCCCCACAATGGATTAGGGGCCATCCCAGCATCCCCCAACAGAGCAGGAGTGACCCTGAGCCCCCCAACTCCCTCACCCTGGGGCTGTGCCCACCCTGAGCCCCCCAAATCCCCCACCCCGGGGCTGTGCCCACCCCGAGCCCCCCAAATCCCCCACCCCGAGGCTGTGCCCACCCTGAGCCCCCCAAATCCCCCACCCTGGGGCTGTGCCCACCCTGAGCCCCCCAAATCCCCCACCCTGGGGCTGTGCCCAGCCTGAGCCCCCCAAATCCCACCCCAGGGCTGTGCCCACCTTCCCTCCCCTCCCTGCAGGTTCGTCAAGTGGATCGAGGACGGAATTCCCGAGGATCCCTTCCTGAACCCGGAGCTGATGAAGAACAACCCCTGGGTGGAGAAAGGCAAATGCAGCATCCTCTGAGGGCCCCCCTGCAGGATGGGGTTCTGAGCAGTCCCAAAATCCCTGCCCTCACCTCGGTCCTTCTCTCGTAGCTGTAGGAGGGGTTTTAGCAATGGGAGAAATCCCCCGGGATGGAGCAGCAAAAGCTTCTCCAGGGGTTTGCTGCAGCTTCATCTGCCACCCAAAAAAGGCAGATTTTGCAACTTGTAAAGAAGCTTTTTATAAAAAAACCCCATTTGCTGTGATTTTAGATACTTTTGTACACTGTAGGATATAATTTCCTAGCACAACGTGGCACCTCGATGTTTCTGACTGAAATAAACAGAGCAATACTTACCTGTCGATTTTTTTTAGATACATTTTATTTCTTTTTTTTTTAAACAAAACAAGTGGGTAATACAAAAAACACTGCACCAAGGGGTTATAGAAAGACAAACCCCAGCTGATCCCTTGAGTCCCAGAATTCCTGGCCAGCCCTGCTAGAGCAGGTCCCTGATGTACAGGTTCCTCCTGACGGCGTTGGAGAAGCCCTCGTTGAAGCGGAACCAGACGTCGCTCCTCCCCACGGCCTTGCCCATCTGCAGCTCCAGGGATTCCTCCTTGGAGACCTGAGGGGCTGCAGGAGGAAAGTTCACTTTTGAAACGTGCAGGGAACTTTTAAATGATCCCAGAATCCCCAGGTTGGAGGAGATCTCCAGGATCATCGAGTCCAACCCAACCCCAACCTCAACCAACCCACAGCACCCAGTGCCACATCCAGGCTTTCCTTAAACACATCCAGGGATGGTGACTCCATCCAGGCAGCCCATTCCAATATTTATCACCCTTTCTGTAAAAAACTCTTTCCTAATATCCAGCCTGGATTTCCCTTGGCCCATCTTAAGTCTGTGTCCTCTCATTCTGTCAGTGCTGCCTGGAGAAAGAGCCCAACTCCCAATTCCTGAATCTCTCCTTCAGGGTGTGAGCTCAATATTCCTGAGCCTGAGGGAATTCTCAGCTTGCTAACTTGCAAGCTCCTTTCCCAAAGGAAAACTTTCACCAGTTTTCTTTTCCCAAAACATCTTTCTCCTTTTCCCAAAGCATTTCTAAGTGGGCAATGGTTTTTTCTCAGAACAATCTTCTCCAGGTGTTGTTTTCCATTACTTAACCAATGGAAAGAGGTGTCAGTCCTACTGACCAATAAATACCTTTTTTTAGCCAAGCATGTTATAAAAGAAGCAAAAAATTGTAAATAAAGCCTTCAGTTGTTCTCATGGTAAACTGGAGTCAAACCATCTTTATTTTGTGTCCTAGTGCAACATCCAGCTGAAAATTCTCTCAGGCTCAGAAATACCAAGGCCAGGCAGAGCATTCCAGTACCTTAGCACCCTTTGGTGCTGCCATGGGGAATGGGGAGAGCCCCCAGGGCCACCCTGTCCCTGTGCCACCCACCTGGGGCTGGAGCCACCCTGTCCCTGTGTCACCCACCCAGTTCTGAGGCCACCTCACACCTGTGTCGTCCACCAGGGCTCAGGGACATTTTGTCCCTGTGCCACCCATCCAGTTCTGAGGTCACCCTGTCCCTGTGCCACCCACCTGGGGCTGGAGTCACTTTATCCCTGTGCCACCCACTCAGTTCTGAGGCCACCCCGTGCCTGTGTCACCCACCCAGGGCTCAGGGACACTTTGTCCCTGTGTCACCCACCCAGTTTTGAGGCCACCCTGTCCCTGTGTCACCCACCCAGGGCTGTTGTCGCCTCTTTCCTCTGCAGTGGCCTCCCGAAAAAATCCACCTCAGGCTGTGGGAAGCAAAAAAAAGCAGGAATGAAGCTGGCTCTGGAGCACCTGCACCTCAGAGAGGGACAAAAGCACAGCAGGATTGTCCCTGGGCAGGGCTCAGAGCAGCAGCCAAATGCAAATCCTGCCTGGGAATGTAAACAGCATTCACATTTGGGGGGAAGCATTCAAATTTTGGGGTTTTACACCCAGGGCAGGGCTGGCAGCCCTGCAGACGGGCAGTGCCAGGGAATGAGCCCAGCTCCTCTTGGAGCCCAGGCTGGGATCATTCCAGAGCAGCTTTTCCAAAGCTGCTTTCCCACTGAGCCCAAATTCGGCTCTTTCAACCCAAATTCCCACAGCTCTTCCCTCCCCCAGCCCTGAAAACTCCCCAGGACACATCCAAAAAGTCACCCAGACCCAGGTGATCCCAATCCCAGCGATGCCTTTAGGGGACACACGGAGCTGAGCTGGGCTATTAAAGGAAACTGGACTAAAAAACCAAATTCCAGTGGGGACAGGGAGGGTCTGGCAGCCCAGCAAAGAGCTGGTGGGAATTGGGGCAGGGATTGGGGTGGGAATTGGGGCAGGAATTGGGGTGGGAACTGGGGCAGGAATTGGGGTGGGAATTGGGGCAGGAATTGGGATGGGAACTGGGGCAGGAATTGGGGTAGGAATTGGGGTGAGAATTGGGATGGGAACTGGGGCAGGAATTGAGCAGGAATTGGGGTGGGAATTGGGGCAGGAATTGGGATGGGAACTGGGGCAGGAATTGAGCCCTGACCTTGTCCTGCACCGTTGCTCTCCTCACGATGTGCTCCAGGTGCTGCTGGTGGTTGGGGGTCCCCGTGTCCCCTCGCTGGTCCCCAAGGCCACTCCCAGGTTCCTGTGGGAGGACAGAGCTCAACCAGGCTCCCCTGGGGGTGTCTGAGCTCCAGGGTGGGGCACTGAGCATCCCTCACCCCCCTGGCCCCCATCCCACCCAGCCCCTGCCTGGGATTGCAACATCCCAAAGGTTTTTCCACCACTGGGATCAGCCCCGGCCCCTTTCCTTGGGATTTCCCTGGGATTTCATTTTTCATCCCTGCCATGTAAACAAGGAGCCTCCAGAGATGTTTTTGCAGCTTCTCTTTGTCACACACATCCCCCAGGAGCCCTTCCCCTGCTCCGAGGGGCTCCCAGGGATTAATTATCCCGCTGGCACCAGGGCAGGGCAGGCATCAGCCACACCTGGGATGTTTCTCCACCTTTTCCACCCTTTTCCATTTTTTCCTGCCTCCAGGAGGGTGGGCAGAGCCACTTCTGCTGCTCCTGGGGGCTTTGGGATCTTTGGAAGTGCAGCAGGAAGGGCAGAGTTCATAACCCACATGGACAGGTACAAACAGCAGCCAGAAATTCCCCACTTAAAATTCCCACCTTCCTGGAAAGAGTGGAAAGGTTCAAAGCTCAAACCCCCTCCAGAATCCCTTCAAAAAGCTGCACCCTGCAGCCCAGCCCAGCTGTGCAGGAACAGCTGCAGCTGGGGGGGTTAATCCTGGATTTCCACTCACGCAGCCACGGCTTGGGGGAAAAAAAAAAAACCACATCCCAAGGGATTTCCTCTGCATCCCCAGCCCTCTGGAAAGCCCCACCTGGCCCAGGCTCCGTGCCTCTGCCCTCCTCATCTTCTCCAGCTCGATCTCCCTGGCTATGAGCTGCTTGGCCTGGTAGCTGAGCTGCCTGCGGGCCGGCAGCTCCGGGAAGCGGCACACGGCCTCCACATTCCTGCAGCACGGGGAAAAAACAGGGAATCAATCCCCAAAATCGCACAGCCTGGAGCCCCAGCACCTCCCAGCAGGATTCCAGCCATGCTGCCTCAGTTTCTCCATCCCTGAGAGGGATTAGAGGGGTTTAATCCTGGCTGGAAAGAGAAAAGAGGAGATTGCAGCGGGTCTGAAGTGCCCTGAAATGCTGAACAGATTGTCCTGGGCACAGCACAGCTCGGGCAAGGCAGCAGCACGACCTTCAGAGCCACCCTGAGGTCCCCATCAGGATGGGGTTAATGGGAACCCAGCCAGGAACAGGGATTTGGGATCATCACAGCAGCTGGGTTCTGAACAGGGCTGGAGTTCTGACCTGTTTCAGTATCCCCAGCAGCGAGCAGCCACCAGTCCCTGTGCCAGCTCTGAATATTTCATATTTATTCACTATTTATCCACTATTTTTCCCTATTTATCCACTACTTATTCACTATTTTTCACTATTTATCCACTGCTTATCCACTATTTATTTATTCCCAATTTACTCACAACTTATCCACTATTTATTCACTATTAATCCACTATTTATCCACTATTTTTCACAATTTGTCCATTATTTATTCACTATTAATCCACTATTTATCCACTATTTTTTCACAATTTATCCACTAGTTTTCCCGTATTTATTCACAACTTATCCACTATTTATTCACTATTAATCCACTACTTATCCACTGTTTTTCACTATTTATCCACTATTTATTCCATATTTACTCACAACTTGTCCACTATTTATTCACTATTAATCCACTATTTTTCACAATTTATCCACTATTTATTCCCTATTTATCCACTATTTATTCACTACTTATCTACTATTTATTCCCTATTTTTTCATTACTTATCCACTATTTATTCCCTATTTATCCACTATTTATTCCCTATTTATCCACTATTTATTCACTACTTATTCCCTATTTATCCACTACTTATCCACGATTTATCCACAATTTATTCACTATTAATCCACTATTTATCTCCTATTTATTCACTACTTACCCACTATTTATTCACTAATACTGCCCCTAAAATAAAAGAAGCAAAGCCCCCAGTCAGGTGGCTCTGCAGTCATTCAGAAATCAGCTGTCTTTAAAAAGTTTTCAAGAAATACCCCCAGGTTTTGCTGTTGACATCAGCTTTGTTTGCCAGAGATGCTGGGACACAAATGCCAGGTGCCACTGGGACGTGCCCAGGTGGGTCAGCCCTGTCCTGCCACCAGCCCCTGCTGGTGACAGCCACAGGAAACTGCTCCCTTCCCTTCCATCCCATTAAAGGTCTCTTCCCTTTCACCCCTGTTGGGGAGGATAAAACAGGAAAACCTTATAAATACAACTGCTTAGATTTAGAGAACATAAAACCTGTAAGTGAAATAGAATTAAAAGCAAGTTTTGATGTCTCAGATGCTGAGCTTTGGTTACTGAACAACTGGAAAACAATAATATGACCAGCTGAAGGTTAAACAATTAAATTAATTGATTAAACAATGCCCTTCTCCTTACCAAGAGCCCAAGGGTCAGAGCAGACCCTGCTGGCTCGGCAGGAGGGGTCCCAAGAGTCGTTTTTAGGGTTTAAAATCTAACACAGAATGGAAATGTAATGATTCTTACAGGCTGTGTGTAAATGCTACAGGATTTGTATCTTGTACTGGATTGGTTGGTGTAAATCAGAATATTCAGGATAGAAGGAGATTTAATGGATTGGAATGGGAACTTTGCTCTCTTTTTTCTCTCCTCTCCTTTCTCCTCTCCCTCCTCACTCTCTCTCTGCTCTGAGCTGTGCCTGGCAGTTCGTAGCAGGGCCCTGCACCCACGCCCTGTGCAATGAACCACAGGCTCCAAACCCAGCCCTGACCCCAGAGATCTCTCATTTCCATCCATCCCATCACCATCCTGACCTCGTTCTCACAACCCCATTTAAGCTCCCTTCCTTTTCATCCCATTGCAGCCCAACCTGCTCAGCCTCAGCCCCAGGGGGTGATGGGGCAGCTGGATCACACCAGGGATTGAGCAAAGTCCAAAATTCCCAAATCTTTCCTGAGAATCATCACAGAATCCTGGAACACTTTGGGTTGGGAGGGATCTCAAAATCCTCCAGCTCCAACCCCGACACCTTCCACTGGCTCCAATCCCCATCCAGCCTGGCCTGGGACATTTCCAGGGATAAAGGAGCAGCCAGAGCTCCTCTGGGAACTTATTCCAGTGCCTCTCCATGCTCCCAGGGAAGGTTTTGACTCCCCCAGCCCATCCCCAGCCCAGCACTCACGGATCCAGCTTGAAGACGTACTGGCCCTCGGGCAGGCGCTCCTGCAGGTAGGTGAGGTTGTAGGTGAGCATGGTGCTGATGAGCTCAGCCAGCTGCTGCTTCTCCTTCTGGCTGTAGAGCTGCGTGTTCACCTGGCCAGGGGACAGCAGAGAGCTTGGAAACCCCAAAACAGCCCAAGCATGGGGTTTATTTTGGGGTTTATTTTGGGGTTTGTTTTGGGGTTTGTTTCTGGGTGAGGCAGGACCCAGCCCAAGTTCAGTTCCCTCTCAGGGACACACATCCATCCCAGAGCAAGGACAGACCCTCTCCTGGGTGACTCTGAGAGCTCCCCAAAGCCCAGCTCAGCCAAGCCCAGCCCAGCTGGGGCCCAGGACCCCTCAACACCCTGCCCCAGCTTCCCTCCAACCACAACACCCAACCCAGCCTGGATTTGGGACAGAAATCTGGGACAGCTCATCAGGGTGGGGTTTGCAGAGGGATGTGGGCCTGACATTGCTGGGTCTGAGAGATTTTAGCCTGCTGGCAGCTGCTAATGTTTTCTCAAGGGAAAACTTCTCAAGGAAGCTTTTTCTCAAAACAATCTTGGCAAACAACTCTCTTTTCTCCAAACAATCTTGTAAAAACAACTCTCCTTTCTCCAAACAATCTTGTAAAAACAACTCTCTTTTCTCCAAACAATCTTTTTCCAGGTGGTGTTTTGGTGTTTCTCTGGTTTAACCAATGGGATTAGAGAGGTGTCATTCCTATTCACCGATCATGTTAAATCTGTACTAGAACACTTTATAAAATGCAGTAAGAATTAGACAATAAAGCTTTTTCTGTGCTCTTTGCCTTCTGAAATATTTGGAGCCGCTCATCTTTGTGTCCTACAGAGACAGAGTGTGGCTGTTGAGATGGACACTGCACTCAAAGCGCTTCAGTAAAAACATCAGAGGCTTCAAGCATCAGCTCCTTGTCATCTAAAAATCTCTTGTACCTTTTCTCTTTACCAATCCCACAGGGCAGCTCCACAGCCCCAGCTCTTTCCCCACAATTTTCTGTCTTTGTCTGCTGTTCCCCTTTGTCTGCTTTTCTGTCCCTTTCACAGCAGCCTGACCCTGTTTGTCCTATGTACAGCATCTGACCCTTCCTGCCCCTGCACGAGCTCCTGTCCCTTCCTCCTCACAGCACGGCCAGCAGCCTCCAACTAATTCCAACTGACTCCAACTGACTCAAACTCCAACTGACTCCAACTGAACTGACTCCAGCTAACTCACTCTTTATCACACCCATATCTGGGAGGCCCAGGCTGTTCCCACTCTTGGCTAATTAACACAGCTGCAATATATCCAGGTTATCCCTCTTTGTCTCCCCATGACAGAGGGGTGCCAGCAGGCAGGCAGGGCAGCAGCAGGGGCTGGGGACACTCACGGGGCGCAGTTTGGGGGCGATGATGTCCAGCAGCAGGCACAGCACCTCCAGCACCAGCACCTGCTGCCCTGCACGGCCGCGAGCGCCCGGCGCCATCCCCGACACCACCGACAGCACCACGTTCTGCATCTGGCTCAGCTTGGCCACGGCCTGGGGATAGCACAGGTGTTATAAATGCATAGTTAGACTCTTGTTAAAAGTATATATAATATGTATCTTATAAGTTTCATATCTGTTTGCAACTTTGTATTTTTATATATATAATTATTATTATATTATACATTATATAATTATTATATAATTATAATATTATATAATGTAATATAATAAATAAATAATATAATGTAATATTATATAACCTGTAATATTATAATTATATAATATACAAAAATATAATATATATAATATTAATATATATTACATACTATATAATTATATCATATATATAATATATATTATTATATATCTATATAGAATTATATTATTATATTATTATATATTATAACTATATTATTATATATTATATTACTGTATTATATTATTATATTATTTTATAGAGATACATTAAAAAAATATATTTTTATATATATATAACTTTTAATTATTGTATTTTCCTCACAGTTAAAAGAGTATTACAATTCCAATGCCGCACAGCAACTCTGTATGATTGGCATAGGTGTAAGCAGTTAAGTTACATGTTAAAGTGTTAAAAATGATTTTTAATGCCAGGGAAAAAGAAGGGAAAAAGGGGGGGCGGGTCTTTCCCCACAGAAGGCTCCAGACCAGAGCACCGCCCCAAGCCCTGATTGGCAGACACACCGACCAATCATTCCAAGGCAGAAAGAATGATTGGCTCCTGTTAAGAGCCAATCATGTCGAAGATCCTAAACCCACCAATCAGGAGAGGAACCGAGGCTATAAAAGGAGACAGATGACCTGAGGGATTGCCTTTTCTGAGGGACAGCGTGTTCTGAGGGAGGGGCCCATATAATATTATACACTTTTGGGAACTCTGGCTTGTCCTAAAGAGCCTGAGACTAGCCCAGCTCTCCAGTAGTCATTTTGTTCTCAATAAACGATTGGCTATTATTTTTCCATCAACATCAGATTTACAGCCTCGTTTATAACACAGGGACACTCAGAGGGTGTCCCTGCTCTCACCAGGCCCTGCTGGACTCACCTCGGGCTGGCTGCTGGGGTAGGCCAGCCGGGGAATGGAGGTGGCAGCAAAGAGCATGTGGAAAGCCACGGGCAGGAAGGGCAGGTAGCGCAGCAGCTGGAAGCTCTGCCTGTGCTGAACAGCCTGGCCCAGCAGGTCAGAAAAGCCCAGCCACTCCAGGGCCAGGCACACGGAGCCCAGGCTGGAATCCCGCACCTTCATCTTCAGGAAGTTCTCAAACAGGCCCTGGAAGCGGGTGTGGGATCAGAGGGATCTCACCTTGCTGAGGTTCTGAGCTCCATACTGAGCTCAGCTCCAGCCCCTCTTTGGCTGCTCTCACCTGGGCCAGCTTCTCCTGCTCCCCTGAGGAGATGGAGAGGTGCAGGATGTGGTGGAAGCGGTGGGAGGAGGAATTGAAGCCCCCTGAGCCCCCAGGCTGGGCCAGGTCCTCGTCCCCCAGCAGGAGCTGGGCTGGCAGAGAGGGATCCATTCCTATCCTGTGCCTGGGGGAGCCCAAAGGGTTTGAGGGTTTCCCAGCTGGAGGTTTTCCCTCCCCAGAAGGAGAAGGGAAAACCCAAAGGGAAGAGCTGAGGGTTTCCAGCTGGAGGCTTTCCCTCCACAGAAGGGGAAGGAGAAGGGAAAACCCAAAGGGAAGAGCAGAGGGATTCCCAGTGCTGGAGGGGCCAGCAAGGAATATTTGGATCCTTGGAAACTGGACTGGAGGCAATGCAAACAATGAATTATTGGGAGCAAAGTGGAGGGGTGTAACAAAGCACCTGGAATGGGTTTAAACTGAGAGAGGAAAGGTTTAGAAGGAATATTGGGAAAGAATATCCCCTGGGAGGGTGGAGAAGCCCTGGCACAGATTCCCAGAGCAGCTGTAAATGCCCCTGGATCCCTGGAAGTACCCAAGGCCAGGTTGGACAGAGCTTGGAGCAGCCTGGGACAGTGGAAGGTGTCCCTGCCATGGTAGGGGTGGCACTGGATGGGCTTTGAGGTCCCTTCCAGGATTCTGTGATGGACACAAAGCCTCTCTCCAGGACCTTGCAGGTCATGGGATCACAGAACATTGCCCCAAACCCCATCCAGCCTCCCCTGGACAATTCCAGGGATCTGGGGGCAGCCACAGCTTCTCTAGGAAATGGGAACAGCACCCCCCAAGCACCCAACAGAACCCAAACCCTCCTCCTACCTCTGGGGCCTGGGGAGTTGGAAGATCTCTTGCCAGATGGAGAAGAGCCCCTTGTTCTGGTCCTTCATACCAACCCTCATGGTCTGCACCATCTGCACGCTCAGCTCCCTCTGCCCCCGGCCATGCAGGAACTGCAGCAGGAGCGAGGCCATGGAGGGGACCCCAAACCCCCAGGAAACGCTGGACACAGCCACCCACCCCCTCGTGCACCCTGGGAATGCTCCAGGGGAGCGGGCCATGCCTCAGGGATCGGCCTGGAAGGGACTTTGGTCCCCTCTGTCCCCATGTGAGCCTGGAGCTGCAGGAGGAGTTTGTCCCCAGAGCCATCCCCATGTCCCCAGTACCCTCCCAGTGTCCCCAGGGCCATCTCCATGTCCTGATGGCCATCCCAGTGTCCCCAGAGCCATCTCAGTGTCCCCAGAGCCCTCCCAGTGTCCCCAGGGCCATTCCCATGTCCTGATGGCCATCCCAGTGTCCCCAGAGCTATCCCAGTATCCCCAGAGCCCTCCCAGTGTCCCCAGGGCCATCCCCGTGTCCCAAGGCCGTGTCCACATCCCCAGAACCATCTCCATGTACCCAGAGCCATCCCCACATCCCCAGGGCAATGCCAACATCCCCAAGGCCCTCCCACTGTCCCCAGTGCCATCGTCATGTCCCCAGGGCTATCCCCACATCCCCAGGGCCCTCCCAGTGTCCCCAGAGCCATCCCAATGTCCCCAGAGCCATGCCCATGTCCCCAGGGCCCTCCCAGTGTCCCCAGAGCTGTTCCTGTATCTCCAGGACCCTCCCCATGTCCCCAAGGCCCTCCCAGTGTCCCCAGAGCCCCTCCGGTGTCCTTAGGGCCCCCCCCGGTGTCCCCAGGTCCCCCCGGTGTCCCCAGCACCTGCAGGGTGTTGATGCAGGCACGGATGTCGCTGTCGGTTTTCTCGCACAGCGCCAGCAGCGCCCCCGTGTCCGCGCGCATCCCCTGCCGCAGCGTGATCTGGGGGGGACACAGGGATCAAGGGACAGCCAGCCCCCCACAGGGGAGGGGACAGGAGGGGACAGGGGGAGCCCAGACCTCGCTGAGGCGCTGGGCCAGGCGGGAGGGAGCGGTGCGGGGGAAGCTGAGCAGGAAGGATTGCTGCCGGAGCGGGCGCAGGGCGGGCACGTACCTGGGGAGGGAAACAGGGGCTGAGAGCCCAGCAGGGAATGCTGCTCCTCACCATGGAGCTGCTTGGGTTGGGAAAAGATTTCCCAAAGCATTAAATCAAACCATGGAGCTATTTATGTTGGGAAGAACCTCCTGGAACACTGAGCCCAACCATGGAGTTATTTAGGTTAGAACAGACCTCCCAAAGCATCGGGTCCAGCCATGGAGATATTTAGGTTGGGAAAGACCTCCCAGAGCATTGAGCCCAACCTTGGATTTATTTAGTTTGGGAAAGACTTCCCAAAGCATTAAATCCAACCATGGAGTTATTTGGGTTGAGAAAGACCTCCCAGAGAATCCAATTCAACCATGGAATTATTTGGGATGGGAAAAGATTTCCCAGAGCATCCAGTCCAACCATGGAGTTATTTAGGATGGGAAAGACCTCCCAGAGCATCCAATCCAACCATGGAATTATTTAGGTTAGGAAAGACCTCCCAGAGAATCCAGTCCAACCATGGAGTTATTTGGGATGGGAAAAGATTTCCCAGAGCATCCAGTCCAACCATGGAGTTATTTAGGATGGGAAAGACCTCCCAGGGCATGGATTCCCCCAGCACTGCCGTGTCACCATGAAATGATGTCCCCAAGTGCCACCATCCACTTAAATCCCCTCAGGGATGGGGACTCCACCCCTGCCCTGAGCAGCCTGGACCAATCAATATTTGAGTGCCCTTTACTTGATTGCTCTTTTCATGAAGGGATTTTCCCAAATATACAACCTAAACCTCCCCTGGTCCAGCCTGAGGCCATTCCCTCTCCTCCTGTCCCTGTTCCCTGGGAGCAAATCCCAAATCCCCCTTGGCTGTCCCCTCCTGGCAGGGAGTTGTGCAGAGCCAGAAATTCCTCCTGATCCCCATTTTCTCCAGGCTGAGCCCCTTTCCCAGCTCCCTCAGGAATTCTCCAGCTCTGTTCCCTTCCCTGGACACGCTCCAGCCCCTCCATGTCTCTCTTGTCACGAGGGTAAAAATCAAAAAGTGGGAGAAAATGTGAGGGGGAAAAAAAAAACTGAGGGCAGTTTGGGGAGGGCTGTGCTGCAAAGCTTTTCCCTTTGTGGATCCCCATTCTCTGCAGGCTGAGCCCCTTTCCCAGCTCCCTCCTGTTTGTGCCATGCCAGGAATGTCCAGCCCCCAGTTCCAGAGGGTTTTCATGGAGATCCAGGCACAGCAGGAAGGTGTTTGGTGAGGCTGTCAGAGCTGGAAATACTCCTTAAATCCCCATTTTCTCCAGGCTGAGCTCCTTTCCCAGCTCCCTCAGGAATTCCCCAGCTCTGTTCCCTTCCCTGACACTCTCTATGTCCTTCTTGTCCTGAAGGACCCAAACCAACCCCAAGACTCGAGGACCTGCACTAAAACACAGACCCCACCAGCAGCCAGCTCCTGTCAGGGGGCAGGATCTGCTGTCCCTGTGTCCCCCAGGGGCAGGTGACACTCACTGGTCGTTGCAGATGCAGATGATGGGCCGCAGCAGCAGCCCCCCCTCCCGCCGCCGCCGCCCCGCGCCCGCCTCGCCCTCCCCGTCCTTGTCCTTCCTCTGGATGATGGCCAGCAGGACATTGATGGAGGCCTGGGGGAACAGGGATGGGAGGGATGGATTCCTGCTGCTGGAACAGCAGAGGAACCATTCCCAGGGTGATGTTTGGGGGCGCAGGGCTCACCGCGGGCGCGCCGTCGATCTCGTCGATGATGAGGCAGTTGGGGCTCTCGTGGGAGCCCAGCACCGAGCGCATCTGGGTGGCAGCTTCGATGCGGGTGCGGAACACCTCGGGGCTGCGGTCATCGCTGCCAGGGGACACGGGGACAGGTCACCTCGGGCAGGGGGACACTGCCAGCATCAGCCCCGGGACAGCGTCAGCCCCGGGACAGTGTCAGCTCTGGGACAGTGTCAGCTCCGGGACAGTTACAGCCCCTGGGACAGCGTCAGCTCCGGGACAGTGTCAGCTCCAGGACAGTGACACCCCTGGGACAGTGTCAGCTCCAGAACAGTGACAGCCCCTGGGACAGCATCAGCTCCAGAACAGCATCAGCCCTGGGACAGCGTCAGCTCCAGAACAGCGTCACCTCCACAGCACCATCACCTCCACAGCACCCATCACCCCCAGCATCACCCTTAGAGCACTGTCACCTCCAGAACAGCATCACCTCCAGAACAGCATCACCCTCAGCACCACCCTTAGGACACTGTCATCTCCAGCATCACCCCTTGGACAGCATCAGCTCTAGAACAGCACCACCTCCACAGCATCATCATCTCCAGAACAGCATCACCTCAACAGCACCCATCATCCACAGCATCACCCTTAGGATACTGTCACCTCCAGAACGGCATCACCTCCAGCACCACCTCCAGAGCACCATCACCTCCAGCATCACCCTTAGGACACTGTCACCTTCTGCATCACCTCCAGAGCAACATCACCTCCAGCACCACCCTTAGGACACTGTCACCTCCAGCATCACCCCTGGGACAGCATCACCTCCAGAGCACCATCGCCTCCATAGCATCATCACCTCCAGCACCACCCTTAGGACACTGTCACCTCCTGTATCACCTCCAGAACTGCATGACCTTCACAGTACCATCACCCCCAGCACCACCCTTAGGACACTGTCACCTCCAGAACAGCATCACCCCCAGCATCACCTCCAGAGCACCATCACCTCCACAGTACCATCACCCCCAGCACCACCCTTAGGACACTGTCATCTCCAGCATCACTTCCAGAACATCTCAACCTCTGGGACACCCTCATTTCCAGGACACCATCACCTCCAGAACAACATCACCCCCAGGCCACCATCATCTGCAGCAGCACCTCTGCCACAGCAACACCTGGCCCCATTTGTGGGTGGGGCATGGGCTCACCTGGCACCTAAGGGCTCACCTGGCGTTCATCTCCACGGCGTTGTACCCCGCGTGCCTGGCGATGACGTGGGCCAGCGTGGTCTTGCCCAGCCCAGGGGGGCCACAGAGCAGGGCCACCTGTGGCACAGAGGGGAGGTCACCCCTTCTCCTCCACCCAGGGGACAACGCTGCTCCTCAGCTGGTGGCAGCAGAGCCACCCAGGGCCACGTCCCCTCCTGCCCACCTTGTACTTGGGTCTCTTGTGCTGGTCCAGCTCAGCCTCCAGGATCTCCTCAGTGAGCTGGACTTTGCTTTTCCACTTGTTGGGAAGTTCCTTGGCATGGTTGAGTGGGGGATGAGCTGCAGGGCTGGGCTTGGGCTTCTTGCCAGCCTTGTCCTTGCCAAACACCACCGTGTCCCACAGCTTGAGCCACTTCAGCAGGCAGCGGTTGGTGTACTGCAGGAAGGGGTGAGGAAAGCAGGGAAAACCCATGGGAGCTGGGAAAAATCCAGCTGAGGGCAGAGGAAAGCTCTACTTTGTGGAGGAGGCAGCTCAGGGTTCCAGCTGGCACCTCCCTGGGATGAGGTGGGAATGTTCCCCTTGTCAGCTCACCCCCCATCCCTCAGAGAAAGCCTGGAAAAATCACACAGTCCCATCCCTGCTGGCCCTGCTCTGTCTCAGCACTCCTCAGCCTTTCCCAGCATGTCTGATTCCCTACAGAATTCCTAATATCCCCCAAAAAATTCAAAATAGCCGACAACTCCTGGCTAAAAGGCTAAAATCCTCCCTATCTTTTTTTGTCTTGTTTTAGTCACGTTTCATAGGTTTTTTTGCCATCAAAAACCTGCCATCCCAAACCCTCAGGGACTCAGGACAGAGCCAGCACAGACACAGCCCCCAGCCAGCACTTCCAAAGGCAATTCCCCATCCCATGGCACCCAGGAAGAGCTGCAGAGAGGGTGACCCCAACCATCCCGAGCCCCCTCCTCGTCCCAGCCCCTCACATCATCACTGAGCAGCTCCATGTAGCGCCGGGGGGTGAATTTGTCCACCCAGAGGCAGTGGGATGCAGAGTCCTCCTCCTCCTCCTGGGCTGCTGGAGCCGTGTCCATGCTGGGCTCGGGGCTCTCGGTGCTGGCCTCGCTCCCCAGGCAGCTGCAGGATGGAATTAATTCACCCCAAACCAGCCCAGGAGAATTCCAGTCTGGGAATTCCACCCAGACTCCCCAAGCTGGGGGTGATGAGGGTAAAAGAGGCTCCTCAGCTTGCAGGCCCCCCAAAATTCGATCCCAAAACAGCAACTGGGAGGCAAACCCAGCAGCGTGGCAGGGACTGGGGAGGGATTTCACCCCAACATCTCACCGGTTGATGATCTCTGTCAGCTGCTGGGAGGCCTCCAGAACCTGCCTGCGACGCTTGGGCACAAACACAGAGAGAGGGGGGTCAGAGACACCCCCAAAATCCATGGCTGGGGGACAGGAATGTGGGAGCAGGGACAGAGAGGAAGGTCTGGGAGATTTAAAATTTTATTCCATATAAATGGTACCTCCTCATGCACCTGCTCCTTCAGGTAGGAGAAGGGCACCCCCAGCAAGTGCAGCGGCCTGCGAGCGTTCCAGCCCAGGGAATCCGGGAGCTGCAGGGACACAGTGGGGACACAGCTGTGGAGGGGACCCCAAAACCCCTGGGAAAAGCTGGACACAGCCACCCACCCCTTCCTGCACCCTGGGAATGCCCCAGGGGAGCGGGCCATGCCTCAGGGATTGGCCTGGAAGGGACTTTGGTCCCCTCTGTCCCCGTGTGAGCCTGGAGCTGCAGCAGGACCGTGTCCCCAGAGCCATCGCCACGTCCTGATGGCCATCCTGTGTCCCCAGAGCCATCCCAGTGTCCCCAGAGCCATCCCAGTGTCCCGACAGCCATCCCAGTGTCCCCAGGGCCATCCCCAGAGCCATTCCCATGTCCTGATGACCATCCCCGTATCCCCACCAGGGCCATCTCCATGTCCTGATGGCCATCCCAATGTCCCCAGAGTCATCCCAGTGTCCCCAGAGTCATCCCAGTGTCCTGAGGCCATCCCAGTGTCCCCAGTGCCCTCCCAGTGTCCCCAGGGCCATCTCCATGTCCTGACAGCCATCCCCAAGTCCCCAGGGCCATTCCCATGTCCTGATGACCATCCCCGTATCCCCACCAGGGCCATCTCCATGTCCTGATGGCCATCCCAATGTCCCCAGAGTCATCCCAGTGTCCCCAGAGTCATCCCAGGGTCCTGAGGCCATCCCAGTGTCCCCAGTGCCCTCCCAGTGTCCCCAGTGCCATCTCCATGTTGTGACAGCCATCCCAGTGTCCCCAGGGCCATCTCCATGTCCTGACAGCCATCCCCAAGTCCCCAGGGCCATCCCAATGTCCCCAGAGCCATTCCCACATCCCCTCCTGAACCACCAGGAGGCCCCAGAGCAGCAGACCCCACCTCCAGCGCCCTCCTCACCTCCAGCCCCGTCCCACAGGGATCATCCCTGAGCAGCAGGAAGACCCTGGTGCCCTGGGTGGAGGTGACATTGATGTAATCGTCCAGCACGGGGGGTCTCCTCAGCACCCTCCTCTTCTCCTGGGGTGGGGTGGTCTGCAGGGGGATCATTCCACTCATCTCCAGGTGGTTTGAGCTGGAAAAACAGCAAATCCCTTCAGGAGGGAATTCCCTTGCCCTTTCCTGAGGGGGGACAGGGGGATGAGGGGCTCTTAGCCATGCCAGCACACACAGAAATGAAGCAAGGAACACCAGAGCCATAAGTGACATTTGTAGATCACAGAAATAAAATAAGGAATACCAGAGCCAGAAATGACATTTGTGGATCACAGAAATGGAGCAAGGAACACCAGAGCCAGAAATGACATTTGGGGATCACAGAAATGGAGCAAGGAACACCAGAGCCATAAGTGACATTTGTAGATCACAGAAATAAAGCAAGGAACACCAGAGCCAGAAATGACATTTGTGTATCACAGAAATCAAGCAAGGAACACCAGAGCCACAAATGACATCTGTGGATCACAGAAATAAAATAAGGAACACCAGAGCCATAAATTATATTTGTGGATCACCCAACAGATGTGACAGAGGGGTGTGGGCCTGATATTTCTGAGGCTGACAGGATTTTTTAGTCTGCTAGCAACTGTTAACTTCTCCCCAAGGGAAATGACAAGGTCCTTTTCTCATAACAATCTAGGTAAATAATATTCATTCTCATAACTACTTTGCCCAGCTGGTGTTTTTCTGTTTTTGCAGTTTAACCAGTGGAATTTGAGAGGTGTCGATTCAATGCACCAATCATGTTCATTTTAAAATGAACTTTATAAAACAGCAAGAATTGTAAATAAAGCATTCTATGCTCATGCCAGCCTTCTGAATTCTGGAGTTTTGGGTTTTTATTTCGTGTCCTACAACAACACAAGGGTGACCTGGCACGTCCTCACTGCTTCAATTCCTCACTAACGAGGAATACAAATGAATAATTAGAGCCTGGCCTGACCCACAGCCTTCCTTACATCAATCAAAGTCACAGATCTCCCAGGAGCACAGCTAACAGTGATTTCTCATCTGTTCTATCTAGGAATATTTCAGCAAGGCTGAATTATTTTTTGTTACTACTAGAATTTAACTTAACTTCGCAAAAAGAAAACATTACTGAACTTTAAACTAGGTGTTAGGTCTTTTTCTTTCTTACTTACTGACACAGGCTCTTATTTGTTTAAGGCACTTAATCATTTATTTATTTATTTAAAACTAAACCTGCATTTCTACCTCCTGTCTGTGCAGATTTATGTATTTTAGGTTCTCTGAAGGTTCTAATTCACTCCTCACATTTCTGGGCACTCCTGTGTGGATTTGGGCATTCAGACTCCAACACTTTCCCTGTCTCCTGTTAAAAACAGGGTTCGGGGTGGCCGACCTGGTACCGTGGGGAGCCAGAGGTGCCTCCAGGGCTCCATCCCAGGGTTCATCCAGAGCCAGCTCAGGGTCCGCACCGAACTCGAGCTTCTTCACCGCCTCCAGGCGCTGCCGCTTCGCCTTCGGGGCTGGAGCAGGGCGAGAGCACCGTTATGGACCGGGGTACCCAGGGGATGCTCCAGCACCCGGCAGCGCTCGGGGCGGGCGGAGAGGGCTCAGCAGCACGCCGGGAACCGGGTCAAACCTACTGCAGGGATCCGGTGCTGGCGGGGACACGGCGCGGACACAGTCCCGGTCCCGCTTCTTGGCGCTGCTGCCCCCGGGGGGCTCGGGCTCCTCCGGCGGCTGCCTCTTACCGCGGAACTGGGAGGTTTTGGGGAGGGCGCGTGGGAAGGGCTCATCTGCAAGAGCGGTCAGAGCACGGTGCCGGTCACCGGAGGGGACCCGCGGCGGGGCGGGCACAGGCGGGGGCGCAGAGCACGGTCCCGCTCACTCCCTCCCGTCCCGGCACCGCAGCAGCGCCCACCTTCTAGCTCGGCCAGCACCTCCAGCTCGGCGGCGAAGCGCTCGTAGAAGCCATCCTCGGCTCCATCCTCGAGCAAATCCTCGGGCACATCCTCGGTCAAATCCTCCGGCACATCCTCAGCGCCCGCCATGGACCGAGCCCGCCCCGCCGCCAACCCGCGCTTCCGCCCGCGCGCGCCTCGGAGCCGGAGCTGATTGGGCACGGGGCGCGCGGGCGGAGGCGGGGCCGGCGCTGATTGGACGCGGTGTGAGCGCTGCCGGGAGGCGCTGCGGGAGGAGGCGGGGCCGGCGCTGATTGGGGGCGGTGCGCAAGGGCGGAGGCGGGGCCCTCGCTGATTGGGCGAGGGGCGTGCTGGAGGAGGCGGGGCCGGTGCTGATTGGGCGCGGTGTGAACGCTGCCGGGAGGCGCTGCGGAAGAGGGCGGGGCCGGGGCGGCGGGGGCGTTGCGCGGGTCCCGTCAGCCCTGCCCGGATCCCCTCAGCCCTGCCCGGGTCCCCTCAGCCTTGCCCGGATCCCCTCATCCGAGTCCGCGTCACCTCCTCCCTGTGCTGGGTCACTTCGGTCCCGTCCGGGGTCCTCTCCGCCGTGCGTGTCCCCGCCCCCGCGTCCCCTGTCCCCTCCCCTGTGTCCCGTGCCCTCCGGCGGAGCCGCCGCGATCGCGGCCGGGCTGCAGCGGGGAGCGGGGCGAGGCCGATCGCCGCCGTCGGGATGGACAGAGCCAGCACGGCGCGGCTGCGGAGCCTCCAGGCGTGACAGTGGGGTGAGGATGGACCAACCACGCGTGGCGCCGGGGCGTCCCGGGACAGCGGCACAGCGGCGGAGCCGCGCCGTGTGACACGGGCATGGCGGCGGCTGGAGCGCTGCTGTAGCACCCGTACCGCCGTGGGACCTGCATCCGCATGGTGTGACACCGGTGAGGCTGGGGGACGGGCAGGGTGACAGCAGTGCTGCAGGTGACTCTGGTACCTCGGCAGCACCGGTCCGTCTCCATTCCCTCCGGGGGTATCGCACCTCCAGGCCCTGCTCCCCGTCTGTCCCGGGCTGCTGTGCCCATCCCGCTCATCCCGATTCCCCCTCTCTCTCTCTCCCCCGCAGGGCGCTGGCCATGGAGCCGGGCACCATCGACAACCTGTCCATCCTGTACCAGAGCTCCGATTTCATCGTGGTCAACAAGCACTGGGACCTGCGCATCGACAGCAAGATGTGGTACGAGACACTGACCCTGCAGAGCCAGCTCAAGCACCGCTTCCCTGAGCTGGCCGACCCCGACACCTACTACGGCTTCAGGTGAGCACCCAGCCCGGCCCTGCCCTCAGCTGGGAACACTCCTGAGAGCCCCAGGATGCTCCTTTACCCCTGTGTGTCCTTCCCAGGTTCTGCCACCAGCTGGATTTCTCCACCAGCGGGGCCCTGTGTGTGGCACTCAATAAAGCGGCAGCGGGAAGTGCCTACAAGTGCTTCAAGGAGCGCCTGGTGACCAAAGCCTACCTGGCCCTGGTGAGCCCTCCCTGCCACCTCCTGCCTTGGCCTTCTGGTGTTCCTGAACACCTCTGCCCTGAGGGAAAGCTGAGGGAGTTGGGGGTGTTCAGCTGGAGAAGAGAAAGATGCAGAGTTGGAGCCTAAAGGGGCTCCAGGAGAGCTCCTTTGGATAAGGGAACAGAGGGACAGGACACAGGGAATGGCTTCCCATTGGCAGAGGTGGGGTTAGGTTGGGTATTAGGAAGGAATTCTGGCACAGAGAAGCTGTGGCTGCCCCTGGATCCCTGGAAGTGTCCAAGGCCAGCTTGGATAGGGCTGGGAGCAACCTGGGATGGTGGAAGGTTTCCCTGCCCCCAACAAGGAGCTGGGCTTGAGGAAATGGATGGGCTCAAAGGTCCTTCCAACCTCACCCTTGCTGTGATTCCATGATTCCTGTCATCAGGGGGTGGATGGGGAGCACATGCCAGGGCTCAGTTTCCACATTCCTCCCCCAGGTGAGGGGCCACGTGAGCCAGGGCCGGATGACGATCCGCTACGCCATCGGCAAGAACACCACGGAGGGCATGACCCACATGATGTGCATCGAGGGGACAGAGGGTGAGCAGCCCTGTCCCCTGCCCTGCCCACAGCCCCAGGGGTGTGCTGGGGCATCACAAACCCCCTGTGGGTCTCCTTGCAGGCTGTGAGAATCCCAAGCCGTGCCAGTCGGAGCTGGTGGTGCTGGAACACGGATCCTACAGCGGAGACCCTGTCACCAAAGTGCTGCTGCAGCCACTGACAGGTGGGGACAGGGGCAGCTCTGACATGGAGCAGAGCCTGGAAGGGGGTGAGGGAAACTGAGAACTGCCATGCTGAGGGGAACAAATGCCATTAGGTGTATTGTCACCATCCCTGAAGGAGAGATTCAGGAACTGGGAGTTGGGCTCTTTCTCCAGGCAACACTGACAGAACAAGGGGACACAGCCTTAAGCTGTTCCAAGGGAAATACAGGCTGGATATCAGGGAAAAGTTCTTTACAGAAAAGGTGATAAAGTACTGGAACGGTCTGCCTGGGCTCAGTGTTTCTGAGCCTGAGAGAATTTTCAGCTAGATGTTGCACTAGGACACGAAATAAAGATAGTTTGACTCCAGTTTACCATGAGAACAATCATGTTCTTTATTTACAATCTTTTTGCTTCTTTTATAGCATGCTTCACTAAAAAAGGCATTCATTGGTCAGTAGGACTGACACCTCTTTCCATTGGTTAAGTAATAGGAAACAACAGCTGGGGAAGATTGTTCTGAGAAAAAACCATTGCCCACTTAGAAATGTTTTGGGAAAAGGAGAAAGATGTTTTGGGAAAATAAAACTGTTGAAAGTTTTCCTTTGGGAAAGGAGCTTGCAAGTTAGCAAGCTGAGAATTCCCTCAGGCTCAGGAATATTGAGCTCACACCCTGAAGGAGAGAATTGGGAGTTGGGCTCTTTCTCCAGGCAGCACTGGAGAATGAGAGTTTTAAGATGGGCCAAGGGAAATATAGGCCGGGTATTAGGAAAAAGTTTTTTACTGAAAAGGTGATAAATATTGGAATGATCTGCCTGGGGAGGTGGTGCAGTCACCATCCCTGGATGTGGCACTGGGTGCCGTGGGTCAGTTGAGGTCAGGGTTGGGTTGGACTCGATGATCCTGGAGATCTCTTCCAACCTGGTCATTCTGTGATTGATTCTGTGAATTCCCTGCCCCTGATTCCCACTCTCCCCACAGGGAGGACTCACCAGCTCCGTGTTCACTGCAGCGCCATCGGCCACCCCATCGTGGGGGACGTCACCTACAGCCACAGGCAGGACAGCAATCCCTACAGGATGATGCTCCACGCCTACTACCTGCGCATCCCCGCCGGCACGGAGCTGATCGAGGTGTGCGCGCCCGACCCCTTCCTCCCCGCCATGGACAGCAACTGGGTACCCCAGCACGTCACCCAGAGGCTGGAGGATGTCATCCAGGAGCTCAAGGACAAGGGGACACACAAGGAGGAGGAGGAGGAGAGGCGGGAAGGTGCTGGAGAGGAGGAGGCAGGGAGTGAAGGCAGGAGGGAGGAGACGGAGGAGCAGCGGGCGCGGTGCGAGCAGTGGTTGGCTGAGTGGGCTCTGGAGTGAGCACCAAGCACGTCCCTGCATTTCCAGCTGCATTTCCAGCTGCATTCCCCACGGAGCCCAGCGCTGCCTCCACACCTGCACTCCCTGTCTGGCTTCCCTCACTCCTGGGGCTGGCATCAGGTGGATTTTAGGAGTGGTTGAGATGGGGTTCTTTTGGAATGTGTATCATCCCAGTCATGGGGTGTCCCTTTCCCAATCCTGGGCCTCAGCAGCAGAGTCAGTGTCACATTCCAGCTTAGAGTGACCCCAAAGCTTTCCATCCCTGCCCTGAGGCTCGGGCAGAGCTGGACACTGCCTTGGCCATGGACATTCCCACAGCCTCTCCATGCTTGGATGCAGAATTGCAGCTGGGTGCAGCTCCAGTGTCCATGTCCCCCATTCCCTCACTGCAGCTGCTGTGCCATGTGGGAGGTGGGAGATTTGGGGCTGGAGCACATTCTGGGGACACTGATAATCCCCCAGTGCCAGGGTGTTCTGTGAAACTGGACTGGGATGGGCATGGAAAGGTCCCTGCTCCTCAGCCCCTCCCTCCCTCAGCCCACCTGGGGGGTTTTTAAAGGTTTGGTGAAGGTGAAGGAATTGATACCAATGGATTTTAAACTTTTTTCAATTTTCTAGGGAGAGAATCTAGTCTTTTAGGGTTTGTAAAATACGGGTGGTCTCAGGAATGAGGTATTTTTAGTACTTCTATGGTCAGAGAGCCAGCAGCCCAAAGCTTTTTTAATGGATTTTATTATTCTTCTACTAGCACTGCCTTTCCTGCTTTTATCCCTGCTGAGACAGGTCAGAGGACACAGGTCCCTTTGTCCTCACCCACGTGAGGAGGGATTGGGGTGGCTCCTGCCTGGCAGCTTTCCAGAGGGTCCTGCAGGCAGGTCCTTCAGCTGGGCACTTTGGGAAAGCTCTGGAGCAGCAGGAAAAGGAAAAAGCTGAATGAAAGGCTGAGAACTGATGGGAAAGGCAGGCAGGAGCTCAGCTTTGACAGATGCCAAGAAATTTCCTTGGAAGTGCCCTTGCTTTGCTGGTCATCCTGCTTTGCTTTCCCCTTCTCTGCTCATCCTCTGCAGCCCCTGGGGGACGTTTGGAAATGAGGAGAACAGGAGGGACAGAGGGGCTGGAGCCTCACAACCCCATCCCAGAGCTTCCAAGGGCCACATTAGCCCAGAGTTGTCACCTCACCAGCCCCATCCCGTGTAAAACACACCTGATGTAGTTCACACAGCTGATATTCCCACCCTGAGCAGGAATAAAAAATCACAGCCCTCTCCTTGTGGATAAACACAGGAAATCATGCAAGTCACCAAAAACCCGTGGAATTGGATCACCTGTGCCATGTATCCCTTCCTTTTGTGGCTTGGTGCCACCCCTGCAGGGTGGGGACAGCCTGAGGTGCCAGCCCTGGGCACGGTGGGCTCTGGGCTGGTGCCAGGGGGCTTGGGGCAGGCTGGAGGAGCAGGACCCCATTGTCCTTCCTGCCAGACCTCGTCCCTGCCCATCCCACCCACCGGGAGGGGCTGGGAGCTGGGAAGGAACACAGCGAACCTGTTTGCCAAAGATGCGAGGGGTGAGGTGCTGGGAGGTGACAGCAGAGATCTGCACATCCCAGGGCACTTCCCCGCGGTGGGGACATGGGGACACAGATGGGGCTGGCACCCCGAGCTCACCGTGTTTGCATTGGGGAGCCCCCACACCCCTCCCAGCCTCGGCCTGCTGCTTCTCCCCAGCGCCACGGATCAAAAGGAATTTTCCTTACCCTGCAGAGGGACTTCTCCAGGGCTGTGTCCCCGTCCTGTCCCCTCCTGCCCGCGGGGCTGGGGCTCCTCTCGTGCCCCGGGCTTGTGGTGTGGCTGTGATGTCGTGTGTGCACTCTGCAGTTTCGGTGTATTTGCTGTATTAAACGTGTCTCTGCCCTTCATTCTTCATTCTCCGCTCTCTGGATTCATCCTGGGGGTTTCCAGGAATGAGGCCGGACCGGCCCCTGGGCTCCCACCCGGCCAACCTGTTGTGTGGGCAGCAGGAATTCAGTGTGAGGGGCAGGGATTTAGTGTGAGGGGCAGGATTTCAGTGTGAGGGGCAGGATTTTCATGTGAGGGGCAGGATTTTAGTGCGAGGGACAGGATTGCAGTGTGAGGGGCAGGGATTTAGTGTGAGGGGCAGGATTGCAGTGTGAGGGACAGAAATTTAGTGTGAGGGGCAGGGATTTAGTGTGAGCCGCTGGATTTCAGTGTGAGGGACAGGACTGCAGTGTGGGCAGCAGGAATTTAGTGTGAGGGGCAGGGATTTAGTGTGAGCCGCTGTATTTCAGTGTGAGGGGCGGGATTCCAGTGAGGGGCGGGATTTTAATGTGAGGGACAGGATTTTAATGTGAGGGGCGGGATTTCACTGTGAGGGGTGGGATTGCTGTGTGAGGGACAGGAATTTAATCTGAGGGGCAGGATTGCTGTGGAGGGGGGCAGGATTTCAGTGTGAGGGACAGGAATTTAGTGTGAGGGACAGGATTTCAGTGTGAGCAGCAGGATTTTAATGTGAGGGGGAGGATTTTAATGTGAGGGGCAGGATTTTAATGTGAGGGACAGGATTTTATTGTGAGGGGCGGGATTTCAGAGTGAGGGGCGGGATTTTAATGTGAAGGACAGGATTTCAGTGTGAGGGGCAGGATTTTAGTGCGAGCGGCAGGATTTTAATGTGAGGGGCAGGATTTTAGTGCGAGCGGCAGATTTTAATGTGAGGGGCAGGATTTTAGTGTCAGCAGCAGGATTTTAGTGTGAGTGGCAGGATTTTAATGTGAGGGGCAGGATTTTAGTGTGAGTGGCAGGAATTTAGTCTGAGGGGCAGGATTCCTGTGTGAGGGGCAGAATTTTAGTGTGAGAAGCAGGAATTTAGTCTGAGGGCCAAGATTTCAGTGTGAGGGACAGGATTTCAACGTGAGCAGCAGGATTTTAATGTGAGGGGCAGGATTTCAGTGTGAGGGGCGGGATTTTGATGTGAGGGACAGGATTTTAATGTGAGGGACAGGAATTTAGTGTGAGGGACAGGATTTCAGTGTCAGCCACAGGATTCCTGCTCACCCTGCCGGGACTGCCCTGGCCGGAGCCGCCGGGACGAGCGGCCCCAGAGCCCCCCCGGGTTTGGTAACAGAGATGCCGGGGGTGATGCGGGCTTGGTGTCACTGCTCCGTCCTGTCCCCGCCCTCTGGGAATGTCCCAACCCAAAGAGCAGAGCGGGAAAAAAGCTCCGGTTTGGGAAATTCTGGAGCTGTCCCTGGCAAGGAGGTGGCGAGCAGCCCCAGGGCTGAGGGGGTGCACAGGGAAAGCTCCACCAGCAAGGATCCATTGATGGGATGCTCCAAGCTGCTGGAGCCAGGCTGGGAGAGCTGGGATTGTCCAGCCTGGAGAAGGGAAGGCTCCACAGAGAGCTCAGAGCCCCTTCCAGGGCCTAAGGGGGCTCCAGGAGAGCTGAAGAGGGACTGGGGACAAGGGATGGAGGGACAGGACACAGGGAATGGCTACTGACAGGGCTGGATGGGATATTGGGAAGGAATTCCTGCCTGGGAAGGTGGGGAAGCCCTGGCACAGATTCCCAGAGAAGCTGTGGCTGCCCCTGGATCCCTGGCAGTGCCCAAGGCCAGGTTGGACACAGCTTGGAGCAGCCTGGGACAGTGGGAGGTGTCCCTACCATGGCAGGGGTGGCACTGGATGGGCTTTAAAGTCCCCTCCAACCCAACCCATTCCACGTCTCTGTGATTTCTATGGAACTCCTAAACACAGAACTCATCCCTCAGGCTGGAGCAGAGGGAAAACTGATTGAAGACCCAAGGAATTATTGCAGTCTTTAAGACTGGGAGATTTTTTTTTTTAAGATTATGAACCAGACATGAGCAGAGTGTAATTGGTTAAGGGAGAGGAGCACTGCCAGCCCTCCCGGCACAGGCAGGTGCAGTCAGAGCTCCCAGCTGAGCTGGGAATGTCCCCAAGAACAGCCTGGGGCAGATGTTCCTTCACATGTTCAAGTTCAGGGTGAATCTCCCTGTGGCAGCTCCTGAGGGGGTTTCAGGGCCAGCTTTGATCCCCACAGGGACACAGTGGACACGGTGACCCCCAGAGTGGCCCTGATGTGTCCCTGCCCTCCTGCTGCAGCCACCTCTGTCCGGCCAGCCCGGGGCAGGGGCTGTGTCCCTCCAGCAGCCTCATAGCAAACAAGTTTCTGTAATTTACTGCCCCAGCAGGAGCTATTTTTACAGTAAATCCTTCCAAAATAGAAACCAGAAACGCCCACGGGCGTCGGCCCAGCTCTGGGGCTGCAGGACCGGTTGCGGGACAGGGCTGGGGACAGAACACGGCTGGGGGTGGTGACAAACCCCTCTTGGCACTGTGCCAGCAGCTCCAGGGACCCTCGGTGAGGGCTGAGACCCCCAAATCTGGCTGAGACAGGGGTGCAGCCCCGTTCCAGCCCAGCCACCCTTCCCTTTTCCCGGGATAAACACTCACATAACGTTTGTGCTCACAGCTCCTCCAGGTTGTCATCTCAGAGCCTCGGGAAGGATTTGGTTCCTTTTGTTTTGTCTCGTTCTTGGCACGTGCCCGACAGCATTTTGGAGCATGATCAGGGGAAAAGCTGAAAGAGAGGGAATGGGATTGGCTGTGATCCAGGGAAAAAGAGAGACACAGGGGAAGCACTTCCCAGAGGGAGCTGAACCCATCACTGAGCCCGGTCTGTTCTGCACCCCAGCTGCCCTATAAAATAACCCCTGAGCAGCTCTAAAGATTTTCCCCTCACCAGGAGCACCTTGTTCCTCCTCAGGAGCACCGAAACTCCCAAACCAGAGCCTTTAACTCCTTCTGGGTTCACCTTGGGTTCAGCTGAACCCAGAGCTCAGAGTGACCCTTTACCGAGAAGTAGGAAACAATCCCAAAGCAAAGACGGGGAGAAGGGAAGGAGCCTGGCAAAACAGAGTTGAGAAACTGCCCCGTCACACCCCGTGTGCCGAGCAACATCCCCACCCCGCACAGATAAAGTGCCGAGCACTGCCCAGCCCCAGGAGCTCCTTCCCAGCCCAATCGTCCCATCCAGAGCCAAATCCCCCCGGACAAGGAGGAGAACAGCTCGGTGCAGCCAGGTAGGATTTGTGGGCTAAAAAAAGAGATTTAGGGGGTAAAAATTCTTTGTGTTGAGGTCAAACAGCAATAACGGATTGCTGTGGGTAGCCCCGAGGGAATTTCAGGAGCAGGGATTGATTTTCTATCAGGAGATCCCCCTGAGGGGTGGGGAACACCTGCTGGGCTCCCCCAGTGCTTTATACTGGATTTCTCCCAGTCTGTGCTGGTGAGGAGCTGGGGGATGGAGGGGAACCCTGTCCAGCAGCACAATTGTGGAGTTCCTTTTAATAATGGGTGGGAAAAGTCTTCTTTTCTGTGCTGTAGGATTTAAAATCTCTCCTGCTGTCACGGGGGGTCTGTGCAGCATCACAGAGACAGGGTGGGCACAGTGAGACCCCGACCCCAGTGCTGGGTGACAGAATCAGCCCCAGGGCCTCCAGCACTGTCCCCAAGTGTGGGACAGCTCCAGCTCGTGTTGGGTGACAGAATCAGCCCCGGCACCTCCAGAGCTGTCCCCAAGCAGTGACCCCAAGTGTGGGACAGCTCCAGCCCCAGCGCTGGGTGACAGAATCAGCCCCAAGACCTCCAGAGCTGTCCCCAAGCAGTGACCCCAAGTGTGGAACAGCTCCAGCCCGTGCTGGGTGACAGAATCAGCCCCAGGACCTCCAGAGATCCCAAGTGTGGCCCACGGCTCTCCGGATCTGCTCCAAGGACGAACCCCCAGTCCCAGCACCATGGTGTGGGCAGCCCCAGCGCTGGCAGCCGCCAGCCTCTGCCTCGGTGAGTCCCATCCTGTCCCCAAAAACTGCCCCGGGCCCCCGAGGCACTCCCTGGCAGCAGGGATGCTCCCACCGTGCTCATCCCAATCCCGCTCGGTTCGGCATTCCCAGGGCTCCGCCTCCCGCTCCCCTCAGCATCCGCAGGCTTTTCCCAGGGACGGATCTTCCCAGATTTCCAGGGATAGATTTATCCCGCTTTGTCTTCCACACCCTCCTGGAGGCAGCCGGAGTCTGCTCTCTTCATAGCGCCCCGCAGCACTCCCTAAACATTAAATTATTTATAATGGAAAATGAAAAAATTATTTATAATGGGACAGCCTCTTCCCAGGCTTTAAAGCTGGAGCTGCTTGGAACAACCCCCACGAGCTGTCCATAAATCCATGGATGTTCCCTAACCTGCTCCCACTTCCTTGCAGGTGTCTGCACAGACCTGGTGAAAGCCACAGCGGTGAGTCCCCGCCACCTCCCACCGTGCCAGGGCTCCCCAAAATTCCACGGAGGTGCCACCACCTCCCTGCTGTCCCCCTGTCCTTGTCCCATCCCTCACCTCCACGCCCAAACCCAGCTCCAGGCATGCGGGGACAGACCCACCCAAGTGACCCCGCTCCTGCGAGTGGCTCTGATGGCTTTTGTCCCCACAAGTCCCCAGGGGCTGCTGCAGCTCCTGGCTGCTCCCCTGCAGTTCCTGCACCCACGGGCAGCAGTCTGGGTGCTCCAGCCGGCTCAGATCCCATTCCCTGCATCCCAAACCCCTTCTCCCCTTTTCTTACCGGGGCTGAGCATCCCCCGTCCTCTCCCCAGGCTGCTCTGATCCTCGGGGCCGTCCTGTCCAGCGCTGAGCAGCCCCGGTAAGTCCCAGCCCCGGTGGGTGCTCTGAGGATCGGGATGGGGTCCGGGGGGTGAATTTGAGTTCATTTCATCCCACACCCGCTGCTGGGCCGGGTCGCTGGGGCCGGGGAGGATTTACAGCCCTGTGCAGCCGGTTCCGTGCTGGGATTCCAGCGGGCTGGGCTCCTGCGGAAACACAAACACACCGAGAATTCTTCCTCCACGCGGCTGCAGCGGGAGCCTCGCCCCGGCTGAAAACCTTGTTTTTCCCTTACCCAAATCCCGGGATAAGGGGGCACCCACCGGGCCGTGGGGGTGGCAGCACCCCGGCACTGATTTTAGGGGACATTTTCATGATGTGTGCAGCCTCGGGGAGCTGCTGGTGTGTGACCCTGAGCCGGGCACCATCCCGGCCTCGCATCCCAACATCCTGGAGCAGCTGAAGCTCTGCCCGGCGCTGACGGGGGCACAGCGGGACGCCCTCAACGCCCTGCTCCTCTCGGGGGACACAGAGCACGGGTGAGGAGCCTTCCTGCCCCCGGAGGGGTGGCGCGTCCGCGGGGATGCTCAGCTGGTCCTTCCTCCGCTGCCGCAGGGATCCTTCGAGCTGGGATTCACGGACCCTGCAAGATTTGGGGCCGCTCGTGCTGGCGTTGGACCTGACCACGCTGAGTTTGGTGGGCGAGGTGAGGTTCCCTCCTCGGGGGGAGATGAGCATCAGGCAGGTCAGCTCTGAGGCTGGGGGACACAGGACCCTGTCCCCTCTGTCCCTGTGCCCTCCTGTCCCAGCACCCTCTGTCCTGTCCCTCCCGGTCCCTGTCCCCTCCAGTCAGTCCCCCGTGGTCCCAGCACCCTCTGTCCCTGTCCCCACACCCTCTGTCCCTGTCCCCTCCTGCTCCAGCCCCCTCTGTCCCTGCAGGCAGCCCGGGAGGATTTCAGGAGGAGCATCGCTGCCGCCTACACCACCCAGGATCATTCCCAGCGGGAGAAATCCCTGATGCTCCTCCGGGCGCTGGCAGCAGCCTCAGCCGCCTCCCGCCCCCGGCTGGAGCGCAGCGCGGCCCGTGAGTGTTTCCCTTCCCTCCGGCCAGCCCGGAGCTCTGGGAGCTCCTGCATGGACCAGGCAGAAATCCGGGATTCCCATAAATTGTGGAAGTGGGGAAACATCCTTGAGGCACAGGGTGGGGTTTGCTCTTACCTGGGAGCAGGGGGGTGATGGCAGCACTCAGGAAGGAGCTGGGACAGTGGGACAGTCCCCAGGCAGGGCCAGCACCCTGCAAGAGCAGAGGATGCTCGTGTAGGGGACAGGGTTACAAAACATCACCAGGTTCTTCAGGAATGACTTAGGGAACGACAGCAAACGAGGCACCTCTGTGGATTGGGGACCGGTGTGTGGGAACAGATTCCCTGTCCTACACCAGGGCTCATCCATGGGGCTCTGAGGACCAGGTGGGGAGGGGACACAGGGGACACACGGGACCCTCGGCCTGACACAATCCCTTGCCCTCAGGCTGTGAGTCCGAGCCCATCACCGCCAGCAACATCGATGACACCGTCCCCTACCTCTCCCTTGAGGAGCTCGACCTGTGCCTGAGCAGCGAGGTGTTAATAAAAAACCTGGAGGATGTGCTGGTGCAACCACTCACCTCGGACGCTCTCCAGGTCCTGAAAAAGAAGGTGGATGAGGTGAGGGGTGACCCGGGGCAGGAGCCCCCCAGGGCACGGGCAGGACACGCTGTGGGAACAGGGATGAAGGTGCCCGAGTGGGTCCTTTGCACTCATTCCTGCCGTTTTCCTTTCCCTCACCCTCCTTCCTGCCCTGTTTTCCCTTCCCTCACCCTCTTCCCTGCCCTGTTTTTTCCCTTCCCTCACCCTCCTTCCTGCCCTCTTTCTCCTTCTCTCACCCTCTTTCCTGCCCTGTTTTCCTTTCCCTAACCCTCCTTCCTGCCCTGTTTTCCCTTCCCTCACCCTCTTCCCTGCCCTGTTTTCCGTTGCCCCGCAGTATTTCCCGTCGGGGATCCCGGAGGAGCAGCTCGGGCGCCTGGGGGAGCTGTCCCGCCTGTACACGGAGCAGGAGATCAGCCAGTGGCCGCTGAAAAGCAGTGACACCCTCCGGGCCCTGCTCAGCCCCTCGGGAGGAGCGTGGAGAGATTCCCAGGTAAATCCACGGCACCAGAAGGGGATGGGTGATGGGGAACCCGAACTGGGATTGCTCCTGTCCCAGCCCAGCTCGGGGTGGAGGCACTGTGGGGTTTTTTGGGGGGGTTGGCAGCGCTGCCATCCTTACCAGCAGCATCTCCCTTGCCTGCCTGTGTCCCCCCTGTGTCCCTCAGGTGCAGCAGCTGCTCAGCAGGTTCCTGGCCCTGGGGGGCTCCTTGACTGGGCCCCTGCTCCAGGAAATCGGAGGCAAACACCTGTGTGAGCTGCAGGAGGAGCAGATCCAGCAGATCCCTGCTGGAGCCATCGGGTGAGCTGATTTTGGGGATGCTGCCCAGCCCTGAGAGGCCCCAGGGCTGTGGGATGGAAGACCCCAGCTCCTTGGTGGATCTCCTTCCCAATCCCATCCATCCCTCCCAGCCACCAGAACAATTTATCAGCATTTTGGGCTGCTGCTGACCTGTTCCTCCCCTTCCAGGGCTGCTGGGCAGTTAGACATCTCCTCGTGCTCCCAATCCAAGAAGGAGCAGCTCTATGGGAAGGCCCGGGAGGCCTTTGCCAGCCTGGCCAGCACCCCCGGCCCCTATTACTACAGGATCCGGCCCTACCTGGGTAGGTGCTTCCCCTCCACCAGGTTTGGGGTCTCTTCTCAGCCACAGACAGCTCTGGCAGAGTCCAGAACCTTCCCAAATCCTCCCCAGAAGGGCTGGAAGGGTTTGCACATCTCCAGGTGTGCCCTGTGCTCTCTTTAAGGTGGAGCTCCAGCAGAGGATCTGAAGGACTTGGCCAATTCTGGGGCCATAAACATGGATCTGGACACCTTCCTCTCCCTGAATCCCCAGGAATTCCAGGTACAGCCCTGGGATGCTGCTGTCCCTCTCCCCAGGAAGGGCAGGGCTGGCTGAGGTCAGAGCCCAACCAATTCTCCATTTTCTCACCTTTAGAAGTTTTCTTTAGGAGGTTTCAGTCGCTCTGCAGCCCCATCAGCAAAGATTTGGGGCTGTTGTGTGTGTGTTACAGAAACTCAGCGTCACCGACGTGAAGAATTTGCTGGGGGAGAACCTCCCTGAGCTGAAGGAAGCCCAGCAGGAGCCCCTGGTGGTGAGCTGGGTGCAGAGGCAACGCCAGCGGGAGCTGGACTGCGTGCTGGGCATCGGCCTGCAGGGAGGGCTGCCCGAGCCCGCGGGGACAGCCAGCCCTGCTGGCCCCACCTCCGTGGTCACTGCCACCACCCCGGCCACTGTCACCTCCGTGGTCACTGCCACCACCCCTGTGCCCACCACCCCGGCCAGTGTCACCTCCGTGGTCACTGCCACCACCCCTGTGCCCACCACCCCGGCCACTGCCACCACCCCTGTGCCCACCACCCTGGCCACTGTCACCTCCATAATCCCTGTCACCACCCCTGTGCCCACCACCCCAGACACTGTCACCTCCATGGTCCCTGTCACCACCTCGGCCACTGTCACCTCCGTGGTCACTGCCACCACCCCTGCACCCACCACCCCAGACACTGTCACCTCCATGGTCCCTGTCACCACCTCGGCCACTGTCACCTCCGTGGTCACCACCTCTGCTGGCCCCACCACCCCAGCCAGTGTCACCACCATGGTCCCTGTCACCACCCCTGTGCCCACCGCCCCAGCCACTGTCACCTCCATAGCCACTGTCCCCACCTCTCCTCACCCTGCCACCTCAGCCAGTGTCACTCCTGTGTCCACCACCCTCCCCACCGTCCCCAGCACCTCAGCCAGTGTCACCTCCATGGCTACTGTCCCCAGTCCTACCTCTCTCCCCGCTGTCCCCACCTCTCCTCACCCCCCGGCCAGTGTCACTGTCCCCACCCCCACTGCCATCAGCAGCCACTCGACCCCTGAGCCCAGCACGGTCCCCCCCCGGCCCCCTACCCTGAGCCCAACCCCCCCAGACACCCCCACACACACCGGGGGTCCCCCTGTCCCCTCTGTCACCCCCACTGCCCGTCCCGCTCTGACCACCGCAGCCCCCTGCTCCACCCACCAGGCTGCCACCACGGACAGAGCCACCTCCCCTGCTGTCACCTCCTCCCCTGTCACCTCCCCTGCTGTCACCTCCCTGGCCACCAGCAGCCCCAGTGCCACCGCAGTCCCTGCTGTCACCTCCGGGGCCACCACCACCGCTGGTGTTGGCACTAACCTGGCTGGTAGCACCCACAGCACTGCCACCCCTGTCCCTAACCCCTCCTCTGTTCCCACTGCCACCCCTGTCCCCAACCCTTCCTCTACTGCCACCCCTGTCCCCAACCCCTCCTCTGTTCCCACTGCCACCTCTGTCCCCAACCCCTCCTCTACTACCATTGTCACTGTTGTCCCCAACCCCTCCTCTACTACCATTGTCACTGTTGTCCCCAACCCCTCTTCTACTCCCACTGTCACCGCTGTCCCCAACCCCTCCTCTTCTCCCACTGTCACCGCTGTCCCCAACCCCTCCTCTACTCCCACTGTCACCCCTGTTCCCAACCCCTCCTCTGTTCCCACTGTCACCGCTGTCCCCAACCCCTCTTCTACTCCCACTGTCACCACTGCCCCCAAGCCCTGCTCTGTTGCCACTGCCACCCACAGCACTGTCCCCAATCCCAGTTCTTCTCCCACTGTCACCACTGTCCCCAACCCCTCCTCTACTGCCATTGCCACCACTGTCCCCAAGCCCTCCTCTACTCCCACTGCCACCCCTGTCCCCAATCCTACCTCTTCTCCCACTGTCCCCAATGCCACCTCTGCTCCCACTGCCACCCACACTGCTGTCACCCCTGTCCCCAATTTCACTTCTTCCCCCACTGCCACCACTGTCCCCACTGCCACCTCTGCTCCCACTGCCACCTACACTGCTGCCACCACTGTCCCCAATCCTACCTCTTCTCCCACTGTCCCCAATCTCACTTCCCCCACTGCCACCCCTGTCCCTCACTCCCCCTCTGCCCCAGCTGCCACCCCCACGCCCACCCCAGTCCCCGGCTCCACCCGGACCAGCCCGGGCTCCTCCCCGGCCGTGCCGTGCCAGCCCAGCCCCAGCCCCAGCTCCACCCCGCGCCCTCCCAGCCCTTCCTCCACCACCAGCCCGAGCCCTGCCAGCGTCCCAGAGCCACCACCAACAACCTCCAACGGCATCATCAACCTGCAGCCCCCCCAGCCCGGTAAGCTGGGGCTGCTGGGGCTGGGAAAGGGTTGGGAATGGTGCTGAGGATGGAGCTGGCTGATCCCCCTTGCTCCTGGTGGGATTCAGTGCCTGACCAAACTTTATCTGTCTCACCGCCCCAGCTCAGTTCAACAGGAGCTCTAAAACAACTTCAGTTGTTGATATGATTGAGTTGGCCAATTGTACTGGTTTGAAAGCAAAACCAGTGAGAGACTCCAAGGCAGAAATACAATTTAGTAAGAGGAAAAGAAAGAAGTAAAAGGAAGTAAAAGAAAAGTAAAAGAAAGAAAAGTAAAAGAAAGAAAAGAAAGAAAAGTAAAAGAAAGAAAAGAAAAAGTAAAAGAAAGAAAAGTAAAAGAAAGAAAAGAAAGTAAACACAATAGTACAAAAAACCACTGCCAGAGTCAGAATCCAACCTGCCCCCCTGTCAGTCAGGGTGGTGGCAGCAGTGCAGATGAAATGCTCTTGTCCAAGCACTGATCCTGTAGAAAGCTCTGGCAGCTCTTGTCCTCTGGGAGTGCAGTGGGTCAGGGCTCCCTGTGCTGTCCCAAATCCCAGATTCTCTCCAGGTGGGAATGCTTGGCTCCTCCCCCTGGGCGGAGCATCTCCCCCTGGGCTGATCTCATTCTCTGAGCCCTGCAGTGGCTCCTTGCTGGCCCATGAACCAGAGACAGCTCCCGCAGGGAGTTCCCCATGAGCCATGGGCATTGCTGGGCCATGGACAGGAGAGAAGGGAAACACTGCCCCAGCTGGTTCCAGCAGCTCCTGGGGATGGGGATGGGATACAGACTGTGGGCACAGCTGACATTTTAACCTAGGACACCAATATAATTACAGCCTTTTAATCAGTGCCCGGGTGGATCCCAAAATGGCAAAGGCTTTGCTCAGAGTCAGGACATAGATTTTGAGCATCACTTGTGTCACTCTCACATACAAATCCTTGTGGCTCTCAAGTAATGCAAGATTCTAAATTTACAGTTTGCCACTTTTCGTGTTAGTGTTGGCTAAGTAAACAATTCAGTGCTACCTCTCCTGCATTAAGCAATATGTCAGCAAATATTAAAAACAGTAATATTAAATATTAAAAACAGTGAAAACTTACAAGACAAAGCCACAGTTAATTTTCTCTTATTAGTACACAGACATAAAATAGGAGAGGAGAGGAGTAAGTGTAAAAAATTTTAAAAATTGCGTTATATAAATTTATCTGGAGCTGCCCTCAGGTTCTCCTCAAGGTGTCTCATCACCTTCTGAGCCCCACAGCCCTGCCCAGCTCCTCTACTGGAAGCTGGAGAATCCAGATTATTTTATTTTTACACCTGCTCTGAACTTTTACTGAGAGATCCCAGACTGGGCAGTGCAGGAGAACAAAGGGAATCCAGTGTCAGTGGAAGTGTTCTTACCTTGTAAGAAATTAACTGGATTTAAATACCCAGTGATTCTGACACATTTATCAGGAGAGCTCATTTTTTCATAGCCCAGGCACTTGGAAATGAGGAGTAAAAGGTTCTGTTCCATGAAATGAGGAATGTTTTCATGCAGAGTGTTCTCCCTGCAGGATCAGGATCCCGGCTCTGCTCCTGCCTTGTGCCCCTGCTGGCAGCCACCGTGGGGAATGTTCTGCTCTGGGGGCTGCTCTGAGCCCCCCCAGCACCTCCCACCCCTCCCTCCATCCCGGGGAAAGAGCAGCAGGCAAGGCCCTGCTGGGAAGCACAAACCCAGCCAAGGGAAGAGGATCCATCCACATTTGATGCCAGCACAGGATTTGGTTCTTTTTTGACTGAAGGAGGATTGATTTTTGCAGCCCAGAGAAGCCTCACAGGTCCTTACTAGAGATTTACTCCTGTAGTACAAGCAGCAGTGATGCTGGCTGCTCTGCCAAGGCAAGGACACAGGGCCCAGCTCTTCCAGGGATTTCCTGTCCATCCCTTCCCACTGGGATCTGTTAAACTGTGGGAAAACTCAGGGATTTCAGTCACTGGTGGCCCAGCACCGCAGCTGAGAGATCCTCAAAAATCATATTTAACTTTTTTCATGAACTGCTTTTTGATCAAGGTTTGTTCAGACCACACAGACTCTCATGGGATGATTAGCTGGAGTTAATTTATCTTGATTACTGGTCAATGCTATACAATAAAACATCAATCAGCTGTTTTTTCCTAATCCCACGTGTTCTTTGATGTGTTCAGTGCTTTGTGGGGAAGCTTTTCCAGCAAAAATCCAAAATCTGCAGTGAAGGACAGACCTGCTCCCTCTCTATAAAGCTCAGGCAATGAAGATTTATAAGATATAAAAGACATAAATCCCTTTTTCCCTCCCAGACTCTCCTGCTGGAGCAAAGGGGGATGTCAGGAGCCGGGCACAGGTTTCACTGAGGGGTTTTTTTTTGGACAGATCTTTCCAAGGAGTGGGAACAAAACATGGAAAACCTTGTACAAAGTTCCTTCCCCTCCACATGAGGAAGCTGAGAACAGCCTCAGTTCCTAAATGCTGAACAGCCACAACCCCAAGGAACAGGAACAGGCAGATCCTGGGATTCTGAGCACTTAATTTGGGAGGATCCCTGCAGACAGGAGGGTGAGGGCAGCCTCAAGGAAGAGCAGACACTCAGTTTGCTTCTGGTGTTTTTACTCAGTTCCAGGATTTATTTATTCACTCCCACCCTGAGGTCTTGGCAGTGTCACGAGGTCAGGCTCTGAGAAATGTCATTTTTAACCTGCACAACTCCCCCTTAAACCCAGCAGCAAGGTTGGGTTTAGCAGTGGTTTGGGGCTGAGCTGGGCTTGGAATGTCCCAAAGGCAAAGATCCTGAGCCAAAGATTCTGGAATCTTCCCTTCAGACACAAATGGGTTGTTTTTTTTCTTTTCCAAGTGATTTGAAAGCCAAAAGTACCTAAAAGTGAGTCCTGGGCTGGTCCCAGCTGCCTGGAGCTCTGGGCAGGTCACAGCTGGTCCCCCTTGGCTCCTGGTGGGAGGAGATGGTCAGGACAGGATGGACACCACGAGGAAAGTGAGGAGCAGGGCAGGCAGGAGGTGGAACACCGTGGCCACGGTCCCCAGAGGGGCTGAGTTCAGAGCTGGAGGACAAAGAGGGGATTAGAGCAAAGAAATCAGGGGCTGAACCACTCCTCCATGGGGAAAACATCCCTGTGTGCCCCCTCCAGGGATTCTCTTCACCTGCCCAAACACCAAGCTGAGGTTGGGGTTTGGAACTGGAGGATCTTCAAATTTCCTTCCACCCAAATCCCTCTGGTTCTGCCTCCAAGCCCAAATCCAAGAGCCCCGAGGAGGAAGGACTGGAAGTGCTCACTCAGCTGGGATGTTCCTGCTTAGGGTTTAAACCCTAAAACAATTCAACCACTCCCCATTGCACAAAACCTCATTGCAGCAGAGCAGGAGAAGCTGTCAGGGGCATAAATCAGAGCAGCTGGGTGGGAAGAAAAGGAGAATGAATTTCTAGAACCCAAAGAATTTCTGTTCCTTTCTTAAGAAACGAAAAATGAATTTCTAGAACTCAAGAGAATTTCTGTTCTTCCCTTAAGAAAAGAATGAATTTCTAGAACCCAAAGAATTTCTGTTCTTCCCTTAAGAAAAGAAGAATGAATTTCTAGAACCCAAAGAATTTCTGTTCTTTCCTTAAGAAAAGGAGAATGAATTTCTAGAACCCAAAGAATTTCTGTTCTTCCCTTAAGAAAACAAGAATGAATTTCTAGAACCCAAAGAATTTCTGTTCTTTCCTTAAGAAAAGGAGAATGAATTTCTAGAACCCAAAGAATTTCTGTTCTTTCCTTAAGAAAAGGAGAATGAATTTCTAGAACCCAAAGAATTTCTGTTCCTTCCTTAAGAAAAGAATGAATTTCTAGAACCCAAAGAATTTCTGTTCCTTCCTTAAGAAAAGGAGAATGAATTTCTAGAACCCAAAGAATTTCTGTTCCTTCCTTAAGAAAAGAATGAATTTCTAGAACTCAAGAGAATTTCTGTTCTTCCCTTAAGAAAAGAATGAATTTCTAGAACCCAAAGAATTTCTGTTGCTCACTGCAGCCCAATTCAGTGATACAGGAGGAGAATCCAGTGGGATTCCAGGGTTGCTCCTCCCACTGGAATTTGCCCCGCAGGGCCTTCAGGCTCCTCAGCAGAGCCACCCCACTTTCAATCCTTGCTGCAACCTCAAAATAAACCACAAAAGTCCAACCACCAGGTGTGGAAATGATTTCCTGAGCCTGAGAGAATTTTTAGCTTTCCCAAGGGAAACCTTTCAGCAGTTTCTCCTCCTGAAAGATCTTTGTGTAGATAACTGCTTTCCCATAACATTTCTAAGTAACCAATATTCCTCTCCCATAACACTCTCTCTTGCCCAGGTGTTGTTTGCTATTTCTGTTATTTAACCAATGGAGAGATGTGTCAGTTTTTGTAGCACAGCATGCTATAAAAAAATCTGAATGAATTGTAAATAAAGCCTTCATTTTGTCTTTTTTGAGAAGTGTGGAGTCAACTTATTCCATGCCTGTAGCAGAATTTCTTAGGGAGCAGGGGCATGATGTATTTTGGGATCAGATCTGAGCTATTCTGAGCTAGGCCTCAGATTTAGGCCTGTGTAGTAGTAGATAAGCCTGTGGCAATGCAGGAAATTAGATTAAAGTGTGTTTAGGCATTTTATAGCATATATTTTATATATATATATTATATAGTTATAGTGGGTTCATGGTGGCTGCCTTAAGGTTGGGATTGTTTGCATTATTTTCTGTCTGAATACCAATTAGAAAATACCTGTAAATGATCTGGAATTGTATTTAACCCTCCATTTTGAGACAATAAACAGAGAACACCTGATAAAACCACACTGGTTGTGTCTGTGTTGCTCTGCCCAGCTCCCCATGTATCAAGGAGCTCCCTGGCTTTGTGTGCTCCATGACAAAAACCAGGGCCCAGCATACCCGGGAATTTGGGGGTGACGATGACGATGTACCCCTCCTGTGTGCCCCCCGTGAGGCCGAGGTGCAGCTGGTCCAGCTCTGATTGTTTCTGCAGCACGATCCAGTCCCGCACAGGAGATCTGCTCTGCCACTGGGCCAGCTCGGGGAGGTTCATCCCCAGCAGGCCCTGCACCTCCCGGGGTGTCAGGCGCTAGGGGGGAAAAATAAAAATATCACAGTGTGGGTTTGATATCTCTGAGCCTGAGAGCTGTGCTGGATTTCCCAAGGGAAACATTTCAGCAGCTCTCTCTTCTCAAAGCAGTTTTGTAAATAGCTGCTCTTCTCTGTGGCTCTGTATTTTCTTGGGCTTTGGATTTTTACTGCTACTTACTGCTGGCTGTTTCCCATGGGAGCAAATTCCCATTTTCATACCAATGTCTTTGTTATTTTGTAAATGCTCTTCTCACACAAATTTCCCTCTTCTCACACAAATTTCCCTCTTCTCACACAAATTTCCCTCTTCTCACACAAATTTCCCCAAACAATCTCTGTCACTTGTTGTTTGCTAAAGGAGAAGGGACACAGTCCTTCTTCAACCTATCACAGCCTCTTTTGCAGACCATGCTATAAAAGATTCAAAATAGTAAAAGCCTTTTAATCATCAAGAACTGTCTGTGTGCTTTTTTTGCTGCCCAACTGCTGCAACGTTTCTCTCAAAACATTTTTAGGTAAACTGTGAAATTTTCCCATAATTAAATATTTTTATTAAATATATTTTTATATTTTTATATTTTTATTAAATATAATTAAATAAAAAACCTCTCCCAGATCTTCTGTTTTTCATTTCTGAACCAATGGAGAGAGGTGTCAATCCTATGGACTAATGGGGTCTCTTTTGTAGGGCAGCATGATATAAAAAACTACAGAAATTGTAAATAAAACATTTATCTTCTGATAACTGAGTGGAGTCAAACTATTTTGTGTCCTAGAGCAGGGATTGGGGTGGGAAGGGCCCCTGTGGCCAGGGAAAGGATGGGATTTCCATGGGGAGAGCAAATTCCTGCAGGTGGTTTCACTGGGATGAGCTTCCCTCAGGAGCTGCTGGTTCCTCAAAAGTTCTTTCTGTTGTGGGCCTGATATTTCTGAGCCTGGGAGGATTTTTTAGCTCCCTAACAACTGCTAGGCTCTTTCTGAAGGAAAACTTCTCAACAAGGTTTCCTTTCTCAAAACAATTTTGTAAAAATGACATTTCTTCTCATCACATTCTCTTGCCAGGTGGTGTTTTCTGTTTCTCTAATTTAGCCAATGGATTTAGAGAGGTGTCATTCCTATGCACAAATTGTGTTCATTTTGTACCAGAATACCTTATAAAATAGGGAGAAAATAAAGATTTTCATTCTTTGCCTTCTGAGAAACTTGGCAATAATAGATAAATAATCTTGGCAATAATAAATAAATAAAGTTTCTTTGTCTTTATTTCGTGTCCAACAGCGACGCTGATGCCAAATCTCCGGCACTCACAGCTGGGGGTACTGAAATTTCTGGGATTTCTGGCTGGGGGTGCTGAAATTTCTGGGATTTCTGGCTGGGGGTGCTGAGATTTCTGGGATTTCTGGCTGGGGGTACTGAAATTTCTGGGATTTCTGGCTGGGGGCGCTGAAATTTCTGGGATTTCTGGCTGGGGGTGCTGAAATCTCTGGGATTTCTGCCCAAATTGGTGGCATTGGATTGATATTTGTGGTCTCCTGGGCCTGTCCCCTGCCACTGTGAGAGCCTGCCCAAAGAAATTCTGCTTTGCATCCACCCAGGACTCCAAACTATATTTTTTAAGGAATTTCAGGCCATTTCTCCACTTTCTGCTCCTGTGACAGAAGAAATTTGGGTTTGATGGAATCTGGATTTGATGGAACCACTCCTGACTTCCATCAGTGGACGACACAACCCAACCCAGGCACTCAGCACAACAAAACACCAGGAATGAAAGAATTCCAAGCTCCAGGAATTCCAGAACTCACCATCAGGGAGTCTCTCCTCAGAGACACAAACGTGGAGATGTTCATGTTCACATCATCCTTGCTGAGAGCCTTGAGGTCTGCAGCAGGAGCCCCCCCTGGCAGCAAAGCAAGAGAACATCAAAGGCTGGGAGACCCCAAAGGAGCTGGGCACAAAATGAGGATTTCTCCAAAACCCATCAGGCTGGGGCTGGTAACTCAGGGAGGTCCAACTGTAAAATATGTGGATGCTCCTCCTTTTTTTTTTTTAATTTATTTGGAGTTGTTTTGTTGGGTGTTAAAAATCTGTGGAGATGCCAGGCAGTGTGAAGAAGGGTGAGGAGAATTTGGGAAAATTCTTGGCTTAACAGGGGGAAAAAACAAACAAACAAACAAAAAAAAAACCCCAAAAAACAAAACAAACAACAACAAAAAAGAAACAAAACAAAAAACAACAACAAACAAAAAAAAAAAACCCACAAAAAAACCAAAACCAAAACAAAAAACCAACACAAAAAAACCCAAAAACCCCACAAAAAAAAAAAAAAACCCACCACAAACAAAAAACAAATAACCAAAAAAAACCACCCCAAAAAAACCCCACCAAAAACAAACAAACAAGCCACAAAAAAATACAAAACCAAACAAAACAAAAAAATCAATTTTGTGGCATGGAAAAGGGCTGTGAGATAAATCCTGAGCTTGATTTTCCCTGTGATGGTCTGGGAAAAAGATTTGGGCAACTTAAAGCAGGCACAGAGTCCTTCAATAATATTTTACACCACCTACAAGTTGGAAAGATAAACTTTTAACAACCTGACTTTGAAATTTCCCAGATCTTAGATGGATTTTGACACCTATTTAGTTTGTGGCCAGGAGTTCTCCTTCCCCACAACAATCCTGGATTTTTACATACCCAGGTAAGGTAAAATCAGCTCATAGTAAGCAGGTAAATGGTGCTGGTCAGAAAAAGCCTCCTTGGCTTTCTGGTACAAGAGGTTCTTCGTCTCCTGTGAACAGGCTGAAGGATCCAGAGACACCAGTCTGCAGAAAAATAAAGATTTAGGGTGAAAAAAGATTTTATTATCATCAGCCTGTTCGATTTTCCCACATTCTGAGGGTTTTTCTGGGATTCTCTGCACAGCACAAGTGATCCCTAATTCCCAGCTCCATGGAGAGAAGCTGAGAGGAAAAACAACAGCCCAATTTCCTGCTGAGAATTTGTCCTTCAAGAGATGATGGCTCTGATGGTGCCCAATAAATTCGTGTGTTTGCCAAGCTGTAATTAATTAATTTCATTTACCAGTCCTTCAGAGGAATTCAAAGTGGAAATGCTTAAAATCCACGAGGATGTGGTTTAGTGCTGACCATGGTGCTGAGTGAGATCTGAGAGGCCTTTTCCTACCTCAGGAATTCCATGAAATTTAATTTCATTAACCCTTTCACAGATGGAAGCAGGCACAGAATCAGATTTGCAGCCTGCTGGGCTGAAATAAAAAGAGTTTGATTGGAAATCTGAGCCCTGCCTGGCAGGATGGGCACCAACCCCAACACAGAGCGGGTTCTAAGGCACTTCCTAAATCCCCTTTCCCTGAGAGCAGGACAAAAAGGAAAAGGATGTGTGGGAAATGGATTTGTAGAGTATTTTAATAGATAATTGACTTAGAAGCACTGACAACATTATGTAGCAAAAACTAATAGGCTAAAAATCACTTTTAATGTATGATAATTAAGAATTAGTTTAGCTTCTAGTTTTGATGGCATCTGTACCGTGTCACCCTTCTCACGAGACTGAAAATGGAGTAAAATATTTTCAAATGCCTCTCAGGAAAGGAGTTTTCTGTCAAGGCTGGGAAGGGGCTTTTGGAAGAACCAAGGACACCCCAAATTTGTGACTCACTTGAGGCTGGGGGGGTGGATGGCCTGCAGCTCCGTGCTGTTCAGCAGGCACACGTATCTCGTGCCAATGGCATCCAGGGCTGTGGCATTGAGGGCATTGCCCAGCTGCACGTAACGATTGATTGCTGCTGAGGCCTGCAAACACAATTCATTAGATTGATTTAATTTTTTTATCTCCTTTTCTTCTGTTACAGCCGGGATTAAATGCTCAAGAAATGCAGTTTGTGTTCAGACTCAGATGTTGATTAATTCTTGTCTATAGCAGAGTCTCACAAGCTGTGAGTTCTAACTAACAAAGTGAAAAATGGCTCTGTAACTCTTTTCAAGGTATTTCAAGCACTAATTGTGCAATTAAAAGATGACACCTAAATTATTTTTACTTTTAACTAAATAACGAACCACCTGTGGCCTGCAATGTGGATTTTTCTACCTAATTAGAAAACACGACCCAGACTCATGAAGAACAAAGTGGAAGAAGAACTTGGCCAACGCCCTAAATCCTCCACCTTGCTTTATGTATATTATATATTCTAAACCCTTAAACTCTCAGTTTTCCACCCTGTGGTATCACACACTTTATCCAAACTCCACACCCACAATCCCAGTGCTGTCACTCCATTTTGGGAGCTTTTTCCACAGCCTCAGGACAAATGTGCTTACTTGAGGGTCAGAAAACCTAAAATTCTGAGCTCCCAGGGTTCCAACACTGAATGTGTGGTTTTGTCACCAAAAGAAATAAAAATAAAATGGAACTGTTTCAAACCTGTCCATTGGGCCACCCAAAATTGTGGCACCAAAGGTGCTTCAACCCCACCTCAGGACCTGCTCAGTTAATCCCAAAGCAGCCCCAAAAGCAGGGAAGCAAAGCCAAGGCCTTACCAGGGTATCTGGGGGCTCAGTTTTCAGGAAGGCAGCCAACATGGCAGCTGAGCTCATGTTCCAGGTGGAAATCTCCTCGGGGGTGATGAGTTCAAAGAGAGTGCCCAGGCTGGGGAACAGATTTTCGGGAATACCGTTGGGATAAGTCTGTGGAGACACGGCTGGTATGGGTACAGGGCAGTGGGGGAGATGAAATGAGGATTTTGGTAGGGACTGAAGGGAGGATGGAGCCACGTTCCTCTCACAGGTGCCCAGTGAAAGGCTGAGGGCCAACAGGCCAGGAAAACTGATTAGAAATAGAAATGGGATAAGAAATGAATATTTTCCCAGTAAAGGTGGTCAAACCCTGGGAGAGGAGCTGAGAAACAGTGGAGTCACATCCTTGGAGATCCTAAATTCACCAGGACAAGACTGAAAAATCCCATTGGTGAGAATTTGAGTGATATCCTTGGAGATCCTAAATTCACTGGGACAAGGCCCTGAGCAATCCCACCATTGGGAACTTCAGTGATATCCATGGAGATCCTAAATTCACCAGGAAAAGGCTCTGAACAATCCCACCAGTGGGAATTTGAGTCACATCCTTGGAGATCCTAAATTCACTGGGACAAGGTCCTGAGCAATCCCATCAGTGAGAATTTGAGTGAGATCTTTGGAGATCCTAAATTCACTGGGACAAGGCCCTGAACAATCCCATCAGTGGGAATTTGAGTCACATCCTTGGAGATCCTAAATTCACCAGGACAAGCCCCTGAACAATCCCATCAGTGGGAATTTGAGTGATATCCTTGGAGATCCTAAATTCACTGGGACAAGACTCTGAACAATCCCATCAGTGGGAATTTGAGTGATATCCTTGGAGATCCTAAATTCACCAGGACAAGGTCCTGAGCAATCCCACCAGTGAGAATTTGAGTCACATCCTTGAAGATCCTAAATTCACCAGGACAAGGCTCTGAACAATCCCATCAGTGGGAATTTGAGTCACATCCTTGGAGATCCTAAATTCATCGGGACAAGCCCTGAGCAATTCCATCAGTGGGAATTTGAGTGATATCCTTGGAGATCCTAAATTCACTGGGAGAAGGCCCTGAACAATCCCATCAGCGGGAATTGGACATTTTGGGGCTGGTATTACCTTGTACAGGTATTCCTTCAGCACATCCAGCTGCGGGATGCTGAAGGCGTAGGTGAGGATCTGGGAGAAGTGATTTTCCAGGGACACATTCCGGAGGCAGGCGTGCAGCTCCTCAGGGCTGTAGTAGGCAGGCATCAGCTCATCGTTCAGAACTGTCTCTGTTATCTTCAGATTAGGTGGGCAACCTGCTGAAGCCATGGCAAACTCAGGGTTCAATTAAATCCTAGGGTTCAATTAAATCCTAGAAGTTAAATTAAATCCTAGAAGTTAAATTAAATCCTAGAAGTTAAATTAAATCCTTTCTCTCCAAGCTTTGAATCCCAGAATCGTTTTGCTTGGAAAAACCTCCAAGGTTGATCCGTGCCCCATCCCCACTTTGTCACCAGCACTTGAGTGCCACCATGTCCAGGAGTTCCTTAGACACCTCCAGGGATGGGGACCCCAAACCTCCCTGGGAGCCCCTCCCAAGGCCTGAGGGGCTCTGGGGTGAGCCCAAATCCCGGTGGGAATGTCCCTGGATCAGGGGGAGCTCCCGTACCATCCGCTCGCTTGTGCCGGCGGGGCCGGAGCTCCGCCAGGATGGCAGCCAGCTCCTCCCTGGACAGGGGGGAATCCCGGGCAAAGTTCCTCAGCCAGGTGGTTAAAGCCTTCTGCAAGGAAAAGGGATCATCAGTGGGATCTGGTTAAAGCCTTCTGCAAGGAAAAGGGATCATCAGTGGGACATGGGTAAAGCCTTCTGCAAGGAAAAGGGATCATCAGTGGGATATGGGTAAAGCCTTCTGCAAGGAAAAGGGATCAGTGGGATGTGGGTAAAGCCTTCTGCAAGGAAAAGGGATCAGTGGGATGTGGGTAAAGCCTTCTGTAAGGAAAAGGGATCATCAGTGGGATGTGGGTAAAGCCTTCTGTAAGGAAAAGGGATCAGTGGGATGTGGGTAAAGCCTTCTGCAAGGAAAAGGGATCATCAGTGGGATGTGGGTAAAGCCTTCTGCAAGGAAAAGGGATCAGTGGGATGTGGGTAAAGCCTTCTGCAAGGAAAAGGGATCAGTGGGATGTGGGTAAAGCCTTCTGCAAGGAAAAGGGATCACCATCAGGGGATTTGGGAATTCTGGATGTGCCTCCAGCACCATCCCTGCTCCTCACACACCAGGGCTCTGAGCCCGGAGATCCTGAAGCAAAAGCAATTCCTGAAATGTTGGAAAAGTCCCTTTGTCCCAGCCCAGCAGGGACTGGAGCTCCTCACAAAGCACTGGCACGTGGAGCAGGATAAAAGCTGGTTTGTCATTTCCTCTAAGTGCAGCTAACAAACAATTTTCAAATTCCCATGTGAAGCTCTTTTGAGAATGAGAAGTTCCTTTAACACAACAATCAAGTCTGAGGGTAAAAAATAAATGCACCCATCATAACAAGGGATTTGTCCCCTGAGAATCAGTAAAGAAAATATGTAAAAACCCCTAAGAATAGATAGATTTGACAGACAATCAGAATCCCTTTTACTAATCAATACAGAATAATTAGCAAGAAAGTTATTAAACAATTAAAGTTGCACATGAGGTCTGTAAAAATTCTATAAAACACAGCACACCACCATAACAAGGGAGCATTCTTTTTTCAGACCTCACTTTTTTCAGTGAGAGGTTTTTTTGTTTCATGCTGTTCATTTTTTTAATGCTTTTGGGCACTTTGTTTGTTAAATAAATTGGTTTTTTCCACTTTTCTCTAAGGAGATTTTTTTTTCATGGGAGGAGCTGTTTGGGTTTGTTTATCCAGAGGATCCCATTCCCAATTCTCCCAAATTTGTCCCAACCCAGGACAAACCCCCAGCAGATTTCCAGCCATTCTCCAAGCCCTGTAAAAAGGGAATTCTGAATTTTACCCTGGGGATGTGCTGCAGGATGCTGTGGTCCAGCACGGGGAGCAGAGCGCTCAGCTGGCTCAGGGTGAACGCTGACCACGCTGCAGGAGGCCTGCACACAAAAATGTGTTAGAAATGTGTTAGAAAATATATAAAATAAAAATTTAGAAAGTAAAAATGAAATAAAAATAATAAATTATAAAAAATAAAATGAAAATAAAAATAAATTTTAAAATAAAATATAAATATAATAATAAAAATTGAATAAAAAAGAATAAAATAAAAATAAATTAAATACATAAAATAAATAATTAAAAATCTAATGAAAATCTAATAACAATCTAATAAATAAAATCATTAAAAATAAAATAAAATAAATAAAATAAATAACTAATAACAATCTAATAAATAAAATCATTAAAAATAAAATAAAATAAATAAAATAAATAACTAATAAAAATCTAATGAAAATCTAATAAAAATCTAATAAATAAAATCATTAAAAATAAAATAAAAAATAAATAACTAATAAAAATCTAATAAAAATCTAATAAAAATCTAATAACAATCTAATAAATAAAATCATTAAAAATAAAATAAAATAAATAAAATAAATAACTAATAAAAATCTAATAAAAATCTAATAACAATCTAATAAATAAAATCATTAAAAAATAAAATAAAATAAATAAAATAAAAATTAAAAAGTTTAATAAATATATAAAAAAGTTTAATAAATATATAAAAAAGTTTAATAAATATATAGTCTAACCATTATCAAGCAATCAACTGAACTTCAATAAATTATTAACCTATTAAATTCACACACAGCACCTTCTAACAGCATAAAAAATGAGCTGTATACAATAAAAATTCAGTTATTGTACATTAAAAAACAAGTGTCTCATCTGTTTCATTTCTATCTCTAACACAAAGCTACAACAACAAAAACCAAGCAGGAATCAGCTCTCCAGGAAGAATAAAACTGAAATAAATCACCTTTAAATCCCCCAGGATTACATCCTTGTCATGTGGGATGTTAATAAAACAGAGAAACCCTAAAACATCTCAGTCCCTTCCTGTTGCACAAAACCTCATTGCAGCAGGGCAGGGGCATAAATCAGGGCAGCTGGGTGAGAAAACAAATAAATTCTTTCCTTAAAGTCTTTTCTGGAACCCAAAGAATTTCTGTGGCTCATTGCATCAGTGCCAAGATCTCGGGGCAGCTGATACAGGAAGGAAAATGTTTTGCTTCCCTCTGTGTTAGAATTGGGGATTTATCAAATATCCCTCACTGGACAGGTGGAGGCAGAGTGTTTCCTGCAAGTTTGTGCCTGACAAACAGCTTGAACTGGGTCCCAGTTCCCCAGCCCCATATCCCCAAAGGCCCCAACCCCATATCCCCAAAGCCCTGCAGGATCCCAGTCCCCCAGCCCCGTATCCCAGAGCCCTGTAGGATCCCAAGCCCCTGGCCCCATATCCCAAGCCCTTGGCCCCATATTCCCAGAGACCTCAGCCCCATATCCCAAGCCCTGCAGGATCCCAAAGCCCCTGGCCCCGTATCCCAAAGCCCTGCAGGATCCCAAAGCCCCTGGCCCCGTATCCCAAAGCCCTGCAGGATCCCAAAGCCCCTGGCCCCATATTCCAAGCCCTGCAGGATCCCAAAGCCCCTGGCCCCATATTCCAAGCCCTGCAGGATCCCAAAGCCCCTGGCCCCATATTCCAAGCCCTGCAGGATCCCAAAGCCCCTGGCCCCATATTCCAAGCCCTGCAGGATCCCAGTCCTCTGGCCCTGTATCCCAGTCCCCCGGTCCCATATTCCCAAAGCCCTGCAGGATCCCAGGCCCCTGGCCCCATATTCCCATAGCCCCTGGCCCCACATCCCCAAAGTCCCCGGCCCCGTATCCCCAAAGCCCTGCAGGATCCCTGCAGGATCTGTCTGTGATCAGTCAGAGAGTTTTGATAAATGAAAAACAGACCAGAGGAAAAGTTTTTATAACTTATAGAAGTGACCACTTATTTTTCAGGAGGATTTTACCCAGCTTGACCCTTTTACCCAGAATTTTACCCTTTCAGCTGAAATCATTTCAACCAAACAACATAAAAGATTGTCTCCCTGTTTTTCTAAAGTTCTTCTAAGCTGTCTGATGTTGACATTTCTGTAATGGAGTTTCTCACACACTTTTCATGTAAATAATGATTGGTTTGCATTCCTTTCTAGAGGAGAGAATTGACAGACTGTTGGTTTGACCAGTGTGGTTAGAGAGGACAATTTCATCCTCCAATCCATGGTCACCTTTAGAATTCTAGAAATGTCAAAGTCTAGAATAAACTTCCTCTTTTTTGACTTTTTTGTGAGTGTTGTTCATTCATGTCCTATTGTGACAAATGTAAAGCTCAAAAGCAATGAATGTTTTTTTGGGTTTTTGATCAAGCTGCTTGGCTGGATGCTTTAATAGGACCATGGGTTTGATTAAGGGAATAATCCAGGATTCAAACCCATACCCAAAGGTGGTGTTGCCACTGCTGAGGATGTCCCTGATGGCCTCTTCTTGCTCAGGCAGGAGAGATCCACAGCGGCTCAAATCCCTCAGCAGCCTGGCCCCAGAACTCCTGATGTAATCCCCACCCAGGTCACACACCAGCCAGCCCAGAACCTCAGCATCCTCCTCAGTGATTTCTGTGCCAGGAATTTTCTGGAACAAAGGCAGAGCCATGAACTGGGATGGAGCATCCCTGGACCCCAAGGCCTGCAGGATCCCAAGCCTCCAGCTCTGTATCCCAAGCCCCTGGCCCCATATCCCAAGCCCTGCAGGATTCCAAAGCCCCTAGCCCCATATCCCAGTCCCCAGCCCCATATCCCAAGCTCTGCAGGATCCCAAAGCCCCTGGCCCGTATCCTGAAAGCCCTGCAGGATCCCAAGCCCCTGGCCCCATATCCCAAACCCTGCAGGATCCCAAAGCCTCCAGCCTCATATTCCCAAAGGCCTGCAGGATCCCAAAGCCCCATATTCCCAGAGCCCTGCAAGATCCCATTCCCCTGCCCCATATCCCAGTCCCTGCAGGACCCCAAACCCCTGGCCCCATATCCCAAGCCCTGCAGGATCCCAAGCCCCTGGCCCCATATCCCAGTCCCCTGCCCCGTATCCCAGTCCCTGCAGGATCCCAAGCCCTGCCCCATATCCCCAAAGCCCTGCAGGATCCCAAGCCCCTGGCCCATATCCCGAGCCCTTGGCCCCATATTCCCAGAGACCCTGGCCCCATATCCCAAAGCCCTACAGGATCCCAAAGCCCCTGCCCTATAACCTAATCCCTGCAGGATCCCAAGCCCTGCCCCATATCCCAAGCCCCCAGCCCCATACCCCCAAAGTCCTGCAGGATCCCAAAGCCCCAGGCCCCATATTCCCAAAGCCTCTGGCCCCATATTTCCAAGCCCTGCAGGATCCCAGTCCCCCGGCCCCATATTCCCAAAGCCCTGCAAGATCCCATTCCCCTGCCCCATATCCCAGTCCCTGCAGGATCCCAAGCCCCCGGCCCCATATCCCAAAGCCCTGCAGGATCCCAAAGCCCCAGGCCCCATACTCCCAAAGCCCTGCAGGATCCCAAGCCCCTGGCCCCATATTCCCAAAGCCCCTGGCCCCACATCCCCAAAGTCCCCGGCCCCATATCCCCAAAGCCCTGCAGGATCCCAAAGCCCCTGGCCCCATATTCCCAAAGCCCTGCAGGATCCCAAAGCCCCTGGCCCCATATCCCAAGCCCTGCAGGATCCCAGTCTGTGGCCCCATAACCCAGTCCCCGGCCCTGTATCCCAGTCCCCCGGCCCCATATTCCCAAAGCCCTGCAAGATCCCATTCCCCTGCCCCATATCCCAGTCCCTGCAGGATCCCAAGCCCCCGGCCCCATATCCCAAGTCCTGCCGGATCCCAAGCCCTGCCCCATATCCCCAAAGCCCTGCAGGATCCCAGTCCCTTGGTCCCATATTCCTAAAGGCCTGCAGGATCCCAAGCCCTGCCCCATATCCCAAGCCCCCGTCTCCATACCCCCAAATCCCTGCAGGATCCCAAACCCCTGGTCCCATATCCCAAGCTCTGCAGGATCCTAAAGCCCCCAGCCCCATATTCCAAGCCCTGCAGGATCCCAGTCTCTGCAGGATCCCAAGCCCTGCCCCATACCCCAGTCCTTGCAGGATCCCAAGCCCCCAGCCCTGTATCCCAAGCCCCCAGCCCCGTATCCCAAGCCCCCAGCCCCGTATCCCAAGCCCCCAGCCCCGTATCCCAAGCCCCCAGCCCCGTATCCCAAGCCCCTGACCCCATATCCCAAGCCCCCAGCCCTGTATCCCAAGCCCCTGACCCCATATCCCAAGCCCCCAGCCCTGTATCCCAAGCCCCTGACCCCATATCCCAGCCCCTCTCCTCGTACCAGACACTCCAGGGCCTCCTGGAGCAGCCGCTGCCTCTGTGGGGCCTCTCTGGGCAGCACATCCACGTTTGCCTTCCCAACATTGACAAAGAACTGGCTGCAGTTCCCCGTGGCTGCATAGTCTGAGGGGCTGGAAGGAAAAATTCCATGGATTTTCGGGAATGAGGCCAAGCTCAGCACCCCCCATGTCTGATAAAACATCTTTCACCCCTGCACACTGAGCCCCATGAGCTGCTCCTCACCAGTTTTCTTCTAGACCATTGAAATATTTAAAAATCCCTTAAATTTAAAATGGTTCTTTAAAAAAATCTGGTTTTGCCTTAAGGAATCTCTTGTGTGAGACACGGCTTGAAATTGTTGCAGGTTTGGGTACAGAACCATGGAGGGAAGGGACTGGAACAAGGGAATTCACTTTATTCCCTGTTTTCTTTGGTGGTGTAAGAAGGAGGAACATTCAGAGGCCTGGGAATCCTAAAACCTGGCCTTGGACACTGCCTGGGATGGGGCAGCCTCAGTTTCCCTGGGAAATCTGGGCCCTCCCCACCCTCACAAGGAAGGATTTGGTCCAATAAAATAATAAATAATAAATAACTATTTAAATACTAAAAAAAAAAAAACTAAAAAACCCCTAAAAATAACTAAAAAAAATCTTTAAAAACCCCCACTAAAAACCCCAAAATTTAACTAAAAAACCCTCTAAAAATCCCTTTAAAAAACCCTAAGAAAAACCCCTTAAACCCCCCCAAAAACCCCTTTAAAAAACCCTAAAAAAACCCCTTTAAAAAACCCCTTTAAAAAAACCCCTTTAAAAAAACCCCTTTAAAAAAACCCCTTTAAAAAAACCCCTTAAAAAACCCCTTAAAAAACCCCTTAAAAAACCCCTTAAAAAACCCCTTAAAAAAACCCCCCAAACCCCCCCAAGCCCCCCAAAAACCCTAAAAAAACCCTAAAAAAACCCTAAAAAAACCCTAAAAAATCCCTAAAGAAACCCCTAAAAAACCCTAAAAAAACCCTAAAAAAACTCCTAAAAATTATAACTAAAAATAACTAACTAAAAATAATAACTAAAAAATACCTTAAAAACCCTAAAAAAAACCCTGAAAAAACCTCTAAAAACCCCTTAAAAAAACCCTAATAAATAATAAAAAATAAAAATTATTCCAATAAAATATTCCTTCAGCTTTCTGGAGTCCCATTTTTTATTCCCCAGAAAGGGGTCTGAACAACTCTGAATTATAAACCAAAATTAATCAGTATGGGTACAAACTAATCCTTATTTTTCCCATGAAGTACCAAGGCAGCATCACAAAAACCACAGCCCAGTTACCTTAAAAACAGCAACAGATCCTTGGGATAACTGTCCCAATCCTTGGGAATCCCGTGCAGGGTCACCATCCTCAGCAGGCAGCTCAGCTGGAAGGACACCAGACATTGCATCAGAGAGAGAAACATAAAAGAAATATAAAATAATGTAAGGATTTTATTAAAAAACAGGGAAAAAAAAGATGGAAATTTGAGGGTTTGGACTTCTCCTGTCTTCAGGGGAATTTGGAGCTGTGGGAGGGACACCCAGGACGTTTGTCCACAGGGACCCTTGGGGATGTGGGGATTACCTGGTCCTGTCCCAGCCTGACCTTCTTCTCCCTCATGACTTTGGCCAGCTCCTGAAACCTTTCAGCTCCCACGGCACCAGCAGCTGCACAGGTGAAACCCTGGAGGACAGACTGGGAGAGCCTGGGAATTCCCAGCAGGAAAATCACAAGGGAAAAGCCTTCAGGAAGGTGAATTCAGAGCAAGACCCTGCTGACCCCAATGGTTTTTCCCAGATATAAATCATGGTTTTCGTGATTTTCATCTCAAATATGTCAAAAGATGCATCAGCCCCTCTGGATTAATCCCTGGAACTGCCCTTTGGAAATTCCAGGGATTCCCTGCTTGGAAGTGCATCCCAGAGGCAATCTGGAGCAAGATTCCAGCTGCAGCCTGAGCCAGCAGCATCATTTTAGAAAGGAAATGTGGCCTCTGGGTGTATTTTATAGCTGAGCTGTTGGAACCCTGGAAACTGAGAATTTTAGACTTAAATTAAAACCAACACTGAGCCCTGGTAAATCTCAGTGTTCCATGTCTGGGTTTGGGGTTCACATTCTATTTCCATGGATTCCACAAGGTGGAATCCACCACAGGAAATGTGGGAATTGCCAGGAAAACAAACAGAAAATGGAAGGAGAGGAGGAAAACCTTCACCTGCTGAAGTCAGGCTCTGCCTTCACCACATCACCGAAAAACATGGCAGCCTGGGAAGCAAAGGCAGAGCTCAGAGGTTTTCCAGGGAAAACAGCTCCATTCCCACGGGGATCTGTGGAATTCATGGCCCCACAGAGGGCAGGGCTGGCAGGGAGGGGAAGGAGGAGCCCACCCCCATTACCTGGTCTCTGGTCCATGGTTTGTTGTTGAGATCCTGCACGTTTGGCTTCTCTTCCCCAAAAACAAGCAGGGATTTGGGGATGTAGCTGGCCAGAGAGTTGGGAATGAGTTTAACCAGCTCAGAGGGGTGGCCAACCCTGGAGGAAACCTTGAAAAAAAACCCAAGAGAACAAACCAAAGCAATCTCACCCAGTTTTAGTCCAAATCGTGGCAGTATCAGAACCAGAGAATTGTTTAGGTTGGAAAAAACCTCCAGGATTAACTCCAACCTCGAATTAACCCTGCTCCATTTCAGTTCTTTCCCTGGGAACATTAAATGGGAAGTTGTTCCTGGAGCCACCCCACAAAACAAATCCCTCCTGCCCTCACCCCCAAGAGGCTGAGCAGGCCAAGGACATCGACACAGACCCAGTGACAGTGGCTTGTCCTGCTGCCACCCTGCCTGGCTGTGACAAATCCCACAGGGAACGCTGGCTGGGTGTGCAGCTGGGCACACCTGGCCCCAGGTAAGCAGAGCTCCCAGTCCTGAGGACACAAACCAAGGTCACCTTCTCCACCAGGGTCCTTTTCAGGGCAGAGGGCAGTGTGTCCACGTGCTGGGCAAAGCCTGGCAGCTGGATGGCCTCCAGGAAAAGTTCTGGGGACAAACTCCACACTGTGCTGCTGTTCAGGCCACCCACCAAAGTCCCCAGCTCTGCCAGGCTCTGTCCATCCAGGATCTGCAAGGGAATCCCAGAACAAAAAAAAAATCAGCTTGGAAAAGATTCTTTTTTTGATCCTCAAGTCCAACCTGTGCCCCATCCCCACCTTGTCCCCAGCCCAGAGCTCTGAGTGCCACCTCCAGACATTCCTTGGGCATCTCCAGGGGTGGGGACTCCAAACCTCCCTGGGCACTTCCAATGCCTGAAACCCTTCCTGCTGCTTTTTATCCTCTTTTCTGTCAGAGTTGGGATTAAATGCCCCAGACAGTATTGCATGTTTGGACTCAGACATTTATTAATTCTTATCTGTATTACAGTCTAAAATTATGAGTTTTGCAGCACTTCTAGCTAACAAGGTAAAAAATGGCCTCTGTCTCTTCCTCTGCAAGGTCTTTTAATCACAAACTGTCCAATTACAAAATGACACCTAAATTATTTTTACTTTTAAATAAATAACCAACCACCCATGGCCTGCAATGCAGATTTTTCTACCCAATTACAAGAAACCATCCAAACCCATGAAGAAGAAGGTGAAAAAGGAGGACTGGCCTCTGCCCTAAAACCTCCATCTTGCTTTATATATATTACTGTATTCTAAAACCTTAAACTCCAAGTTTTATTAATTCTTATCTATGGTACAATCTCACAGGTTGTGAGTTCTAACTAACAAAGTGAGAAATGGCTCTGTCTCTATCTCTTTACAAGATCTTTTAAGCACAAATTGTCCAATTATGAAATGACTCCTGGATTATTTTTACTTTTAAATAAATAACCAACCACTCGTGGTCTGCAATGTGGATTTTTCTACTCAGTTACAAGAAACCACCCAAACCTATGAAGAAGAAGGTGAAAAAGAAGGACTGGCCTACATCCTAAAACCTTCATCTTGCTATATATATTTTACTATAGTCTAAACCCTTAAACTCTCAGTTTTCCACCCTGTGGTATCACACACTTCTATCCAAACCCCACACCCACAATCCCAGCGCTGTCACTCCATTTTGGGAGCCTTTTCCACAGCCTCAGGTCAGGGCAGTGTTTGCTGGGGGGTCAGTGCCTGGCAGCACAGAAAATCTGAAATTCTCAGTGCCCAGGGTTCCAACACCTTTCCCACCAGGAAATCCCTGGGTTTGGGGAGCTCTGTACCTGGTAGCCAGAGCGGAGCAGTTTGGTGGTGATGGCCCCAGCCTGCTCAGGGCTCCAGCCATGGACACTGCCCAGGGCAGGCAGAGCTGCTGCCAGCTGCTCCTCAGGGATGCTGTCCTGGATCCTGGACACCGAGAGCCCCAGGGCAGCCTGGCCCAAAGCTCCCAGCACTGCTGGGGAGAAATCCTCCAAATCCCTCAGCAGGGAGGACGCCACCTGCAGAGGTCACAGGGTCAGAGGAGCAGTGACTGCACAGGGGAGATGCTTTTATACAAGGAAAAGGGTCTCAGTTTCACCCCAGGACCTTTGAAGGGAAGAATTCCAGAAGTTTCTATGCCCTCCTGATTGCAATTGGCTGAATGCCAAGATAAAAACTCTGCTAGGTCTCTTTAGCTGTTCCTCAGAAATGTAGCTATTCTCTGTTGGGTTGTTTGCCAAAAATCCCACTTAAATAATTCAATATTTTAGGAAGGGCATGAGGCTCCTCAGTGCATTTTTGAGATGTTGTAGCAGGTGTGTGGGACCTGTCCTTACACTTTGAGCAGCTTTGTTATTTTGTTTTTGTGTTATTTTCTTCTGTTATTAAAACCTTTTTGCTTTTTCAATACACACTGAATCACGACTCATTATTTTAAGCCATTTTCTGTGAGGTGCTGAACACCCTCAGAGGTATTGAGCCCTCACAGAGCTAAATACATCTGGCTCTTCCAAAAATTCAATAGAGCAATGTTGGATCCCACAAGCCTTTGGATGTCTTAAATCCCTGGATTTCTGCCTTGGGTTTTCCTGCTGAAGGTTGTGGAGGGAGCATTTCCACCACTGAGAACTGTGAGGGGATGGAAACCCAGCCAGGCACCACAGCAAGGACACGAGGGGATGGAAACCCACCCAGACACCACAGCAAGGACAGGAGGTGATGGAAATCCAACCAGACACCACAGCAAAGACATGAGGTGACCAAAACCCACCCAGTCACCACAGCAAGGACACGAGGTGACCCAGAGGAGGGTGACAGGAGGGGACCCTTGTCACCCCCAGCAGGTTTTGTGCAGGTGAGAGGGTTCCCAGGGCTCACCTGCAGCTCGTGTGATGCCAGGGAGGAGGGAATTCTCGCTCCAGGCGTCCCCTTGGTCCAGGGGCAGCTCTTCCCCAGCCTCTGGGCCACTCCCAAAGCCTCCTCCGTGCTCAGGTTTCTCACTGCCCCGGGGCTCAGGTAACAAATCAATCTGTCCGGGAGGCTGCAGGGACAAAAGGAGAAGCTGTCTGTCAGAGAGGGGCTCCAGCAGGCTTTTCCCTCTTTTCCAGGCACATTTTCCCCATCATTTTATCTCTGCTGATGGCAAAGCTGCAGCTCAGAGGGCTGAAAAACCCCGGAGGCACTGCTGGCCATCAGCTGGGGCTGGCACTGCAGGGAAATCATCTCCCAGGAAAAGGAATTTGGGGTCTGGCCCTCCTCAAAACCAAGGGCAGTGGGATTGTTTGAAAATGGAAAATTATTTGAAAAGGGAAAAGGAAGGGAACCCTTAAAGAGAAAGGGAAAATAATGAAGGGAACCCTTAAAGAGAAAATGAAGGGAACCCTTAAAGAGAAAGAGAAAATGAAGGGAACCTTCAAAGGGAAAGAGAAAATAAATGAAGGAAACCCTGAAAGAGAAAGGAAAGCCTTAAAGGGAAAGAGAAAATGAAGAGAACTCTCAAAGGGAAAGAGAAAATAATAAAGGGAACCATGAAAGAGAAAGGAAAGCCTTAAAGGGAAAGGGAAAACGAAGGGAACCCTCAAAGGGAAAGAGAAAATGAAGGGCACCCTTAAAGGGAAAGAGAAAATGAAGGGAACCCTCAAAAGGAAAGGGAAAATAATGAAGGGAACTTTGAAAGGGAAAGAGAAAATGAAGAGAACCCTCAAAGGGAAAGAGAAAATAACGAAGGGAACCCTGAAAGGGAAAGGAAAGACTTAAAGGGAAAGAGAAAATGAAGGGAACCCTCAAAGGGAAAGAGAAAATAAAGGGAACCCTCAAAGGGAAAGAGAAAATGAAGGGAACCCTCAAAGGGAAAGAGAAAATAATGAAGGGAACCCTGAAAGGGAAAGGAAAGCCTTAAAGGGAAAGAGAAAATGAAGGGAACCCTCAAAAGGAAAGAGAAAATAATGAAGGGAACCATGAAAGAGAAAGAGAAAATTATGAAGGGAACCCTTAAAGAAAAAGGGAAAATAATGAAGGGAACCCTTAAAGAGAAAGGAAAGCCTTGAAGGGAAAGAGAAAATGAAGGGAATCCTTAAAGGGAAAGGGAAAACAAAGGGAATCCTGAAAGGGAAAGAGAAAATGAAGGGAACCCTCAAAGGGAAAGAGAAAATAATGAAGGGAACCATGAAAGAGAAAGGAAAGCCTTAAAGAGGAACGAAAAAATGAAGGGAACCCTTAAAGGGAAAGAGAAAATAATGAAGGGAATTCTGAAAGAGACAGGAAAGCCTTAAAGGGAAAGGGAAAAATAAAGGGAACCCTTAAAAGGAAAGAGAAAGGGAAAATAATGAAGGGAACCCTGAAAGAAAAAGGAAAAATAATGAAGGGAACCCTGAAAGATAAAGGGAAAACAAAGGGAACCCTGAAAGGGAAAATGAAGGGAACCCCTCAAGAGGCAGAATTGAAATCCCCACTCAAGCTCTTGCAGTGTCCCAGTCCCACTCGGAGCCATCCCAGGGAAGCAGATGCCATCAGCTCCGTACCTTGAGAGGGGCAGAGCAGGAGCAGAGGTCAGGAGCAGGGTGTAGTACAGGGCAGTCTCCCTGAGCAGGGTGAGCTTCCCAACCATCTCCAAATTCACCGGGTCCCTGGCAAATTTTTGAAGCTGAGGATGGAAAAAACAAAAATTAAAAAGGGAAAATAATTCAGATGGATCCTTCAATCCTGACAGTGACACAGGACAGTGTGAACCAACCTCAGGGGTTTTCACCTGGGGTTAAAGTTGTGCTGAGGTTTTATTTTTTTGTTGTTGTTTTCAGGTAAACACTGGGACTTTGATCAAGTTTGGGGTTGCTCCTCTCATTGCAGAATTCCCTTTGTGAAACCAACTTCTGTGCAAGTCCCTCTTATGGGACTCTTATTTCCTCCCATGATGGGAGGAAATAATTGCAGTGACTGTTCACCTCAAATTAACAGAAGAAATATTCCTGCTGGCAGGAATTCCAGGAATTTCAAATTAACAGGAGAAATGTTCCTGCCGGTAGGAATTCCAGAAATTTTAAATTCACAAGAGCAATATTCCTGAATTTCAAATTCACAAGAGAAATGTTCCTGCCAGCAGGAATTCCAGGAATTTCAAATTCACAAGAGAAATATTTTTGCTAGTAGGAATTCCAGGAATTTCAAATTAACAGGAGAAATATTCCTGCTGGTGAGAAGTCCAGGAATTTCAAAATCACAAGGGAAATATTCCTGAATTTCAAATTAACAAGGGAAATATTCCTGCTGGCAGGAATTCCAGGAATTTCAAATTAAACAGAGAAATATTCCTGCCAGTGGGAATTCCAGGAATTTCAAATTAACAAGGGAAATATTCCTGCTGGTGAGAAGTCCAGGAATTTCAAATTCACAAGGGAAATATTCCTGAATTTCAAATTAACAAGAGAAATATTCCTGAATTTCAAATTCACAAGAGAAATGTTCCTGCTGGCAGGAATTCCAGGAATTTCAGGGCCAGGTTGGACAGGGATTGGAGCACTCTGGGATAGGTGGAACAGGATGGATGAACCTTTAAATCCTTCCCAACCTGACCATTCTGGGCTTCTGAATTTTGCTCTGTGACCTCCCAGGGTCCTCTCCACTTACTGTGGGCTCATCCCCAAAGAGCTGCAGGTCCTCCACCGTGGCGTGCTCCAGGAAGGATCCCAGGTAATTCCGAAACCAGGCCGTGGAGTTCAGACTGGGAATGGCCTCACTGTAGCATTTTGGGCTGGATTCTGCAGGAAAACACCCCATGGAACCACAGCCTGGCACCAGAGCAGGGGATTGGGGAACTGGGGAGTGCTGGGGGTGGGAGAGGCTTCAGCCCATCAGAGACCCCCCAGCTCCTTGGGATTTCCTGTCCGAGAATCCCCTTAATTTGGGGGTTTTTCCTGACAAATTCCTGTGCCAGTGTTTAAAAGATGAACTTGCAGGTTTGGTCTTTAAAGATGTTTATTCAGTTTTTTATCTCAAGGTCTGCACTCTACCAGAAACCAGGCTTAAAAAAACACAGCTGGCAAGAACTCAGAGAGAAGATTCAAGGTCATTTTTAAATGTTTCTGACCTAATTAACTCTTAAAACGTGCTATATTTACAGTTTTCTTTGTTCTTTTTTTAAATTTTATTTTCTTGGGTTTTTATAAACCAGCAAAGGTAGGGCAATGCTGGTTTCAATTCACTGCATTTGCTGCTTGTGCAGGGAATTGAAATTAGCATAGCCCTGGCTGTGTTGGTTTAGAAAAACTAAAGAAAATTTAAAACAAAACAAACCCCCCAAAAAAAACCCCAAACCAAGAAACAAAAAACCCACCACCACAAAAAAAACCTAAACAAAAAACAAACAAAAAAACCCCAAAAACAAAACCACAAAAAAAAAAAAAAAAACCAACAAAAACCCCAAAAACAAACAAACAAACAAATAAACAAAAAACCACCACACCCAAACCAAAACAAACCCCCTTGGGTTAATGAAGAATGAAGCCTTCAAGCAGGGAAATGATTCCCAAATCCACTCATTAGTGACATTCCCAGCCTGCTCCCATTGGAGAGTCACAAACCCCTGTGACAGATCCCAGGAAAATCAGTCCCTTTACCATCCTGGGTGAGGAAATGCTTGATCCCAGCATAAAGATTCCTCTGCTCCTCCACAGGGAGCTGGGAATAGATTCCATCCAGGGCAGCCACTCTGGGAAAGGAAGGAAAAAAAAACCTCAAACATTGCTGGGCTCTCACAAAAAAACATTGATTTTGTGAGAATGAGGTCGGGATGGTGATGGGATGGATGGAAATGAGAGATCTCTGGGGTCAGGGCTGGGTTTGGAGCCTGTGGTTCATTGCACAGGGCGTGGGTGCAGGGCCCTGCTACGAACTGCCAGGCACAGCTCAGAGCAGAGAGAGAGTGAGGAGGGAGAGGAGAAAGGAGAGGAGAGAAAAAAGAGAGCAAAGTTCCCATTCCAATCCATTAAATCTTCTTCTATCCTGAATATTCTGATTTACACCAACCAATCCAGCACAAGACACAAATCCTGTAGCATTTACACACAGCCTGTAAGAATCATTACATTTCCATTCTGTGTTAGATTTTAAACCCTAAAAACGACTCTTGGGACCCCTCCTGCCGAGCCAGCAGGGTCTGCTCTGACCCTTGGGCTCTTGGTAAGGAGAAGGGCATTGTTTAATTAATTAATTTAATTGTTTAACCTTCAGCTGGCCATACCATTGTTTTCCAGTTGTTCAGTAACTAAAGTTCAGCATCTTAGACATCCAAACTTGCTTTTAATTCTATTTCACTTACAGGTTTTCTGTTCTCTAAATCTAAGCAGTCATATTTATAAGGTTTTCCTGTTTCATCTTCCCCAACAATTTTCTCCATCCCAACCTTTTCCAAAGTGATTTTCCCCCCACTAGGAGCCCCCAGGGTGGCACTGAGGGGACATTTCACACTCACAGCAGCTGGAATTCCTCACAGGACACATCCTTGGCACGGAGGCAGCCGAACACCCGGGGGTCAGCCAGGAATGGCCCCAGTCCCTCATGGAGCCACTGGAGGAGCACTGGGGGGGTCTCAATTCCCCGCACGCGGAGCAGCCGCTCCCACAGCCCGTTCATGAACACCAGGCTCCACTCCAGGGAAAGGGGCGCCTGGGAAAACTGGGGGCAGGAGAGGAGAAACCTGTGAATTCCAGGGAATTCTGAGCAGACATTGACAGAAATCCAAATCTGAATGCTGGGGATGGAATCTGTTCGTTGGGGATGGAATCTGTTGGTTGGAATGGGGCTCTTTCCAAAATAAGGTAAAAAAAAAAGAAAATCAAGGGATTTGAAATAAAGGCTTTTCCTGGAGAGAAAACAGAGCAAAAATTCCCTGGATCTGAGGGAATTCTCTGTTGACAATTCTCACCAGATATCAACATAAATCCATGCAAATCTGAATGCTAGGGATGGAATCTGTTGGATGGAATGGGGCTCTTTCCAAAATAAGGTAAAAATAATCAAGGGATTTGAAATAAAGGCTTTTCCTGGAGGGCAAACAGAGCAAAAATTCCCTGGATTTGAGGAATTGGATTTGAGGGAATTCTCACACCAGACATGGACAGAAATCCATGCAAATTTGAATGCTAGGGATGGAATCTGTTGGTTGGAATGGAGTTCTTTCCAAAATAAGATAAAAAAGAAAATCAAGAGATTTGAAATAAAGGCTTTTCCTGGAGAGAAAACAGAGCAAAAATTCCCTGGATTCCAGGGAATTCTCTGTTGACAATTCTCACCAGACATCAACAGAAATCCAAGCAAATCTGAATTCTGGGATGGAATCTGTTGGTTGGAATGGGGCTCTTTCCAAAATAAGGTTTAAAAAAAAATCAAGGGATTTGAAATAAAGGCTTTTCCTGGAGGGCAAACAGAGCAAAAATTCCCTGGATCTGAGGGAATTCTCTGTTGACAATTCTCACCAGATATCAACATAAATCCATGCAAATCTGAATGCTAGGGATGGAATCTGTTGGATGGAATGGGGCTCTTTCCAAAATAAGGTAAAAAAATAATCAAAGGATTTGAAATAAAGCCTTTTCCTGGAGGGCAAACAGAGCAAAAATTCCCTGGATTTGAGGAATTGGATTTGAGGGAATTCTCACCAGACATCAAGATAAATCTAAATTTGAATGCTAGGGATGGAATCTGTTGGTTGGAACAGGGCTCTTTCCAAAATAAGGTAAAAAAAAAAAAATCAAGATTTGAAATAAAACCTTGTCCTGGAGAGCAAATAGAGGAAAAATTCCCTGGATTTGAGGAAATTCTGACCAGAGATTGACATAAATCCAAGCAAATCTGAATGCTAGGGATGGAATCTGTTGGTTGGAATGGGGCTCTTTCCAAAATGAGATTAAAAAATAAGGAGATTTGAAATAAAGGCTTTTCCTGGAGAGCAAACAGAGCAAAAATTCCCTGAATTCCAGGGAATTCCTTCTGAGGGAATGCTCACCCGCTGGCTGAACACGGTCAGGGAGGCCAAAAGCTTCCTGGCATCATATTTGGAGAAGAACAGGATGGAATATTCTGGATCCACAGCCGTGGGAGGTTTAGAGGCCAGGCAGGAATATAAGGATATGAGGAAATCATCCCCGAGGTCCTGGAACCAAGTTTCCTGGAAAAAAAAAAGGGAAATGCAATTAAAGATGATAATGGATGGGTAATTAGAGGGGAAATCACCTTCAGGGGGCTCATCTACATCTGGGAATTTGGGAAGGGATTTCTCCCTTGAAGTGGGGGTAAAATACTGGCACAGGTTTTAAAAGCTTTATCCAAAAAACCCCCAAAATTTAGCCAAAATTTCCAAAAAATTTAATCTAACTAGAAATTCCCATGGAGAACTCTTTAATTCCTCAACTTTTTTTTTCAGAGAAACAGCTTTCAAACAGTAAAAGGCAAAAACAAAACCAAGAAAAAAAACCCCCCCAAAAAAATCCCCAAACCCCCACTGACAAATATTTGCAGAAATGCCATATTTTTATTAGAAATGTTTACCAAAAAACCACAAATTGCTGTCAATTCAATTGCAATCGCTGGCAGCAACTTAAGAGACAATGACAAAAAAGGGGAGGAAAGTAAACCTGGAATAGTCCAGGTGGTATTTTCCACCCTGCAACCACTTCTAATTGTGCTTTTTTTTTTTTTTTTAATCCCTTCTAATTGTGCTTTTTTAGCCCTTTTAATTGTGCTTTTTTTTTACCCCTTCCAATTGTGCTTTTTTTTTCCACCTCTTCCAGTCGTGCTTTATTTTTTAACCACTTCCAGCTGTGCTTTTTCCCCAGGGCGACCCTCCTGCAGCAATTAATTTTAATGCTCTGATGTCAATCTTTAAGAGCCAATTTGATTTGGAATTTGATTTCCCATCCCTGGAAGCGTCCCAGGCCAGGTTGGATGGGGCTCAGAAAAACCTGGGACAGTGGAAGCTGTCCCTGCCTGTGGATGTGGATGAGATTTAAGGTTCCTCTCAACCCAAACAATTCTGGGATTTATTATTCAAGGAATATAGAGCTAATCAGATTTAATTATGATTATTCCCAAATTCCCTCTGAATTTCCTCAAATTCCCCCAAATTCCTTCAATTTTCCTCCAAATTCCCCCAAACATCCCAGATTCCCCCCAAATTCCCCTGAATTTCCTCAAATTCCCCCAAATTGCCCCAAACTCCTCCAAACTCCCCCAAATTCCCTCAAAGTTTCCCCAAATTCCCCCAATTCCCCTGAATTTCCTCCAATTCCTCCATATTCCCTCAAATTCCCCCAAATTTTCCCCGAATTTCTCCAAATCATCCCCAAATTCCTCCAAACTCCCCCAAATTTCCCAATTCCCCTGAATTTCCTCAAATTCCTCCAATTCCCCCAAATTTTCCCCCAATTTCCCGAATTTCCCCCCAATTCCCCCGAATTCCCTCACTCGCGAGGTTTGCAGGAGGAAATCCCCATTTCCCAAAGGTCCCCAAAGGTCCCCGTGGCACAGGGCCGGTGTCCCCAGGAGGGTGGCACTGCCACACCTCAGGGCTGGGGGGTGAAAAGCTTTGGGGCTGTTTTTGGGGCAGAAGGGACAGAATTCCCACAGGAATTCCCCAAAGGAAAATAAATCCCACGGGGAGAGGGGCTGTGCTCACCTGGGCACAGGCCAGCTGGCCGAAGGTGAGGCTGCACCCGGAGCTCCGGCCTCGGGCCACCGCCAGGAACTGATCCCGGCTGGCACTGGGGGAACAGGGACAGCACTGGGGAAACTGGGATGGCACTGGGAAAACTGGGACGGCACTGGGAAAACTGGGATGGCAGCTGGGAGAGGATGGGCTGGGGATGGGGGGAACTGGAGGGGGAACGGGGAAAGGATGAGCTGGGAATGGGAGGAATTGGAGGGGGAAACTGGGGGTGGAACAGGGAGAAGATGGGCTCAGAATGGGGGAAATTGGATGGGGAAACTGGGAGAGAATGGGCTGGGAATGAGGGAACTGGGAGAGGATGGGCTGGGAACTGGGGGAAAACTGGATGGGGAACTAGGAGAGGATGAGCTGGAAATGGGGGAAACTGGAAGGGGAACTGGGAGAGGATGGGCTGGGAATATGGGAAACTGGGAGAGGATGGGGTGGGAACTGGGGGAGAAAACTGGAGAGGGAACTGGGGGGGAAAGCTGGATGGGGAGCTGGGAGAGGATGGGCTGGGAAGGGGGGAAACTGGGGGAGGAAACGGGAGTGGGAACTGGGAGAGGATGGGCTGGGAACTGGGGGGAAACTGGGAGAGGATGAGCTAGGAATGGGGAAAACTGGAGGGCAAACTGGGGGAAAACTGGATGGGGAACTGGGAGAGGATGAGCTGGGGAACAGGGGGGGAACTGGAAGGGGGCAGGACTGGTGAGACACTGGGGCAGAACTGGCTGGGGACAGATCCAGATGTGAACTGGGCCCCCTCAGCAGCCCAGAGCACATTTGGACAAACAACCCCGAGGGCCCTGAGTGCCCCTGAGCAGTGTTTGGATCCCGAATGTTCCCCCGGGAAGGATCCCAGGGAGGATCCAGCCCTCCCAAACCCAAGCAGGGCCAGCCCAGGGTGGGCACTGCTGACCCTCAGGTGTAAATCAGGGCAAGTGAAGGTCTGCAACAGAGCTGGGTGGGAATGCACCCCACACTTGAGTGAGTGTTCCCATATAGAGAACAGTTTGGGACTCACCCCTTGTGCTTCTCATAAGGTAAAGAGCCCAGAAAGTTCTTTGGAAAGTGTAACTCAAAACCTATTGCTGATTTCATTGGGTCAAACAACCACCTGAACCACCAAATACTAAAAGAAGCAGCACAAAGGAACTCAGGAGCTTTTTAGGGTGTCTTAGCAAGGTGCAGAAGCTTCTCAGCCACCTGTGCTCAGCTTTTATTTCTGTAGCAGTTATAATTTTTGCATTTATTAAACCTTTTGCTTTTACAAAACACACCTGAAGAGCCGTCTCACTAATTATTTAAGCCGTTTTTCCTCAGAGCTATAGGAAAGAAATCCTACAAGAGCTGTTTGAGCCCAACTTGGAGCCAAGCTCAGCTCCCCTGCCAAGGCCCTTGGCTGCCTCCCCAGGCCTGGCCCTGCCTTTCTTTGTCCTGCCCAGACACAAAACCCCAGCAAAGCACTTTCCCTTCATTGTTTGAACAAGTGCAACCATAGCCCTCCCTGCCCTCAGGCAACCCCGGGGCTAAAAATCACAAAATCCGGCTTCAGAGGGATCCTGTTACCCCAAAGAAATCAGGGATTCCCAGGAGCCCTCCCGAGGAAATGGCTGGGGATGGCTCACCTACCTCTGCACTGAGGCACACACGGCAGATTCTGAGCCCCAAAACGATAAAAAAAGACACAAAAGTAAGGAATTGTGAGAGGAATTGGCACACAGAACCCTCCACAGGGAGTTTTCCTGAGGGAGGATGTTTGGGAAGGAACTCACCACTGACGGGGGAGCTGGAGCACTGCACCAGGAGAAAGAGAAAAGAGAAAGAGAAAAGGGGTTAAAATGCAGTTCTAAAATTATTTGTGATCACTACAGACAGGCAGGTGGGAGCTTCAGCCCTTGGGATTGGGATGTGGACACAAATCCCAAATCCTGAGCTCCAGGACACAAGTGCCAGTTTATCCCATCCCTCAGGGTGAGGGGGGAATGTTCTGATCTGAGGGTGATTCCGGGGAAATGGGGGGCTTGGAACTGATTTTGTGAGGGGGGAATGTTCTCCTGATCTGAGGGTGATTCCAGGGAAATGAGGGGCTTGGAGCTGATTTTGTTAGGGGGGAATGTTCTCCCAATGATCTGAGGGTGGTTCCAGGGAAATGGGAGCCTTGGAACTGATTTTGTGAGGGGGGAATGTTCTCCTACTGATCCGAGGGTGATTCCAGGGAAATGGGGGGCTTGGAACTGATTTTGTGAGGGGGGAATGTTCTCCTGCTGATCTGACGGTGATTCCAGGGAAATGGGGGGTTTGGAACTGATTTTGTGAGGAGGGAATGTTCTGCTGATCTGAGGGTGATTCCAGGGAAATGGGGGGCTTGGAACTGATTTTGTGAGGAAGGAATGTTCTCCCAATTATCTGAGGGTGATTCCAGGGAAATGGGGGGCTTGGAACTGATTTTGTGAGGGGGGAATGTTCTCCTGATCTGAGGGTGATTCCAGGGAAATGGGGGGCTTGGAACTGATTTTGTGAGGGAGGAATGTTCTCCCAATGATCTGAGGGTGGTTCCAGGGAAATGGGGGGCTTGGAACTGATTTTGTGAGGGGGGAATGTTCTCCCACTGATCTGAGGGTGGTTCCAGGGGAAGAGGGGGGGCTTGGAACTGATTTTGTGAGGGGGGAATGTTCTCCTGCTGATCTGAGGGTGATTCCAGGGAAATGGGGAGCTTGGAACTGATTTTGTGAGGGGGGAATGTTCTCCTGATCTGAGGGTGATTCCAGGGGAAGATGGGGGGCTTGGAACTGATTTTGTGAGGGGGGAATGTTCTCCCAATTATCTGAGGGTGATTCCAGGGAAATGGGAAGGACGCTTGGAACTGATTTTGTGAGGGGGGAATGTTCTGATCTGAGGGTGATTCCAGGGAAATGGGGGGTTTGGAACTGATTTTGTGAGGGGGGAATGTTCTCCTACTGATCTGAGGGTGATTCCAGGGGAAGAGAGGGGGCTTGGAACTGATTTTGTGAGGAGGGAATGTTCTCCTGATCTGAGGGTGATTCCAGGGAAATGGGGGGCTTGGAACCCATTTTGTGAGGGGGGAATGTTCTCCCAATGATCTGAGGGTGATTCCAGGGGAAGAGGGGGGGCTTGGAACTGATTTTGTGAGGGGGGAATGTTCTCCTGCTGGTCTGAGGGTGATTCCAGGGGAAGGGGAAGGCTTGGAACTGATTTTTAGGCTCCCTCCAAGCCAAACCATCCCGGAGTGTTTCAAACACACAAATTTGCCTTACCAGCTCTGTCCCAGCAGCAGCAGCAGCTCCCTGCCACCCTGCAAGAAAAAGTGCCGTGGTTTTAGAGCAAACCAGCACAAAGCTCCTTCCCACAGTCTTTTAGAGCTGGTTTTTAACCCAGATTTCCCACATTCCCTCCCACTGTGCTCCCTGAGGGGTGACAGACACAAGGTCCCCCCCCAGCTCAGCCTGGCTGTGCCCAGGTGTGTGTTGGGTTTGTTTTAATTCATATTTACTGAGGAGAGAAGCCACCTGCAGAAGTGATTCTTTTTCCAAAAGAAAAATCGTTAATGATTTTTTTTTTTTTTGTGCTTAACGAAATTAATTAGTGATGAGTTTGGAATATTGACATCTTGTTAAATTACTAAAAAGCTTCTGTGAATACACATGGTAAAAATTAGCAAACCAAAACCACCATGAGGTGGCAAGAGGGATGTCCCGCATCTGTCCCCAGAGGGCAGAAAGAACACCCAGGGATGTTGAAATCTCCAGGATTTCCCTGCTCCAGAGGCAGGGATCAGCCCAGGAATCTCCACGGTTGTTTCGTGTGCTTTTAGCTTTGCAGTTTCAGTGTCTCCACATAGGAACTGCAGCCTGGGCTGAGTTTCACTTATTTTTCTTGCTTAAGGCTCAAATGGATCAAAGCCCCTGTGCTGGGGTGGGAATTTGTCCCTCAGCCCAGTCCAGCAGGGATTTGTGGGGAAAAGTCAAAGTTCTCCCTCCTGGCAGCTCTGCCCAACCCTCCATCCCTCATTTCCCGATTTCCAGAGGAATCCTCATGGCAGCTCCCACCTCCCTGCCCATTCCACAGAGCTGGGAAGGTGGGCAAGGCCAGGGTGGGAGCTCAGGGATGGGATAAACCCGGCAGGAGGGAGATTCCCCAAGCTCAGCACCCCTCATGCACAGGGAAAAGGGAAAGGTGGAGATTTCAAATGTTCCTGGAGGGACAGCACCGGTGGGATGGGACACAGGCTGATGGAGGAGCCTTTCCTGGTGTGGATGAGTCCATAATCCCAAAAAAACTGCATTAGGAAAGGGGGTTCTAAAGCAGCCTGGATGAGGACTTCATTAGCATTATACCTTTCTTAATTACCTGCTGATTTTTGATAATTTAATTAACAGGGAGGTGTCACTAATGACCAAAAGAACCTTCTCCTAATGGGGTGCAGGAGAGGGAATTTGGACAAAGGATGGAAGGACAGGACACAGGGAATGGCTTCAGAGGGCCAGAAGGGATGGGATATTGGGAAGGAATTGTTCCTGGAATGGATTTCCCATCCCTGGAAGTGTCCCAGGCCAGGCTGGATGGAGCCTGGAAAAACCTGGGACAGTGGAACCTGCCCCTGCCCATGGACATGGGTGAGATTTAAGGTCCCTCCCAAACCAAACCAATCTGGGATTTATTATTCAATTAATATAGAATTAATCAGATTTAATTATGATTATTCCTTCAGTGCTTTCCCAGAACGAGAGGAACAAGGAGCAAGCAGGAGGAGAATCAATCCCAGTGAGACCTTCCCACCCTGTTTAGCACCAAAACTAAAACATTCCAGCAAACAACAGTTCAAGGAAAAGCTGGGGGTTTAGAGCAACCACCAACGTCACATTCAATGGTCTGACAGCACCATTTCCCCTTTCGAGGCTGATCTCTGATGTGGAAAACGCCCCTGGGCCAGCGCTCTCTGCACAGGCAGACTCACCCAGCAGGAGGAGGAATCCCAGCGCTGTGAGCAGAGGAGGCATCGCTGGGCAGCTCTTCAGGACAACTGCCTTAGCCCAGGCAGGAAAAACCAAACGGGAACAAATTGATGCCAAAACCAAACGGGAACAAATTGATGCCAAAACCAAACAGGAACAAATTGATGCCAAAACCAAACTCAGAAGAGGGAAGTTAAATGTGACGTAGAAACCCGGACATGCCAACAACCTTCAAAAACCCTAAAATCAGACCCAAAGCACAGGGGAAAAAACCAAAAAACCAAACAAAAACCCCACAAAAACCAACTACCCTCCAAAATAAACTAAGGAAAAGAAAAAAAACACAAATAAAAAAAACACCAAAACCCCAAAATACCCAAAAACCACACACACACAAAACCCCAACAAAATGAAAAGAAACCCCAACCAACCCTCCCAAAAAAGAACAAAAAAAAAAAACCCCAAACAAACAAAAAAAAAAAAAAATCAAAAAAAACCCCACCCCAAAGCCACACACACACACAAAACAAACAAACAAACAAAAACCAACCAACCAAACAAAAAACCAAACAAACAAACAAGCAAAAAACTAACCAACCAAACAAAAAACCAAACCCACCACAAAACCACTCCCCAAAAACCTCCTGAGGTGTCCGGGAAGGCACGTGCAGAATTTGGAGTAAATTAATGCAGCTCATTGCTGCTGCTGGTGGTGGCAGAGGGACAGGAGGGGACCCTGTGACACTCACCGGGTGCTGCTGGCGCTGCTGGGCGGGCTCTGGGCATCGCGGGCTCCTTTTCACCGGGCCGGCCGGGGTGTGGCCCTGGCTGCCGCAGCTGCATCTCGGCGGGATGGATCGGGAGCCCCGGGCACACCCCCGGCTCCTTGGGAACACAACCGGGCTGCGGGACAAATAACCGCGCGGTTGGGCAATGCCCGGCGTGCCTGGGACAGGCGGCGAGCTGGGGTCCCTCCCTCCTGCACGGGGGAAAAGTCGGGGTGTGCTCCCAGGATGGATTCCCTCCTTCATGCACGGGGGAAAATCGGGGTGTGATTAAGGATGGATTCCTTCCTGCATGGGGGAAAAATCGGGGTGTGATCCAGGATGGATTCCTTCCTGCATGGGGGAAAAATCGGGGTGTGATCCAGGATGGATTCCCTCCCTCCTGCACGGGGGAAAAATCGGGGTGTGATCCAGGATGGATTCCCTCCTTTATGCACGGGGGAAAAATCGGGGTGTGCTCCAGGATGGAGCTGCTCCCTGCACGGGACAAAAATCAGTCTGTGCTCCCAGGATGGATTCCCTTCCTCCTGCATAAAAATCTGTGCTCACAGGATGGATTCCCTCCTGCATGGGAGAAAAATCAGTTGGATTCCCTTCCTCCTGCAGGACAAAAATCCATCTGTGCTCCCGGGATGGATTCCCTCCGTCCTTCCCTGCACAAAAATCTGTGTGTTCTCCAAGGATGAATTCTCTCCCCCGCTGCAGGACAAAAATCAGTCTGTGCTCCCGGGATGGATTCCTTCCTGCACGGGATAAAAATCAATCTGTGCTCCCGGGATGGAGCTGTTCCCTCCAGGAATGTTTGGCACCAAGGAGTTTTTGCATCAGGAGCTTGAAACGGTTGGAATTTCTTGAAAGTCTCTGCGTATCCCAGGCATGAAATCCCGAGGAGAAATACCTGGAAGTTCTGTCAGCCAGCCAACCCATGGGATGGGATGAAGCCGTGCCAGGGCAGGGTTAGGAGGAAAGGCTCTTTCCCCTTGGAGTGCTGGGCACTGAGCAGATCCCCAGGGAATGACCCCCGAGGCTGCCAGAGCTCCAGGAGAGCTTGGACTGTGTTCCCAGGGATGCCCAGGGTGGGATTTGATGGGATACATGACCCCTGTGACCCCTTCAGACTCAGGATATTCCACTATGCCATGATTCCAAATCATATGGAGGTCACATTGGGAGCTGAGTTTCTTTTGGACTCATCTTGGTAATTTTACATCCTCAGATTTGGGGGGGGGGAAAAATATAAAAATGGTTGTTTGGTCAGTTTATTGTCCAGACAAGTTTTTGCAAAGCCCAGCTCTGGGCCAGGCCAAGGCTTGCCCGTTCCTGGCCATCAATAACTGCTGTTGATGTCACTGTCACCTCCCAGTGTCACCACACCCCCACTTTTCCCAGCACACGTCAGGTCCTTATCAGCTTCTCTGGAATCAGAGCAGCCACAAAACTCGTGTGACTCACAGAATTGGAGTGACTCTCACCAACACCCATCCCAGGGCACAAAAATCCATAAAAATCATCTTCAGTGTGTAATTAGTCCAACTGACAGACCTGGAGCTCGAAGCACGAGGATTCTTCTCCAGGATTCTCCTGGGGATCCCCCAGCCAGGCTGCAAACATCAGACCTCTGCTGGAAGAATTGGAATTTCAGGCTCAGGATCAGATGGAAAAGTGCTGGTTGGGAAAGCTGCTGGAAAATCTGTGGCTCCAAAGGAGAGAAGACAAAGGGAGAGGAGTCATGGAATGTTCTGGGCTTGGAAGGGACCTTAAAGCTCATCCAGTCCCAACCCCAACACCTCCAACCATCCCAGGTGGCTCCAAACCCCTTCCAACCCTTGGACACTTCCAAAGATCCAGGGACAGCCCAGAGCTGCCACCAGCCCTGCACGGGTCTGTGAGGAGGATTTTGGAGCTCCCCTGCATTAAACTGTTATAAATCCATATTATATCTTTGGCTTTTCACAAATATTAAGATAAATGATGTCTGTACAATGTTAGAATAACTTAGTTTTTGTTTCTGCCATAAACAAATCTTAAACATGGTGGTAGTTGATCTAGTTATAAGTGAACTGTCTGTTTAGTCAAGATAACATCCAGTGAACGTGTGATGAGGACCTTGATTTCTTTTAAAATTATATATTATATGTATTTAATTATATATATTATATTTTTATTAATATGCCATCTAAAGAAAGTATAGACCCAAACTAGAAGTGATAATAAACCTAAACTAGACCCAAACTAGAAGTGAAACAAGCTTCCAAAATTGAGTGACAGCACTGGGATTGTGGGGGTGGAGTTTGGATAGAAAGTGTGTGATACCACAGGGTGCAAAACTGAGAGTTTAAGGGTTTAGAATATATAATATATATATAAAGCAAGGTGTTGGCCAAGTTCTTCTTTTTTCACCTTCTTCTTCATGGGTTTGTGTGGGATTTTGTAATTGGATGGAAAAATCTGCATTGCGGGCCACGGGCTTTTGATTATTGGGTTAAAAGTAAAAATAATCCAGGTTTTATTAATCTGGATTATTTTAAATTTAAATTTAATTATTAATTATTAAAGTATGGATTTATTTTAAATCCATAATTTCATAATTGGACAATTAGTGCTTAAAAGACCTTGGAAAGAGTTAAAGACAGAGCCATTCTTCATTTTGTTAGCTAGAACTCACAGCTCATGAGACTGTACTATAGATAAAAATTAATAAAACTTAAAATTTAAGGGTTTAGACTATAGTAATATATATAAAGCAAGATGGAGGACTTACAGTGTTGCCTTAGTTCCTCTTTTTCACCTTCTTCTTCATGGCTCTGGGTGATAATTTGTATTTGGGTAGAAAAATCCAAATTGCAGACCACAGGTATTTGGTTATTGGGTTAAAAGTAAAAATAATTTTGGTGTCATTTCATAATTGGACAATTAGTGCTTAAAATACCTTGGAAAGACTTAGAGACAGAGTTTTTACTTTGTTTTTACAAGTAAATTTGTCACTGTGTTAGCTGGAACTCACAGCTTGTGAGACTGTACCACAGACAAGAATTAATAAACATCTGAGTCTGAACACGAAATGCATCTCCTGAGCATTTAATCCCGGCTCTAACAGCAAATAGAAGACACCAAACCCACAGCCCTTCCCTCTGCAAGATCCTTTCTCCCAAAAAACCCCATCCCAGTTCTGCATCAGGGCCAGCACGGCAGCCCTGGCTGGGAGGGGAGGGAAAGGTGGGACAGCCCCAAAAATGAGTCAGGGCTGGGTTGGGCAGGGGCCGGGCAGGGGCTGGGCAGGAGCCGGGCAGGGGCTGCTCCTGTGCCAGGGACAATAAATCCTCCCCAGCCGGGCTGGGGGGAGCGGGGCTGGGCAGGGGCTGCCCCTGTGCCAGGGACAATAAATCCTCCCCAGCCGGGCTGGGGGCATCGGGCGGGGCAGGGGCTGCCCCTGTGCCCGGCCCGGTGTGCCAGGGACAATAAATCCTCCCCAGTCCCACCCCAGCAGCGGCACAGCCACGCCCGGCAGCCGGGACAAAGGGGCTTTGTGCGGGCTCGCCTGAGCCGGGTCCAACCCTGCCTGGGCAGCGCTAGGGGAGAGACAAGGCTCTCACCCTTTAAGCTTTTTAAAAAGTTTAATATTATATTAAACTAAATTTTAGTTAAATATAAACTGTATTTAATATATTTTATATAATAATAGAATTATTATAAATATATATTTATATATATAAATATATAAATAAAATGATTATTATAAAATAATATAATTATTTTATATTTTAAATATTTTAAATAAATATATATATAAAAAAATTTATATATATATATAAAAATATAAATACAAATCTATAAAATTAAAACTTTTAAATAAAAATATACAGTTGTAAAATTAAATATATTAAATATATTAAATATAAATATATCTAATTAAATATGTTAAATATAAAATAATATCTTAAATATATATAATACAAATATAAATCTGTGAAAATAAATCTATTAAATATAAATATAAATCTGTGAAAATAAATCTATTAAATATAAATATATAAAATAAAAATATTTAATATAAAATAATATCTTAAATTTAAATCTAGATCTATGCAATTAAATCTATTAAATATAAAGCTATTAAATATAAATCTAAATCTATACAATTAAATCTATTAAATATAAAGCTATACAATTAAATCTATTAAATATAAAAATATATTTAAAATAAAATATAATAATATAACTAAATAAATTATTATATATAGATTAAAATCTATAAAACATATAAAAACATTAAAATGTATATAAAACTATATAGATGTACATAAATATATCTATAATTTATATAATTTAGTAAGGAAAACTGCCAAAACCACACCAATTATCTTTACCAACTTTCCTTACACACTTTTTCATTGCACTGTTGAAATGCATGAATTCATGAACATGATATACATTGAAATATTTCTTTGAGGGTTTTCTGAATCCATTCTGGGCATTCTTAACTTTGTTTGATCTCTGGCTCATCGTGCAATAGTGCAGATTTGAGTTTTGGGAGTGGCGTTTGTCATTTCTGCACAACGTTCAACACGAGGCATGGATTTCATTTCTTCTTTACAGGAAAGGAAACCCAACGCTGTGAACCTTGAGGCTGAGATTTAAGTTGTTAGTTAAACAAAAATCTAAATTTCTGGTTTCTATAATAAGCTTTACCACGTAGACAAAAAGGGAGTGACAGCCACAGATCAGTGTGTTCGTTTTTCAAACTCAGAGGGACACATTGTCCCAGAGCTGGGTATAATTTATTATTTCATTTAATATTATATATTAAAAAAAATATATATATATAAAAATATATATAATATATAAAATATATATTATAATATATAATTATATAATATATATTATAATAATATATATAAAATAATATATATTATATATTATATTATATATATAGAATAAAATAATAATTAATAATTTTTAAAGTTAATTTAATTATTTATTGCAGCAGTGACCCCAAACCCTGGAGAATCAGGAGAGCTCTGCAGTTGCTCACACCTGGATTTAGGATGGGTCAGGCTCCCAAACCATTGCATTGTAGGGTAAAAGGGTAAAAGAAATAGGGTAAAAAGCTGCCCTGTCATTTCTTCTACGTGCAGCTAACGAGTGATCTGTAAATTCCCACATGAAGCTGTTTTGAGAATTAGAAATTCCTTTAACACAACAATCTATCCTGAGGGTGAAAAATAAATACACCTGTAATAACAAGGGATTATTTCCATGAGAATCAGTAAAGAAAATATGTGAATAATCCAAGAACAGACAGATTTGATAGACAAGTCTGTCTTAAAAAAGTAAAAGACCCAAAAGTAACACCCCAAAAATGTCTTTTACTAACCAATAGAATAATTAACAAGAAAGTGATTAACTAATTACAAGTTACCCTCAAAGTTTGTAAAAACTGTATAAAAGAGAGAATGGGGCCATAATAAAGAGAAGAACTTTTATGGTGTCACTCTTTGTAACTTCTATGGTGTCACTCTGTGACTTTTATGGTGTCACTCTTGGTGACTTTTATGGTGTCACTCCTTGTCACTTTTATGGTGTCACCTTTTGTGTCATGACCATTCCCAACAGCAATGAATTTTTGGGAAGCCTCATCCTGGTTTTTCCCCTTGAACCCCCCTGGGAGGGAGAAACCCTCATCAGGAATGGGGGCCTGGGATGTTCCTGGGCTGCTCCAGCCCTGCAGATCCAGGGATTCCCAGCCTGGCACGGATCTGTGGGAGGATGTGCGAGGTCACACCAGCCCTGTCACCGCAGGGGGGTGACGCTGCCACTCCTTAAATGTCACCAGCGAGGAGATTTTTTTATAAACAGGACAATATTTGCTTCTCCAAGGAGCTTGTGTCACTCTGTTTGCTCAAGGCTCCAGTTCTGAGCGGGGAATACGGGAAAAGAAACAATTTTGGCTCCAAGGTGCACGCCTCAAAATGCCAGAGGGGTCAGCAGAGCCTGACGCTGAGGGTTTGTGTTTTACAGCTCATGCACGACCGTGTGTCCCAGGGAATGAGGGACGGGACAGCAGGAAATGGCCTCAAGTTGCACCAGGGGAAGTTTAATTTGGAGATTAATAAAAATTTCCTCATTTTTTTTAAAGGTCTTTTTAAGCCTCGGTGATTCTGTGATCCCATCCTCAGCTGCCTGTGCCAGCAGCCCCTCACCTGAGCGGGGTTTTAAACAGCAAAGATGGAGAGAGGGGAGCCAGGGGTGTCAGAGAACTTGGAATTGGAGCAGTCCAAATCCTTACCAAACACTCCAACCCCTCTAACCCAGTCCTGATTTATCCCGTGCTCTGGAAATGGCAGAGCAAAAATACAAACACTCCAACCCCTCTAAACCCAGTCCTGATTTATCCCGTGCTCTGGAAATGGCAGAGCAAAAACGCAAACACTCTAGACCCAGTCCTGATTTATCCCGTGCTCTGAGAACTGCAGAGCAAAAGCACAAACACTCCAACCCCTGTAAACCAAATCCTAATTTATCCCGTGCTCTGGAAATGGCAGAGCAAAAATACAAACACTCCAAACCCTTCTAAACCCAGTCCTGATTTATCCCGTGCTCTGGAAACTGCAGTGTAACACCACAAACACTCCAACCCTTTAAAACCCAATCCTGATTTTAGAATCAGGATTTGGGAACTGCAGAGTAACACCCCAAACACTCCAACCCTTTTAAACCCAATCCTGATTTATCCCATGCTCTGGAAACTGCAGAGCAAAATCTCCAACCCCTCTAAACCCAATCCTGATTTATCTCTTACTCTGGGATCTGCAGAGCAACACCCCAAACACTCCAACCCCTCTAAACTCAATCCTGATTTACCCCCTGCTCTGGGAACTGCAGAGCCAACCCTGTCCTGGCCACGCACCCCTCCCACAGCTCCTCCTGTGCCACAAAGACAATGGAGACACAACAAAAAATCCAAACAGCGTCAAACATCCGTTTGGAGCTGGAATTAAACCCCAACCGTCCCTCTGTACCCTCGTGCAGGTTTACACAAGAGATTTTCCTTGGCTTCTCCCTCCCTCCCTCTCTCCTCTGTAATATTTGCATTGCACAAGTCAGAAACCACCTACAGGTAATGCTCCAAGCCCTGTAATCCAAACAAGCTAAAAAAGGAAAGGTAGAAGTGGAAAAGTGGTTGCTCTGACGTCTGCTGTCCCTCTGTGCAGGGTTTGGTGACCCTGCAGCCTCTCTGGAGAGCAGAAACGTGTCCAGCAGTGTCCCAGCCCCACCTGCTCAGGGCTGGGCCTTGGGGACACTCTGGGGACACTCCTGACACAGCAGGGGACAGCAGGGAGGAGTGTGACAGGTTTTGGGGTCACCAGGAGAGGGGTTTGCAGCAGGAGGAGGCTCAGGGCTGGGCAAGGCTGCTCGGGAAGAACCAGCTCATCCCATGCCATGGATCCCATGGATGACATGGATTCCATCCCATGGATCTCATCCCATCCCATGGATCCCATGGATCCCATCCCATACCACAGATCCTATGGATCCCATCCCATGGATCTCATCCCATGCCACGGATCCCATGGATCCCATCCCATGAATCCCATCCCATCCCATGGGTCCCATCCCATGGATCTCACCCCATCCCATGGATCCCATTGATCCCACCCCACCCCATCCCATCCCATCAATGCCATGGGTTCCATCCCATGGATCCCATTTTATCCCATGGATCCCATCCCATGGATCCCATCCCATCAATGCCATGGGTTCCATCCCATGGATCCCATTTTATCCCATGGATCCCATCTCATCCCATCCCATCAATCCCATCCTATGGGTCCCAGCCCATCCCATGGATCCCATCCTATGGATCCCATCCCATCAATGCCATGGGTTCCATCCCATGGATCCCATCCCATGGATCTCATGGATGACATGGATTCCATCCCATGGATCTCACCCCATCCCATCCCATGGATCCCATCCCATTTCATTGATCCCATCCCATGGATCCCACCCCATCCCATGGATCCCATTGATCCCTTCCCATCCCATGGATCCCATCCCATTGGTCCCATCCCATGAATCCCATCCAATCCCATGGATCCCATCAATCCCACCCCACCCCATCCCATCCCATGGATGCCAAGGGTTCCATTCCATGGATCCCATCCCATTCCAAGGTTCCTCAGAGCTCACAGGATTTAAACCCCAGGAATTGTGCAGTGTCCCCACATTTCCCCAGGCCAGGTGAGGCAGGGACGGGTGTGGGAGCACCAGGAATGCTTCAGCTCCTGCTGAGGATCCTCAGCCCCCTCCACCCGAACAAAACAGCAGGAATTGCCAGCATTCCTTATTCCCAGTGCAAGGAAACTCCAGGAAAAGGAAAAGTCAGGCTCCTGGAAAAGGGCTCTGGGTGTCCCCAGGTGCTTCTCACAGCAGCGCTGACACCTGGGGATGGGACAGAGCAGCTTAACCTGCTGCAGGGATAAAGATAAATTAAAAAATAAATGTAAATATAAATATAAATAAAATAAGATATAAATATAAGTATAAATAGTGTATCAGAGTCACCTGCAGTGGGTGCCAGGTCCTGCACAGCCAAATCCTGAAAAATCAGAGCAAATTCAACTAATCCCCGTCTCTCACTCTCCCTAAACCCCAAATGTTCCCAGCCCTAAATGCTGTCCTTGAGTACCCCCTTAGCACCTGGTTGTGCTGAGCGCCTGCGGGGATTTACCTCGGGACACAGGAGGAACTGCACCTCATTTTGTATCTAATTCTTACTAGCTTTAGATATCTTTATCTTTATCTTTATATTTGTAGTTTATTTAAATATTTGTATATTATGTGTTTGTGTTTATATGTTTATAATTGTATTTATATTTTTGTATTTATTCAGAGCCTGAAACTTTTGCTGGGATTTAATTTGGGAATTCCCCTCGAGGCGGGAGATTCACAACAGCCCCCAGGGCGTGACAGGAGTTATACCAAATTTTCCTATTGCTGACACTTTTATATTTCCTTAGAACGCCAAAAGGCCTTATACGGTATTAAGTTATTCCAAAAATATAACTACAGAGCAAAAATAATAAATGGGATATTATAATTACGGGCGCTTTTACGACAGTGCTGCTGTTCGCTTTGCAGTCCCGCTGTACGGCAGCGTGGCGCCTCACTTTGCGGCGGTGTGGCAGTCCCGTTGTACGACAGTGTGGCCGTTCGCTTTGCGGCGGTGTGGTAGTCCCGTTGTACGACAGTGTGGCGCCTCACTTTGCGGCGGTGTGGCAGTCCCGTTGTACGACAGTGTGGCCGTTCGCTTTGCGGCGGTGTGGCAGTCCCGCTGCACGACAGTGTGGCCGTTCGCTTTACGGCGGCCATGGCGGCGCGGTTCAGCGGGGTGCTGCAGCTGACGGACCTGGACGATTTCATCGCTCCCTCACAGGTGGGGCCACCCCGGGGGTGACAGGGCTGGGGACTCCCGGGGGATCACGAGGCTGCCAGGCCCTGCCCCTGCCCCGGGAGCCGCGGGGTGGGCGCTGGGGAAGGGCGCGGACACGGCGCTGAGGGGAGGCGGGGGTGCCCCCCTCACGCTTCGCCCCTCGCTGTCACCGCAAGGGAACTGTGTTCACCCCCCTCAGACCTCCCCCCGCTGCTGTTGGGGGTGGAAAAAGGGTAAAAGTGAAGATTCGGCGCTGTCCCTTTCACCTTGAGCAGGGCAAAGCTCTGTGGGGTCGCTGTGGGGTCGCTGTGGGGTCACTCTGGGGTCGCTGTGGGGTCACTTTGGGGTCGCTGCGGTCACAGCCCCAAACCCCGGAGCAGCAGCCGGCTCAGCCCCAGCCCGCTCGGGAATGCGGTGTGGCTTTTCCCAGGAAAAACCTGGAAAAGTTTCCGTGGGTAGCAGGGAGCCCACAGCGTTCAGAAGGGAGGGAGCTGCTCCTGTCAGAGACTTCGGGCGCTGCAAAAATGCAAAATATCAATCGTGGATGTGTTTGTTGAGAAACACGGCAGAGAACCGAGCCGAGATGAGATCGGTGGAAAGGGAAATAGCAAACCCTGATAATTCTCCGTGTGGGGGATTGGGTTTGCAAGGGGATTCTTCACATAAATCGTGTTTGTGTTTCACGTGAAGGATCGAAATGAGTCGTTCCTGCAAAAGTGAATTAATTCAGGGGGGAAACATTAAACTTTTGAAAAGAGAAGTAGGACAGGCAGTCACGGGGTGCTTGAACAATTTAAAAACTGGATAAAATTCAGAAAAACCCTTGGGACTGATGCTGGGACAGCAGAGCAGCAGCTGAGCCCGGGCTGGGATCTGCAGGAAGAGTCGGGATTTGCTCCCGGATTTTGAGGAGGAGGAGGAGGAGGAGGAAGGGGCTGGCCAGGCTGTGCTCCTGTCAGAGCTCCACAAGCAGAGCTGAGCTCTTCAGAAGGAGCAGAATTCTCCACAAGCAGAGCTGAGCTCTCCAGAAGGAGCAGAATTCTCCACAAGCAGAGCTGAGCTCCTCAGAAAGAACAGAATTCTCCACAAGCAGAGCTGAGCTCTTCAGAAGGAGCAGAATTCTCCACAAGCAGAGCTGAGCTCTCCAGAAGGAGCAGAATTCTCCACAAGCAGAGCTGAGCTCTTCAGAAAGAACAGAATTCTCCACAAGCAGAGCTGAGCTCTTCAGAAAGAACAGAATTCTCCACAAGCAGAGCTGAGCTCCTCAGAAGGAGCAGAATTCTCCACAAGCAGAGCTGAGCTCCTCAGAAAGAACAGAATTCTCTGTGGGGTCAGGATGATGCTGGAAAAGTGTTCTTCCTGCTCCAGAGGGGTGAGCAGCCTCTGCTTTGACATTTTTCTTACAGCACTGACACAAACTGGGAGGAATTCCAGCCTGGATTGTTGTTCCTCAACATCCAGAGCTGCTCTTTGATCCCTTCATTGCTGTTCCTTCCCCTCTCCCCTGCTCAGCTCCTCAAAGCTCTGCTGCTCTTTCAGGAATGCATCAAGCCCGTGCAAGTGGACAAAAAGCCTGGAAAAGCAGCAGCCAAGATCAGGATTGAAGCTGATGGAAGTTATTTCCAGGTCAATCAGGTACGTGGGGGCTTCTGTTCAGTGTAAAAAACCCAGAAAAATGAGTGTATTTTAAATAATTTAATTATCTACATCCTTCAATGCCTCAGAGAGGTGCTGTCAGCATTCTTGTAATTTTTTTTCTTTTTAATTTATAGTTTATTATATATAATTTATATCTATTAATTGATATTTAAATTTATATATAATTTATATAATTTTTTATTTAATTTATAGTCATATTTAAATTTATAGTCATTTATAGTCAATAATTCCAATTTTGTGTCACTTTAATGCTCTGAAACACTGACATTAATTACTGATTATTAATATAATTTTATTAATATATTTACTAATTTTTATATTTACTATATATTTTAATATATATTTTAATATTTATATTTTATATTTTAATATATATAAATATATTTAAATAAATATATTTAAATAAATATATTTACTATATATTATTAATATAATTCTATTAATATAAAAGCAGGTAAGCTGAGATTGTACTAAAGTTTAATTTATCAGCATTTTAATTTATAAATTCATTTCTAAGCAATCATTTTTAAAATCAGTAATTCTAATTATTTAATTATTATTTTATTTAATTATTATTATTTAATCAGTAATTTATTCCATTTTTTTCTCCTCTGAAACACTGCCATTAATTAGTGATGATTTTCATCAGAGAACAGATAAAAGTTCATTTATTTTATCAATATTTAAGGATTGACAATTCCAGCTTGGTTGTGACAATATCCTTGTGCTCACTCAGAGATTTAATCAAGATATTTTTAATAAATCTTTCTGGATTATTTTAAAAAATAATATTTCAAATTATTTCTTTAAAAGCCTGAAGAATTCAGAAGCTTCCAAAATTCAGGCTGAGTTTTTTTCCTGTTTTCACCAAAAATTTTGGCATTGCTCAGTTAACCAAGCTGGTAATTCCTCTAGGAATGGAACTTGGAATTTTAGGCAGATTTTGATTTTAAAAAAGGAGGATCCAGCACTTCCAAAGGAGTTCTGGTTCCTTATTTTAAAGTTTTAATAGTGCCTCCATCCTGATCTGTTCCTGGCTTTATTGAGGAGTGATGATTAGAGGAGAATCTCTTGAGAAAATCAAATTATCCAGGGCAGATAGAAGTGAAAATATTTCCTTTTGTGTCTGGGATGAAATCCCTCAGCAAATCCCCTTCCTGTGCCAAATAATCCCATTAAAAGCAGCCAACTTCAGCTGGCTTTGTCCTCCTCTTATTAAAAATAAAGGTTTTTATAAATTATAAACCAAGAGCATCAACAGAGCAATGCTGTTATTATTTGTTATTATTTCCTCACTAAAGTGAGGAAACTGCTCCTTAAATTCTGGCATCAGAACTGAGCCTGCTCTGGGGTTTTTTGGGGTTTTTTTTGTAGGATGGGGAAGCTCAAAAGCTGGAGAAGGCCAAAATCACCCTGAATGATTGCCTGGCCTGCAGTGGCTGCATCACCTCAGCTGAGAGTGTCCTGGTCAGCCAGCAGAGCCACGGGGAGCTCTGCAAGGTGCTGGCTCTCAACAAGGTGAGTCCCCATCATCCCTGCAGGAAAAAAGGGGAAAATCCACAAGAAAAGGGAATTTGGGGTGGATCCCAGGTTGTTCTTGCTTGCACTGTGGTGGTTTAATTCTCATTTTAAAGAGTTTGGGAGGGTTTGGTGTTAATTTGTGTCTCAGAGTGAGTGTGAGGTGCTGCCAGCTCTGCCTGTGCCACAGTTTGGGATTGTTTGGGGGTTGTTTTTTGGTTTTTTTTTTCCAGACTGCTGCTGCCCACGAGCAGAAGGTGGTGGTGGTTTCTGTGTCACCCCAGTCCAGAGCCTCCCTGGCTGCAAGGTGCAAGCTGGGGCTGCTGGAGACAGCACAGAAGCTGACCACGTTCCTCAAGAGTTTGGGTAAGTGTGGGGGGAGCTCTGTCCTCTGGGCTGGGATTTAAACCCCAGGGGGATTCCAGAGTGTCCAAAACTTCAGTCACAGGATGAGCTTGGAGTGAGGGAAGGAAAGCTTGGAAAAAGGAGGGTGAGGGATTACCTAAAAGGGCAGATGGTGACAGGGCAAGGGAAAGGATTTAAACTGCCAGAGGGGAGGGTGAGATGGGATTTTGGGAAGGAATTCCTGGCTGGGAGGGTGGGGAGGGCCTGGCAGAGATTCCCAGAGAAGCTGTGGCTGCCCCTGGAATATAAAAATAATATATTAAAAAAAACCCCACCCATATATATATATATATATATAAAAATATAACATATATAATATATTATAGATATATTATAGATATATTTATATATATATATATAATATTTTTATATATATAAAATATATATAATATATATTATAAAATATATAAATATATATAAAAATATTTTTATATATAAATATATATAATATATATATTATTTTTATATTTTTTATATATTTTTAATATATTATTTTTATATTCCAGGCTGCCCCTGCAATATAAAAATAATATATTAAAAAAACCCCATATATATATATGTAATATATATATTACATATATATATGTAATATATATAATATATATATTATGTATATAATGTATATAATATATTATAGATATTTTATATATATTTTATATATATTATATATAAATAATATATATTATTAAATATATAAAAATATATAAAATATATATAATAAATATATAAAATATATTTTATATATATAAATATATATATATTATATTTTTTTTTAATATATTTTTAATATTTTATATTCCAGGCTGCCCCTGGAATATAAAAATAATATATTTAAAAAAAACCCATATATATATATAAAAATATAATATAATATATAATAGATATATATTATATATAATGTATAGTATATACTATATATTATATAGTATATAATATATATTATATACTATATATAGTTTATATATTATATATTATATATCATATATATAAATATATAGATATAAATAATATATGTATAATGTTAAAATAACTTTGCTTTTATTTCTGCTATTAACAAAACCTTAGACATGGTGGTAGTGGTAACTGATGTAATTATGAGTTCTGGTTAACTCCAGTGAACATTTGATGAGAACACTGCTGTTGATGTGCCAGCTACCAGCACCTGCCCTCTGAAAAAAGTATAAACCACAGCCCAAAGCAGAAATAATGATAAAATACAGCCATGGTCCCTGCCCGTGGACTGGCTGAGCTTTTTTAGGGTCCTTTCCAACCCACACCATCCCATCAGTCCATCAAACCTGTCAGAACCACTGAAAAAATTCACATTTTACATTTCCACCTCTCCTGTCACTTTTACTCCTCTGACCCTGCTAAAAAACATTCCCTGTCAACTGCAGGGCTCAGTACCCGTGGCTGAGTTTGCCTCTGGTGGGAGTGGAAGTTTTTTTGTTGTATTTTGCTGTTTCCTGAGGGTTTTAACCCAGCTGCTGCCCTGGCCCAGGTGTGCACTACGTGTTTGACACGACTTTCTCCAGGAACTTCAGCCTCCTGGAGAGCCAGCGCGAGTTCGTGAGGCGCTTCCACAAACAGGCAGAGGACAAAAAGGCTCTGCCCATGCTGGCCTCTGCCTGCCCAGGTATGGCTTCAGTTCCACTGCAACCACAAATCCAGCAGCTGCTCACAAAGGTGCAAGTGGATGTTTTTACCTGCAGGGTTATTCTCCTGACAGAATAATCAGAATGATTAGAGGAGAATCTCTTGGGAAAATCAAATTATCCAGGGCAGATAAAAGTGAAAATATTCCCTTTTGTGTCTGGGATGAAATCCCTCAGCAAATCCCCCTTCCTGTGCCAAATAATCCCATTAAAAGCAGCCAACTTCAGCTGGTTTTGTCCTCCTCTTATTAAAAATAAAGATTTTTTTAAATTATAAACCAAGAGCATCAACAGAGCAACACCACCATTATTATTTGTACTAAAGTGAGGAGACTTAAATTAAATTCTGACATCAGAACTGAGCCTGTGAGGTTCATGTAATAATAACCCTCACAGAGAATAATCTGTGAGGGTTAAAGATCTCAGGGTTAAAGATTTGTGACATCTTAAAATCAATCTGATCTTACACTTGCTTTGCTTTTCGTGCTGAACTGAGGCTAAAATTGTTATTATTAATGGGCACTGAACCTGGGGTTTGGGGAGAGTGGAGATGGGCAGAGTGAAGGTTTTCTTCTTATTTTTTTTAATTTAATTTGTTCATTGTGTTCCTTCCAGGTTGGATCTGCTACGCAGAGAAAACCCACGGCAGCTTCATCATTCCCCACATCAGCACCACCAAATCCCCCCAGCAGGTCATGGGCTCCCTGGTCAAGGGTTACTTTGCAGAGCAGAAGGTAAAGCTCTAAAAATGCTCTTCTTACAGCAAAACTCCTCAAACTCAACACTTTGGGTTGATACTTTAAAGTGTTGCTGTGTTACATTTAAGGGTCAATATTGCCTTGCAGAAGGCAGCAAATCTTCCTCACTTCTGTCTTAGCTAATGAGGAGTAATTAGGGTAGAACACTAAGTGTGGGCTAATTAAATTAAAGCTTAAATTAAAGCCTCTGAGTTATTTGGGAGAGCTGAGGAACTCAATTTTCAGTGTCCTTGTGCTCCTGTTGGTGAATAATTTCAAGTAAGTGACCCAAGCCAAGGCTGCAGTCGGTGCTTACGTGCAGACCATGGCCTCTCTAAAAATGATCCCTCATTCCCATCTGGATGTTCTGCTGCTGTCCTTAGCCTGTAACCTCTGGAATCCTTCCAGCTGGGAGCTGGATGTCCCCAGGCTGCAGTTTAAACAAACAGCCTGGATTGGGGCAGGAAGGGGCTGCAGCAGCCACTGGGATTGATGGTGGGTTTGCTTTCACACTGGCACGAGGCAGCTGCAGATTTGGGACAAAATTTGGCAACTTTTGGGAATATTTGGCACAAGAGACTGGAACAGGGTCAGTGAGCTCTTTGCTCAGCCTGTGTTCATTGCTTGGATGATCCCAAGGTTTTTGTGGGACTCCAGATGATGTCCTGAGGGGCTGAGCTCTGGGAGCAGGGAGGAAGTTTATTCCCTGATGGCTCAGTTAGGGATTGGCTTCTCTGCCTGCCCTTGGATCATTGCATGGAGTGAGGGGAACTTCCAGGAGCTGGAGGGACCTCAGGAAAGATGGAAAGAGATTATTCCCAAAGTGTCCTGGAGTGCCAGGACACAGGGAATGGGTGCCCACTGCCAGGGATGGATGGGATATTGGGAAGGAATCCCTCCCTGGGAGAGTAGGGAGGGGCTGAGATGGGATTCCCAGAAAGGCTGGGATCCCTGGAAGTGTCCAAGGCCAGGCTGGGCAGGGCTTGGAGCACCCTGGGATGGTGGAAGGTGTTGGGGTTGGAGCTTTAAGGTCCCTCCCAACCCAAACCATTCCAGAATTCCATGAAACCTGTGAAGGACCATCCCTGCTGAAATTGGCTTTGAGGAGAGAAATCCTTTCACCTATGCATCAACACCTAAATACACAAATACTCAGTAATAGTGGGGATCATTCCAGGGGCACAGGGGCATGATTTTCCCCTCTCCTGGAATGCAGTCCCTGAGGACAGGGGGATTTGGGCTGCTCCAGCTGCCCCAGCCTTGTCTCTCTTGCAGCACCTGCCCCCTGACAGGATCTACCACGTCACAGTCATGCCCTGCTATGACAAAAAGCTGGAGGCCTCCAGGCCAGACTTTTTCAACCAGGAATACCAGACCAGGGATGTGGATTGTGTCATCACCACAGGTGAGCAGAGCCACAGGAGATTCCAAATCCAGTTAATTCTGGGAGCCTTACCCTGGCTTTAATAACCCTTTGTCTCTGACAGAGGTTGGATATTGATCCATATTTACATTTAATAGTGCAAATCACGCCCTGATAAAATGCAGGTGCAGTTTAGGGGCTGCTCTGTGGGGTTTGTTTTCCTGTATCCCAAAAATAAGAGCTCTTTGTGCCTGGTTCTGCTCTAGGAGAAGTGCTAAAGCTGCTGGAACAAGAAGGAGTGTCCCTGGCAGATGTAGATCCTGCTCCCCTGGACACCATGTAAGAGCAAAATCCCATTTCAGTCATGTTCCCTTTCCTCCAGGATTCAGAGAGCTCAGGATTCCCTTTCCCTGTTCCCTTCCCTCCAGGATTCAGAGAGCTCAGAATTCCCTTTCCCTGTTCTTTTTCCCCCTGGATTTAGGGAGTTCAGAATTTTTCTGTTCCCTTTCCTCCAGGATTTAGGGAGTTCAGAATTCCCTTTCTTCCAAGATTCAGAGAGTTCAGAATTCCCTTTCCCTGTTCTTTTTCCTGCAGGATTCAGAGAGTTCAGAATTCCCTTTCCCTGTTCCCTTTCTTCCAGGATTCAGAGTTCAGAATTTCCCTGTTCCCTTTTCTCTAGGATTTAGGGAGTTCAGAATTCCCTTTCCCCCAGGATTCAGAAAGCTCAGAATTCCCTTTCCCTGTTCTTTTTCCTCTTGGATTTAGGGAGTTCAGAATTTTTCTGTTCCCTTTCCCCCAGGATTTAGGGAGTTCAGAATTCCCTTTCCCTGTTCCCTTTCCTCCAGGATTTAGGGAGTTCAGAATTCCCTTTTCTCCTGGATTTAGGGAGTTCAGAATTTCCCTGTTCCCTTTCCTCTAGGATTTAGGGAGATCAGAATTCCCTTTCCTCCAGGATTCAGAGAGTTCAGAATTCCCCTTTTCCTGCTGTTTTACACAAGTGTGTTTGCCCTTGCTTTGGTTTCTTGTATCACTTGAACCAGAACAATTAGGAGTTAAAATATTTGATGTACAGAAAATGATGAATTCCCACTGGACAATCACTCCAGCTCTGCCATCCCACAAAAAGCTGCTGCAGGCTTTGGGAAGGACAAGAACCTGTACCAGTGATAAAAATTTCCTGAAGCAGAAGCTGCTCCTCATTATCAGAGCCACTGCAAAGATCCCAGAATTAAAGCAGAAATAACAAATATTTAGGTCACTCAGTTAATCTCCAGAAGATTGGTTGTGAAAAATGACATTTAAGATGTGTCAGATGGGACTGGGCTCGTTGATCTGAGGAGGAACTTCTGCTCCAGGGCCAGCTGCACACATTGGGGTGGGCTGGGCTCACTTTGGGGTCTGAGGGGGCAGCAGGGCTGGTCCTGCACTTTGCCTTAGGGCAGGGGGAGCATCCCCAGAGCTCCAGAACTTCAGCAAGGTTCAGCAGCACAGAATCAATCACAGAATCAATCACAGAATCACAGAATCAATCACAGAATCAATCAGAGAATTTCTAGGTTGGAAAAGATCTCCAGGATCACCAAGTCCAACCCAACCCTGACCTCAACCAACCCACAGCATCCAGTGCCACATCCAGGCTTTCCTTAAACACATCCAGGGATGGTGACTGCACCACCTCCCCTTCAATAATCAATTGGAATTGATTATTTCAATACTTTATTACCTTTCTATAAAGGTAATAAACTATAATAACTTTTATAAATAAACTGTAATAACTTTTTCCTGATATCCAGCCTGTATTTCCCTTGGTGCAGCTTGAGGCTGTGTCCCCTTGTTCTGTCAGTGCTGCCTGGATTACACAGGATTCATTAGAGAATCAGGGAATCCTGGATGGTTTGGATGGGAAGGAATCTAAAACCATCCAACCCCACTATCCCAGCTGCTCCAATCCCTATCCAGCCTGGTCTGGAACATTCCCAGGGATCCAGGGACACCCCAACCTCTCTGAACACCCCGTGCCAAGTGCCACAACTCCCCAGAGCTTCCCAGGAGATAAAACAAAAACCCGGAGCTCAGAGGAAGCTGCTGTTGGCCGCTCCCTTACCCTGAAGCCCCGGGAGCTTTGTTGGATCCCCCATCCCTGAGGCTGCTGCTGTTCCCCCGCAGGCTGGGCGGGGCCGCCCGGGAGCTGCGCACTCACCGCGGCGGCGGCTCGGGCGGGTTCCTGGAGCACATCTTCAGACACGCGGCCCGGGAGCTCTTCGGCATCCACGTGGGCTCCATCCACTACAAACCGCTCAAGTAAGGAGCTGAAATCCGGGAAAAAAAACGAGGTTTGCTGCCTTAGAAAAATATAGAAGTTTAATAAAAATTAAAAAGAAAATAGACAATTAGGAGAGGCAAAAGCAAAATTTCTCAGCACTCACCCCTTCAGATCCTTTGTTTTAAGGATCTCTGTGTTACATATTCAATAGATCCTAATGAATTATTCAAATATTCCTTTTAATTCAGATGTTCTCTTGGTTTTAGTTCCCCTCCCCAATTTGTTCTATTTCACTAAATTAACATTTTATTACTTCTGCTAGATAAAATTCTTCTTGGTGTCTTGCAGTCATTCTTGTGTCTTATTCTTCTGACACCAGGAGATAACAATAAAAATAATAATAATAATAATGATAATTTAATAAAATAATTAAATATATATATTTATATATGTAAATATATGTATAAATATATATAATATATGTAATATCTATTATAGTAATAATAATAAAATTTAATATAATAATAAAATAATAATAAAATTAAAATAAAAATATATATTTACATATGTAAATATATTTATAAATATATATAGTATAATATATATTATATTAATAATAATAAAATGTAATAAAATAATAAAATTAAAACAATAAAAATTAAATATATATATTTTTATATGTGAATATATGTATAAATATATTATATATAATTTATATTTATAATAATAATAAAATTTAATATAATAATAAAATAATAAAATTAAAATAATAAAAATTAAATATATATATTTACATATGTAAATATATGTATAAATATATATAATGATATATATAATATATTTATAATAATAATAAAATTTAATATAATAATAAAATTAAAATAATAAAATTATTATTATTATTATTATTATTATTATTATTATTATTATTATTATTATTATTATTATTATTATTCCTTTCTGTGGTTTTTGGTCCACCACTGTCTTCAGTTTAATGCAGAAATGCAAGAGGATTCCCCCCTTTAATTTCTGGTTTGGTCAGTTTAGATGTTACAGAAAAAAAACCCCCAATCTTATACTTTTAACACTGTTACAAGCAAAAAGAAAATATATTCATCACATTTCTAAACTCTAGTAATAAAAGAAAATACAGTAAAATCTTCCCACATTATACCTTCATTTTAATATTTGTGAAAAGCCAACTTTATAATGTGCATTTATAACAAACTCAAATTTTTCAGGAATTCTGGCTGAGGGGCTGAATTTATTTTTATTTTGTCATGTTAAACTTCACTTCCAAGCTGAGAATTGGCTGCTCCCTCCTCCCCCAGCTGCTGAGCAATAAATCAGCCAAGGGAGAATTTCTTCAGCCCCTTCCCCACCCACACCCTGGAGTTTGGCCTGATGGATTTTCCCCATTGATCATTTATAGAGTAATTATAAATTATTTATAGAGTAATTATTTTCCTGATCATTTTTAGAGCAATTATAAAATTTTAGAATAATTGGGAAGGCAGAGCTCTGGTGGAGCTGGGATTCCTCACCTTGGATTGGGCCAATCAAGATTTGTCACTGATTATTGATCCCAAAAAAACCTTGTGGGAGGGTTTGGGGCTCTGTTTAATTGTAGTGAAACAGAAAATAAATCCCTGGGTTTGGGCATTGAGGCTCATCCACCTGAGATTCCTTCTGGCTTCCCAGTTAGAATTTAATACATCCTTTGGAATTAATTATATCCCTAATGAGCAACTTTTATGTTTAGGAAGCAGAAAAAACAGTCTCAAAAACTTGATAAAAATCAAATTACTTCTTTTTTTATAAGGAAACAACTTTGATCTCTTTGTTATTATAGATTACAAGCTAGGTGGCAATTAACAGGAAATATTATTGAATTCAAACTGCATTAAAGCAGCATAATTACATTGAAAAGTCTGATTTTTGTAGATATAACTGATGATGGGAAGCCAGAAGGAATCTCAGGTGGATGAGCCTCAATGCCCAAACCCAGGGGATTTATTTTCTGTTTCACTACAATTAATTTTGTAGATATAACTGATGAGGAGAAACATCATTTATCAGGACTAACCTTGGCAATCTGGAATCCTCAGTCAGGGTTTGTTGCCACGTTTGATGCTCCAGCAGAAGTTAAAAATCCCCTCAGGAGCTCTGAAGGAACTCAGGTTTGCCAGGGTTAAGCTCCCTGTGCTGAAATTTCCAGGCTTTATCAGCACAGGATAAAATTTGGTGAAGGACAAACTTCAGCAAACTCTGCTCAGGTATCCTGAGCAGAGCCCAGCAATCCTGGAAGGTTCTGGAAGGAATTCCTGCCCGTTTCCCTTGGCTGGCACAGAACTGGGACAGCTCCAGAAATGAGATTCACAAAGGATTTGGGTTTTACACTTTGAAGTTGAAAATAGAAATCGGTTTGGAGGAATCATTTTCTGTGCTCTGCTCCCTCAGGAACAAGGACTTCCAGGAGGTGACCCTGGAGAGGGATGGGGAGGTCCTGCTCCAGTTTGCCCTGGCCTATGGATTCAGGAACATCCAGAACCTGGTGCAGAAGCTGAAACGAGGGAAGTGCCCCTATCACTACGTGGAGGTCATGGCCTGTCCCTCAGGTGAGGCTGCTCCCAAATCCAGCCTGGGAGCAGCTCCAGGCAATCCAGGACAGGGAAAATGGGAGATTTCTCACAGCACCACAGCTCCAGAGCTGTGTGGGGATTTTCTTACCTCTGAGCCAGGAATTCCTCAGGAATTGCAGCTAAATTCTATAGCACAAAATTCAATTATTTTAATTAATTAATTTATTTTTAATAGTAAAAAAAAAAATATAGATTAATATAAATTAAATTAAAATTAATTACTATTAATTTAAATAAATTAACTAAATTTATTTAGTTAGTTTTAATTAATTAATTGCATTGTTAGTTAATTAATTGCTTTTAAGGGGAGTTCCTGAGCTCTTTGGTACCTGAGGGGATTTTCCCCCCCGTGAAATTGCCCAAACCCATCACACTTACAGAAAATGCTGCTGTGCCTGGTGGAGAAAAAAAATAATAATATTTTATAAATTTTTCTTTTCCTGCCTGCTGGCTCCCTTGGGAGCAGGAGCAGCCTGAACCACTGAGGGGCCACCCAGAGCCCATCCCAGGCACTTTTCCCTTTCCTCCAAGGCTGGGCTCAGCTGCCCTGGGCTGCTCTGGGTGCTGGGGGCAGCAGATAAGAGCTGGCAGATCCCCAGCCCAGCACCTCCCTGCCCTGTGGCTCTGCTGCTGGGAGATAACTGGGAGTGCCCCTCCATTCCTGAGCTGTTTTCATTCCTGCAGCTGTTTGCAGGAGCAGAAGAAATTAATTAGAAATTTTTAAGTTTTCTCAGCTGAAATTCTTCATCCCTTTTTTTTTTTTTTCCTTTCAGGCTGTTTGAATGGAGGAGGGCAAATCAAACTGGAGGGGGAATCCAGCAAGGAGGAGCTGCAGCAGGTGGAGAGGTTGTATGAATCCCCCAGGGCTGAGGTTCCAGAGGAGAACCAGGCTGTGAGGGAGCTCTGGGAGCTCTGGCTGGGGGGCTGGGGCTCGGACAGGGCTCAGGAGGTGCTGCACACCCAGTACCACCCCGTGGAGAGAGCAAACTCTGCCCTCAGCATCAAATGGTGAGAGCTGCCCAGCCCAGGAGATCCTCAGTGCCTTCTGAACTCACATTTCTGATCCTCCACGGGCTCTGTGCAATTCCTGCCTCTGGGAGCACACCTGGCACTGCTCCTTCCTTCAGCTGGAGGCTGAACAACCCCAAAATCTGCCAGGAGACACATCAGGAGAGGCTGATCATGAGGACAGCCCCTGCACTGCTCCACCAGCCCCATCCCTGCCAGAACTGAGGAATTCCAGGATTTAGAGCCCAGCTCCAGGCTGAGCTTTGTGCCACACCCCAATATTCCTGTCCCAGGGGTTGTCACAGCCCTCAGTTCTGTGGGTGCCTCTGCTGGAACATCCTCACCTGGTCAGAAATGCTCTCCTGAGGGCTGGAGTTGTTCCCTCTGCCCTGCAGGGGGATCCAGAGCCTGGGATCATCCCTGGCCCTGCTCAGGGCCTGCAGTGACTGCTGGACAGAAACCTTGGGATTCCTTTATTTAAATTATAATAATTTATACCAAGGGCAATCACTTCTCTCTCATCTCTTCTAAACGCACAGCAGGGAGTCAGGAATTGTCACTTCCTGAGGGATGATATCCCTAAATCCAGACAAAACAGGCACTTACTGATGGAGAACATCCTGAAATGAGGGGAAAATAATTCCTGACCTCAGGGCTGGCAGGAATCAAATCCTCCTCTGCACTTTATCCCAATGACTCCACAGAGCAAATGGTGATTTTCATGTTTTTAATTAAAAGATTTCCATTTTTCAGCTGTTGCTGAGCATTAATGACCTCACAGTGTTCTAAGGCATCAAGCTCCCCCCTCCCCACCTTCCTGAGGAGCAAATTTGGTGCTTCCAGTGAATTCCCTTTTCATGCAGGGCTGGTTCAAACACACAGGAGCTCCCAGGACAAATAAAATTCCAAAGGAACACATCCACAACTGCAGCATTTCATGGAAACTGAGCAATTCAGGCCATGGTACCAAGGGAGCTTTTACAGCTGCAGAAATCCCTCCATGCAGGGAAGTAAATCCAAACTATAACTTAATAAAAGCAAAAAAAATAGAAAACTTTGGTCCAGTTTGTAGCACAGGAAAAAGCCCCAAACCAGACTCCAGTGGCAACAAAGAAGTTCACAGTCCACACATGAAAATCCCTGAAATCAACTCTGGGAGTTGCCAAACTCAAACTCTCATCAAACCCTCATTTTCTCCATGAGAAAAAAAAAAAGGATGACTTCACTGGTGGGAAGTGCCTCCCCACAGCTGCAAATAAAACTTTGCTTTCTCACACTTAAAAACGAATAAAGCACAGCCCTGGCTTTGCACAAAGTGAAGGCTGGGGAGCCCCAGGGGACAAGGCAGCGTCCATGGAGTTGGCACCAAATGTTTTCCAGTTTTTATCTTGGGGAAAAGCAAAAAGCAAAGGATGCCTGGCAGCACTCGGTGCTTGGCTGCCTAAAATCCTTCCCAAAACCTAAAACCTTGGGAAATCCCTGCTGGGCTCCACCTGGACACCCCACATGGCCCAAGGGCTCCCCAAGGCAGCGACAGAGCCATGAATCCCAGGAAAAATGGGGAAAAAAGAGGGGAAAACCCACCCAGGCTGTGCTGTGATTTGTTAGGGGGGTTGTTAGCACAGGGCTGGAGTTGGGTGGGTGCTGGTGCCACCAGTGCCACCAGTGTCACCAGTGACTTCCCAGTTTCCCGTGGGGATCCAAGTGTCCTATGCCATTCCCAGCCCAGGGTGGCTGGAGCAGCACAGGCAGGGCCAGGAGGGCTCCCAGGAATTCCAAACAACCCCCAGGATTGGGGTGCAGCCCCCGGGACAGGGGGGAGCTGCTGCTCCTTGGGGGGCTCCCTGAGCATTCCCGCTTTTCCCTGCTCTTCCTGGGCTGCAGAACAGCTGGGAGCTCCCACAGTGACCCCAAACCCGGGACTGTCCCCTGCTCCAAGCCATGTCCTGACCCTCTGCCACCACCCCAGCACCCAGGGGAGTCCCACAGGCTCTGCAGGGGGATCCAGGTGCTGCTCCATGGGAATGCCAGAGGGGAGCAGAGCAGAGCAGCCTCACACAAGCAGCCGAAATACAAACTCCAGTCCCCAGCTGGGGGAAATCCGAGCTGGGCAGAGCCAGGAGGGAGCCCTGGCACCACGGGGGGGTCACTTCTTCTCCAGAAAGGGCCCGAAGAGCCCCCAGTCAAAGGCCAGCACAGCCTGGGGGTTGGGCCTCTCCTTGGGCTTCTTGAAGTTGTCCCTCTGTGAGCGCAGCGTCCTCAGCACCTCCACGGGCTCCGTCCTGCCCGTGAACCTCTGCACGGGCTCCTCCCTGCAAGGGGACAGCAGGGGACAACTGGGTGGGTGACGGGGCAGTGCCACCCTGAGCTGGGGGCTCTGGGGTGACCCCAAGTCCAGGCACCAGGCTGGGATTTCCCCAGTTCATAGGGGAAAGGGAAATTTGTGGCCAGGCCCAGCAGTGCTTACGTGAGGCGCAGGAAGGGGTTGTACAGGAACTCCTCGTGCAGCGTGGAGGGCACCGTGGGCAGGTCCTCCTCATCTCGCTGCTGCCAAGGGAACACAGGTGTCCAAATCCTGCTGCCATCCCACCCCCCTGGTCCTCACCCTGGCACAGGGGGCACTGCCACACTGCCACACTCACCCTGGCCCACGCCAGCTTCGCCCTCACTGCTTCGTTCTCGGGCTCCACCTTCAAGGCGAATTTGAGGTTTCTGACGGTGCATTCGTGGCCACAGAAAATCTTCTGCAGGAGGGAGCTGGCATCAAACCTGTTCCCAGTGCCTGATCCGAGCCTGGGATCCCTGCCCTGAGCCTGGATCCCTGATCTGAGCCTGGGATCTCTGCCCTGAGCCCAGGATCCCTGATCCAAACCCAGGATCCCTGCCCTGAGCCTGGGATCCCTGGCCCGACCCCAGAATCCCCGATCTGGGCCTGGGATCCCTGATTTGAGCCTGGGGTCCCTGATCCGAACCCGGGATCCCTGATCTGAGCCTGGGATCCCCGCCCTGAGCTCTGGGTCCCTGCCCCGAGCCCAGGATCCCTGCCCCAAGCCCAGAATCCCTGCCCCAAGCCCAGAATCCCTGCCCCAAGCCCAGAATCCCTGCCCTGAGCCCAGAATCCCTGCCCTGAGCCCAGAATCCCTGCCCCGAGCCCAGAATCCCTGCCCCGAGCCCAGAATCCCTGCCCCGAGCCCAGAATCCCTGCCCCGAGCCCAGAATCCCTGCCCCGAGCCCAGGATCCCTGCCCCGAGCCCAGGATCCCTGCCCCAACCCCAGGATCCCTGCCCCAATCCCAGGATCCCTGCCCCAATCCCAGGATCCCTGCCCCAATCCCCCTCCCAGCCCCAGGACCATCCCCAGGCTGGCTGAGGGACCCTCACCGTGTCCTCGGGCAGGGTGCCCAGGGTCTGTGTCAGGTTCGTGTACATCTGCTCCGCCGTGCCCTCGAAGAACTGCCCACAGCCCCCCACGAACAGCGTGTCACCTGTGGGACAGGGGGTGGGCACCCAGGGACCCCAGTGCCGGGGATGAAGGTGCCCAGGGGGTGCTGGGTGTGGGGGACAGGCAGCACACAGGGAGGGTGACCCCAAAAGCCACGGGGGGGTACCTGAGAAAAGAGCAGGAGCGTCCGGGGAATCGTCCTCCCACATGAAGTAGCACATGTGGCCCGAGGTGTGGCACGGGGTGAAGAGGCACCGCACCCTGATGGCCCCAAACTGGGGGGACAGAGGGTCAGGGTGGCACTGAGGGGGACAAACAGACCCCCCAGAGCTCCCCACGCTCTGCCTGGGGCACAGCAGGTCACAGATCTGACAGGGTGGGTGCAGCTGTGACATCTGATGGCATTTGGGACCCGGCCCCAGGAGAGGGTGGGAGCCTCCAGCACAACCCCAAACGGGCTGGGATTGGGATCAGGTTTCTCCTGCAGCCCAGCCTTGAATCTGTGGGGTCACATCTGCAACCACCCCGGGGCATGGCCCTGCAGCACCGACCCCCCTGGGGACCACTGGGGACCACTGGGAACAGTGTGACCACCCCACTGCACTGGGGACCACTGTGACCACCCCACTGGGAACAGTGTGACCACCCCACTGCATTGGGGACCACTGGGGATAGTGTGACCACCCCACTGTACTGGGGACCACTGGGGACACTGGGGACCACTAAGGACACTGTGACCACGCCACTGGGGACCACTGGGGACAGTGTGACCACCCCACTCCATTCCCCATTGGCCACTCCACTGGGGATCACTGGGGACAGTGTGACCATCCCACTCCACTGGGGACTGGTGGGGACAGTGTGACCAGACCACTCCACTCCCCACTGGCCACTCCACTGGGGACAGTGTGACCACCCCACCCTGCTCCCCACGGTGCCACCCCACTGGGGACCACCCCACCCCCCCAGGCAGGCCCCGTGTGTGGGGTGGGAGCCCCGAATGTCCCCAAGGCCCTGGGGACAGCCACACACCGTGAGCTCCTGGCCGTGGGTGACCTTGTGAGTGAGGGCCCCGATGCGCTCGTCAGCCCCGAACACCTGCAGGCCTGGCAGGAGCTGGGCCAGCTCCTCATTGCCCCTGGCGTGGTCCCTGAGGGCACAGGAGGATTGGGAATGGGGATTGGGATTGGGGATTGGGAATGGGAATGGGCACTGGGACTGGGAATGGGCACCAGGATTTGGAATAATGGGCACTGGGATTGGGAATAATGGGCACTGGGATTGGGAATGGGCATCGAGATTGGGCACTGGGATTGGGAATAATGGGGACTGGGAATGGGCACCAGGATTTGGAATAATGGGCACTGGGATTGGGAATAATGGGCACTAGGAATGGGCACTGGGTTTTGGGAATGGGCATCGAGATTGAGCACCAGGATTGGGAATGGGCACTGGGATTGGCAGTGGATGCTGGGATCGGGAATGGGCATTGGGATTGGGAATAATGGGCACCATCCCTCTGGGGACACGGCCACCCCGACCCGGCCACACGTACCAGTGGTGGTGGGTGGTGAGGATGGCCTTGAGCACCACGTTCTCCTTCCTGATGATCTCCAGCAGCTGCAAGGGACCCAGAGCAGCGTGAGAGGGCACAGGAGGTGACACAAACACACACACACAGAGTGACCTGTCCCTGTGGCACCGGGCAGAGGAATCCCCAAAACCGTGTGGGACAAAGGTGTGACCCTGGGGGGAGCAGGGGTGACACAGGTGAGACCCTGGGGGGAGCAGGGGTGACCCTGAGGGGAGCAGGGGTGACACAGGTGGGACCCTGAGGGGAACCGGGGTGACAAAGGAGGAACCCTGAGGGGAGCAGGGATGACAAAAGTGTGACCCTGAGGGGATCGGGGTGACACAGGGGTGACCCTGAGGGGAACTGGGGTGACCCTGAGGGGATCAGGGGTGACACAGGGGTGACCCTGAGGGGAGCAGGGGATGGCACCACGCTGATTCCATGGGGATGGTGACATTCCCGACCATTCTTAGGGCAGGCACGGAGCAGAGCACGGGGTCACTGCCAGGACAGGGACACGCCGGCCGTGCCACCCTGCCCGGGCACGGCGAGGGCCACATGGCACTGCCAAGCCCGGCTCCGGATGCCGAGCCCGGATTCACGGGCAGGAACAAACCCCGCGCTCCTCCCAGAGGAAGGAAATGCCCGAGTCAGCACCGAACGCTGATGGGGTGGCACAAGGGACACCAGGGACACGGGGGACACGGCCAGCCCGGCCGCTGCCTGCCCGCCTCGTGGAAAACGGGATCGGGGCACGGCATCCCCGAATATTTGGGGTCATTCCCGCTCGCTGCGGGCACGGGCAGGGAGCGGCTCGGGCACCCCGCACAGCCCGGGGCAGGGACAGGGGGGCCCGCACCCCACATCCCAAGGGATGGAGGGGGTCTGTCCTGCCGGGGGGATGCTCCAGGTGGGCACCGACCCCCAATCCCGCTGTGGGGATCCCACCGCCACCCTCCCGCGGGGACCCGCTCACCCTTTTGGGGACCGCGGCGTCCACGGCCACGGCGTCGCGGGTGCTCTCCTCGATCACCAGGTACATGTAGTTATCCTCCAGCACGGAGATCACCTTCACCTTCATGGCCCCGGGGAGGTGCGGGCGGCCCCGGCAGGCGGGTTGGGGGTGCGGGACCCCGGCGTGTCCCCAGCGCCACCCCCGGGGCGGTCCCCGCCGTGTGCGGGGCGGGACACGCAGCGTGGGGCGGGGAGAGCCCGCACGGCTCAGCCGCTGTGGCCATGGGGGACGGGGGACAGCGCCGGTGTCACCCTGCGGTGTGCCACGGTGTGTCCTGGCACTGCGGGAACGAGGGGTCCCCCCAGGGCAGCCCCCCCAAATCAGCCGGCGGGGAGGGAGGGGGGGTGGTGGCACTGGTGGCACTGGTGGCACTGGGGGCTGGATGGAAACAGCAGCGCAGGGAGAAGCCCCGGGGTGGTGTCGGGTGCTGGAGCTCCTGCTGGGGGGGTCTGGGGGGTCCCTGATCCAGGGATGGGATGGCAGCCCCGGCAGGAAGCCCCGAAGGCACAGGGGGCAGGAGCAGGGCTGAGCTGTCCCATCCCGACACCCAGGGCTGGCCATGGTTCCCACATGGAATTGTTGAGCTTGGAAGAGGCCTCTGAGGCAGCATCCAACTCTTCCCCAAAAGCCAAAGCCACCACGGCCCCGTGTCCCCAAGTGCCACATCCAGCAGGCTGTTACATCCCCTTAGGGATGGGGATTTCACCCCTGCCCTGGGCTGGGCAGCATTTCCAGGAGGAAATTCTCCCAAATATCCACCCTGAGCCTCCTCTAGCCCAGCCTGAGGCCGTTCCCTCTCCTCCTGTCCCTGTTCCCTGGGAGCAAATCCCAAATCCCCCTTGGCTGTCCCCTCCTGGCAGGGAGTTGTGCAGAGCCAGAAATTCCCCCTGATCCCCATTTTCTCCAGGCTGAGCCCCTTTCCCAGCTCCCTCAGGAATTCTCCAGCCCCTCCATGTCTCTCTTGTCACAAGGGGAAAATCAAAAAGTGGGAGGAACTGTAGGGAGGAAAAATAATTGAGGGCAGTTTGGGGAGGGCTGTGCTGCAAAGCTTTTCCCTTTGTGGATCCCCATTTTCTCCAGGCTGAGCCCCTTTCCCAGCTCCCTCAGGAATTCTCCAGCCCCTTCCCAACCCCATTCCCTTCCCTGGACACTCTCCAGCCCCTCCAAGTCCCTCCTGTCCCAAAGGGCCCAAGTGCCACTTGTGAGGAGGGAATGGCACTCACAGGCAGCAAACCCAGGGCTGAACCCTCTCTGTTCTTTCCCAAAATTACAGCTGCCACCAACACCCCTGGGGTCCCCAAAACGCCACCCACTGACCCCAGGATGAGGTAGAAAGACACTTCCTGCTGGTTGACTTCAATCTCCAATCCAAACCCAACAAATTCATCAATCTGTGAGTTAAGGAACCTCTGTTTCCAGCAGTAATTTATTTCCCCCCTGCCCACACTGGTGTGGCAGCGTTCCAGCAGACACCACACACAGCTTCAGGTCCCACCTTCCCTCCTGAACTACAGAAAATTCAGCATTTTAAAGCAAATCCAGAGACCCCACAGCCCTGCTCACCTGGGACAGGTGACAACTGCTCAGCTGCTGCTGCAGGGGTGTCCCCAGTGCTCAGAGGGGACAGACACTCACCAGGAGTGGCTGCTCCTGCATCCTGAGGCAGCAGACAAAGCCCTGCCAGGTCTGGGGGCACACACAGGGACAGCAGGTTCATGCAGACAGGTTTGGGACTCAAAGGGTGCAAGCACAGCAATGCCTGGGGACAGGAGAGAAGCTGGGTGACCCCAGAGCCACCCCCAGAGCCAGCCCAGCCCCTGGAGCTGCCAAGAACCCCCTGGAGCAGCACTGGCACAGCAGGGCTGGCCCTGGGATTGGTTTGAATGGAGCCAGAAATGTTGAAGAAGCAGCATGGAAGAAGCACTGGAATCTTCAGCTCCTGCGTTTGGTCTCTGCTGCAAAGACATCTCAGTCTGCATCCACACCAGGCTCCCACAAAAGGAACAGGAGCTCCTCCCAAAACCTCCAGGTTTGACCCTGCCCAGCCCAGCCTTGCACCAACACTTGCACAATCACCTGCAGGTGACACGTGACAGCTCCAGAGACAGCGAGAGGGGGATAAATACTCTTCATCATAATATAAATATGCTGTAGAACATCTCAACAAGGGCAAAGTGCTTTTTTTTCCCTTAATTAAAACAAAATGAAACAAAAAAAAAAAAACCCAACAACTAAATAAAACATCTCAACCACAAAAGATTTGACTCCTAAAACATCTGAAGGGTCTAAGTGACACTTGCAGTGACATTAAAGTGGTGCAGGCAGTGCTCAGTCCTTGGGCACTCTGAAGTTGTCCTTCTCCCTCCTGATGGCCCCCATGGCCCGCACAGGGTCGCTCTCCCCGGCGTGCTCCTGCACTGATTTCTCCCTGCCAGGAGGAAGAGCAGGGTCAGGATGGAATCCCAGCTGTGGGGGGATCAAACCAGCTCACCCAGCCTGCTCTGAAGGCTCAGGGGAAGGAGGAAATTGCATTTCTATGCCCCAGCAGCATCTTCTGCTGGAGAAGGAGCAGGACACAAGCAAAGCCTGTGCTGTCTCCTGAGCCAGGGAATGATGCTCAGCACAGCCCACAAATCCAGAAGTTTCTGCCAGGACAGGCAGTGAGAGCCTTGGAAGCATCCAAACAGGAGTGTGGGAGGCAGGAGAGCAATTGGGACATCTCCTCCTTCCCACAGCAGTGAGGCTGAGCTCTCCCAGCTGGGCACCAGGGCTGGCCATGGCCCCCACATGGAATTGTTGAGCTTGGAAAAGGCCTCTGAGGTGGAGTCCAAGCATTCCCCCAAAAGCCAAAGCCACCACGGCCCCATGTCCCCAAGTGCCACATCCAGAGGGCTGTTACATCCCCTCAGGGATGGGGACTCCACCCCTGCCCCAGCAGCTGTGCCAGGGCTGGGCAGCATTTCCAGGAGGAAATTCTCCCAAATATCCACCCTGAGCCTCCCCTGGCCCAGCCTGAGGCCGTTCCCTCTCCTCCTGTCCCTATGCTCTGGGAGCAGAGCCCGAATCCCCCCCAGCTGTCCCCTCCTGTCACTTGTGCAGAGCCAGAAATTCCCCCTGATCCCCATTTTCTCCAGGCTGAGCCCCTTTCCCAGCTCCCTCAGGAATTCTCCAGCTCTGTTCCCTTCCCTGGACACTCTCCAGCCCCTCCATGTCCCTCTTGTCACAAGGGGAAAATCAAAAAGTGGGAGAAAATGTGACGGGGGGGATAAAATAAAATTGAGGGCAGTTTGGGGAGGGCTGTGCTGCAAAGCTTTTCCCTTTGTGGATCCCCATTTTCTCCAGGCTGAGCCCCTTCCCCAGCTCCCTCCTGTTTGTGCCACACCAGGAATGTCCAGCCCCCAATTCCAGAGGGTTTTCATGGAGATCCAGGCACAGCAGGAAGGTGTTTGGTGAGGCTGTCAGAGCTGGAAATATTCCTTAAATCCCCATTTTCTCCAGGCTGAGCTCCTTTCCCAACTCCCTCCTGTTTGTGCCACACCAGGAATGTCCAGCCCCCAATTCCAGAGGGTTTTCATGGAGATCCAGGCACAGCCTCCAACAGCAGCAAGGTGTTTGGTGAGGCTGCCAGAGCCCTGCCAGAGCTGGAAATATTCCTTAAATCCCCATCTTCTCCAGGCTGAGCTCCTTTCCCAGCTCCCTCAGGAATTCTCCAGCTCTGTTCCCATCCCTGGACACTCTCCAGCCCCTCCATGTCCCTCTTGTCCCGAGGGGCCCAAATGTCACTTGTGAGGAGGGACTGGCGCTCACAGGCAGTAAAACCTGAGCCTGAGGCTGTTCCCTCTCCTGTCCCCATTCCCTGGGAGCAGAGCCCCATTCCCAGCACTCCCACCTGACTCTCATGAAGGGGTTGTAGGTGAACTCCTCTCCGATGGTGGAGGGGATGGTTGGCTCTCCGCTCTCGTACTGCGCCTGCAAGGAGGGGACAGGGCTGCTCCAGCAGCAGCTCTGGGCACCTGCGAGTGCCCTGGACACAACACAGGAGATTTCCAGGCAGGGAAGGGCTCCCCCAGACAGCAAAATTGCTTTTTGTGGGCACAGCCAAACCCTGCTCCCCCTGAACACAGCATCCTGCAGCTCCTGGCTCTGAACTCCTGCTGGAGCCCTGAGGGCTGAAAATTTCTTGATGCCCAAGCAAGCACCACTTCTGACTTGAGACCTTGGGGCTTCCAAAATTGAGTGATGGCACTGAGGTTGTGGGTGTGGAGTTTGAATAATATTGTGTGATCCCACAGGGTGAAAAACTTAGATTTAAAATTTTTAGTATATAGTAATACATGGGAGCTAAAATAGAGGATTTTGGGGTGTTGTCTGAGTCCTTCTTCACCTTCTTCTTCATGAGTTTAGGTGGTTTTCTGTAACTGGGTAAAAAAGGTCTGCATTGGGGTGGTCATTATTGGGTCAAAAATATAAATAATAAATAAAAATACAAACATAAATTTATAATATTAATAAATAATATAAATATTAAAAATATATAAATAATCTAGGTGTCATCTCATTATTGGGTAATTATGAATTAAATAACCCTGAAAAGAGTTAAGCTCTTCATTTTATCTCATTTTCTAGTTTGCTAGTTAAAGCTTATGGCTTTATCTTAGAAGTAAATACTGTAAATAGATAAGAAATAATTAACACCCAAATCCAAACTCGAAGATGTGTTCCTGTGTATCATTCATCCTGACCTTGGCAGAGGAGAAAAAGAAGCCCAAACCCCATCCCAAACTCTCATTGCTGCTTCTCCCCAGCACAGCTCTGTGTCCAGGAAAGCCCAGGGGAAGGATGAGCAGCTCACCTTGGCCCAGGCCAACTTCTCCTGGATGTTGGGGTTGCTGGGCTCCACGTGCCGAGCAAATTTGAGGTTGTTGATGGTGTACTCGTGGCCACAGTAAACTCTCTGTGGAAAAGGAAGGGACAGTGTGACACTGGGGACTGCCAGGTGCCACCAGCACCAGCAGGAATGATGCACTCAACCCAACTGGAGACAGGCAGCAGCTGCCAGTTTAACAGGTGGAAAAACCCCATGTCCCAGCTCAGCAGATTTATATTATTTATATTAAATTTATATTATTTATATTAAATTTATATTATTTATATTAAATTTATATTATTTATATTAAATTTATATTATTTATATTAAATCTCAGCAGATTTAATAGCCAGCCCCTGTTCTCTCCCCACAAAGCACAAACACATTTGGGGCAGTAAATCCTTGCAGCTGTCCAGAATTTGTGTAAATATTCATTTTTTGCACACCCAAGAGTCTCTCTCTGACCCAACAGCACTCTGAGGGTGTTCCCCTGATCTGTGGGTGCTCTGGGCTGGCTCACTCACACAAAAATGAGGGGTTTGTACCGTTTGGGGGTCCAGGCTGCCCAAAATCTCGATCAGTGCCTTGTACATCTCGTCCGGGGTGCCCTCGAAGAATTTGCCGCAGCCAGCCACGAACAGGGTGTCACCTGCAGGGGTGACACGGGGTCAGGGCCACCCCAGGGTGCCCACAGCCAGCCTGGGCCACAAAACCACCGGTGGCAAAGGTGGGAACCCCAGGCACACCCTGCCAGCAGCCCCTGTCCCCTCCTGTCCCCACTAGAGGGGACAAGGAACTCTTGTTCTTTGCTGTGAAATCCAACAAAGGTGAGTCACCTCAATTTTCTCCCCAGTGCTCCCTAAAATCTCGTTTGAGCCTCTTTCTCTTCCATGCAGGAACTTCTGTGAGCTCTGGAGAACACAGGGATGAGGCACAGCCCCAGGGAAGGGGAATCCTCCTCCCCACACCAGGATCCAGCAGCAGTGGAGCACCAGCCCTCTCTGACTGCCCTACTCTCTCCTCTCTGTTCTCAGACATGTGGAAAAGCAGCAGGGTTTGGGATCAGGAAACCAACAGCTCTTTTTTCCAGGAAAAAAAAAAAATAGCTGGATACAGGAGTCACCCAGGGCTCGCTCTGCCTGCAGGGTGTGCAGCCCCTGTTTACAAACCCAGAGGGGCTTCCCCAGCTCCACCAACAATTCCTGCTGGGAAAGGGGAGCCAGGCATGGATGTTCCTGGCAGGAAGGGAGGGATGCAGAGCCAGAGGCACCCAGGCAGAGGGGGAATCTCTGTTTTTGTGGCAGGGGAACCTCCCAACTCCTCACCTGTAAAAACTGCAGGTGGCTCGGAGCTATTTGGCTTAGTCACATAATAACAGATGTGTCCCGAGGTGTGACACGGCGTACTGAGGCATTTCACATTTAGAGATCCCACCTGGGAAAAAGGCACAACACTCAAGCTGAGGCTGCTGTTTGCTGGCAATTGCACGGTTAGAAAAGAATTGCTGCTCTTAACGTGCCCTAAATGTCCTAAATCTGCCCCAATCCGGGCAGAGCCTGGGGAGGGAGGGCTGTGGAAGGGAGATGTGTCCTCCAAGCAGGTGTCCTGACAAAGGGAACTGCCAGATCCTTTCATTTCCATCCACAGGGACTCAAAGCCTGGTTGGCAACAAGAGCCAACAGATCCAGAGCCAAGAGAGAATCCAAAACAAACCCAACGGAGCGTGAAAAAAGCTCCCAAGAAAACTGGAGCTGAAGGGGAGAAGTGGCTGATGCTGAGGAGAAGGGAAGGGTTAACCACAGCCTCACCTGCCCACCCCACAGCACCTTTCCCTGGGTGCCCCCGAGGCCAGCAGAGCTGTTCACACCTGCCTGGCTTTTCCCAGCAGTTTGTGTCACCTGCTGCAAACAAACAGGCTGCCCCCAGCCGGGCCTGCTGCTCCCGGGCAGGAAACACCCCGCAGGCAGCTGGCACAGCCCAGCCCAGTTCCACAGGGACAGCCCAGCCACAGCCCCAGCCCAGTTCCACAGGGACAGCGGGTCTGTGCAGGGCTCACCATGCTCCAGGCACAGCACGGGCCTGTCCCTGTCATACTGTCCTTGTCACACTGTCCTGTCACACAGCCCCTTGTCCTGTCACACTGTCCTGTCACACAGCCCCTATCACACTGTCCCTGTCACACTGTCCTGTCCTGTCACAGTGTCTTGTCCTGTCACACAGCCCCTGTCACACAGTCCTGTCCTGTCACACAGCCCCTGTCACATTGTCCCTGCCTGTCCTGTCACAGTCCCTGTCCTGTCAGTGTCGCTTTCCTGTCACACAGCCCCATCTGTCATACAGCCCCTGCCCTGCCACACAGCCTCTGTCACACAGCCCCTGTCACACTGTCCTGTCCTGTCACACAGCCCCTGTTGCATTGTCCCTGCCTGTCCTGTCACAGTCCCTGCCACGTCACACTGTCCCTGTCAGACAGTCCTGTCCCAGAGTCCCTGTCACGTCACAGAGTCCCTGTCACACTGTCCCTGTCAGACAGTCCTGTTGCACTGTCCTGTCCCACAGCCCTTGTCCTGTCACATTGTCCCGTCCTGTCACACAGCCCCTGTCACACTGCCCCTGTCCTGTCACATTGTTCCTACCTGCCCTGTCACACAGCTCCTGTCACACTGTCCCTATTCTGTCACACTGTCCTGTCACACAACCCCATCACACTGTCCCTGTCACACTGTCTCTGTCCTGTCACACAGTCCCTGTCACTTTGTCCCTGTCCTGTCACACTGCCCTGTCACACAGTCCTGTCACACAGCCCCTGCCATACTGTCCCTGTCCTGTCACACAGTCCTCACCCTGTCACACAGCCCCTGTCCCACAGACCCTATCCCGTCACACAGTCCTGTTGCACTGTCCTGTCCCATCACACAGCCCCTGCCCTGCCACACAGCCCCTGTCACACTGTCCCTGTCACACAGACCCTATCCCGTCACACAGTCTCTGTCACACTGTCCCCGTGCCCTGTCACACAGCCCCTGTCACACAGCCCCTGTCACACTGTCCCTGTCACACTGTCCCTGTCACACTGTCACACAGCCCCGTCACACTGTCCCTGTCACACAGCCCCTGTCACACCTGCTCTGCCCCCAGCCAGCTGTCCAGCCTCCCAGTGCCACCCAGCACGTCCCCTGTCCCTCAGTGCTGTCCCCACACCAGGACAGAGGGCTGGCACTCCCCAGGGCTGGGAAAGGTGGAAAACTGCACTGAAACCACCCCCACACCCAGGGGTGCTGCGAGGCACCAGAGCCACCCAGCTCAGGTGGGAACACGGCTGTGACACCCAGAGGGGACACCCAGAGCCCGGCAGGTCCCTCCCTTTACCTTGAGGGCTGTCAGGTGTGACACCTTCTGTGTCAGGGCCCCCACCCTGCCGTCCCCCCCGTACACGCGCAGCCCCGGCTCCATCTTCACCAGCTTCTCATTGCCTCCAGCGTGGTCCCTGCAGGGGAAAAATGGGATTTGGGGAGGGATGAACACGGATTTATGTCACTGTGCAGTGGTGAGCTCCAGGTGATCATTTCTGATTGTTATAAATGGCTTTATAAAGCCAAAATGGCTATAAAAACCATTATAAAGCCATTAAAAAGCCATTAAAAAGCCATTATATATATAATTATATATATATATAATATAAATATATATATTTTATATAGTCATAAATGGCTATATATATTATACATATATATAACTATATATTATATAAATATATACATATAATTATATATTCTTTTTATATAACCATAAATGTCTATATATTATACATACATATATAATTATATATATATCATATAAATATATACATATAATTATATATTTTTATATATAGCCATAAATGGCTATATATATTATATATATATAATTATATATATATTACATAAACATATACATATAATTATATATTTTTATATATAGCCATAAATGGCTATATATAGTATACATATGTATAATTATATATATTATATAAATATATACATATAATTATATATATTTTTATATAGCCATAAATAGCTATATATAGTATACATATATATAATTATATATATATTATATAAATATATACATATAATTATATATATTTTTATATAGCCATAAATGGCTATATATATTATACATATATATAATTATATATATATTATATAAATATATACATATAATTATATATATTTTTATATAGCCATAAATGGCTATATATATTATACATATATATAATAAAAATATATACATATAATTATATTTTTATATAACCATAAATGGCTATATATATTATACCATTTATAAATGTTATATAGTTGGCTTTTTGCAAATATTAAAATGAATATTGTGTATATAATATAGGAAGATTGTACTCTATTTTCTTTTAATTCATAGAAGTTAAAAATGTGATGAATTTTTTTTTATGATTGTAACATAGTGTTAAAAATAAAAGACTGGAGCTTTTTCCTGTAACTAGCCAGACTAAAAGAAAAAAGTGTTATCCTTCATTTCTGCATGAAAATTGCTGACCAAAAAGCTATTAAACTTTTTATCAAGTGTCTTGTCCAAATAAAGATGACCAAAACCCCAAGAGAAGAATTTATAAGACCTGTACTACCAAACAGAATAGAGCCACCCACAAATAAAGCAGTTAAAGAGAGTTAAAACTAAACAAAAAAAAAAAATCACACTCAAAAAGAATGTTTAAATCATGCATGTGAACTTTTAAATATGCAACAGGCTGATATTTTTAAGGAACAAACTTTTTGTTAGCAAGTTCTGTGCCAAGCATCCTCAGCTGAGAAAATGTATTTTGCTTTTGTCTCTCCTAATTGTCTATTTTCTTTTTAATTTTTATTAAACTTCTAAATTTTTCACATGATCCACCCTTGCCCCAGGATCTGTCACTCCTCATAGCCAGGATAGGCCACGACAACACGAGTGGAGATCATTTCTCCAGGAATCAGGGCACAGTGAGAGGGGGAATCAATCCCTGGCAATCCATCCCCAGCTGGGAAACAGCAGCCCCAGGGGCTCCCAGTAACCTCCCCAGTAAAACTGGGGCAGGGAGGGGATGGGGTGAGTGGAAAACAATCCAGCATCCCACAAAACACCAGGGAGCAGGCACACAGACACCCCCAAGCTTGGCATTGACACAGCTCGTGGGGAAATATCAGGATTTGAAAGGGGAAAGGCACTGACACACAGGTCATAGTGAAAAATCAGATTTTGAAAAGCAAAAGGCATTGACACACAGCTTGTGTGAAAAATCAAGATTTGAAAGGTCAAAGGCATTGACACACAGCTTGTAGTCACCATGAGCTGTGTCACTACCTTTCACCTCTCAAATCCTGATTTTTCACTACAAGCTGTATTTTTCAAATCAGGATTTGAAAAGCAAAAGGCACAGACACACAGCTCGTGGGGAATAATCAGGATTTGAAATGGGAAAGGCACTGACACAGCACATGGTGAAAAATCAGGATTTTAGAGGTGAAAGGCATTGACACACAGCTTGTGTGAAAAATCAGGATTTGAAAAGCAAAAGGCACTGACACACAGCTTGTGGTGAAAAATCAGGATTTTAGAGGTGAAAGGCACTGACAGACAGCTCATGGTGAAAAATCAGGATTTTAAAGGTAACAGGCACTGACAGACAGCTTGTGTGAAAAATCAGGATTTGAAAAGCAAAAGGCACTGACACACAGCTCATAGGGAATAATCAGGATTTTAGAGGTGAAATGCACTGACACACAGCTTGTGGTGAAAAATCAGGATTTTAGAGGTGAAAGGCATTGACACAGCTCATGGTGAAAAATCAGGATTTTAGAGGTGAAAGGCACTGACAGACAGCTTGTGGTGAAAAATCAGGATTTTAGAGGTGAAAGGCACAGACACACATGATGTGCACAAGGAATCTGGCCAGAGCAAGGCCAGAGGAATGAGGTCTGATGCTCCTCCTCGTGCCTCAGCTGCTGCTCAGGGATCCCCCAGAGCCAGGGGAGCAGCAGCTCCGGGCTGTGTCTGTGAGGGGTGCAGGACAGGGCGGTTACCAGTGGTGGTGGGTGGTCAGGACAGTGGTCAGCTTCACGCCGTGCTTCTTGACTGCATCCAAAACCTGCAGGAGGGGACACAGGAGGAGAGTTACACCTGCCCTGGCAGCAGCTGGCAGCACCCCTGGGGTCACCTGGGCATGAGGAGGGAGAGCCACCCCAGCAGCTCTGCAGGGAGCTCATCCCCAGCCAGGCTGGAGTCACAGGGCAGCACATGATGTCTGACCAAGGCCCAAATCCCATTTCTTCTTTTCTGCCCTACATCAAATTAAGGCCAAAATCCCAAACCAGGCCAGTAATCTCTGGAGGGAATGAGGGAAACAGCAAGTCCTGGAGTGAGGGACACAGCAAGCCCTGGGTGAGTGAGGGACACAGCAATCCTTGGAATGAGTGAGGGACACAGCAATCCTTGGAATGAGTGAGGGACACAAAAACCCCTGGAGTGAGTGAGGGACACAGCAATCCTGGAATAAGGGACACAGCAATCCCTGGAGTGAGTGAGGGACACAGCAATTCCTGGAGTGAGTGAGGGACACAGCAATTCCTGGAGTGAGTGAGGGACAAAACAATCCCTGCAGTGATTCCTGGCTCTCCCTGTGCACAGGCAGCCTTTCCCCTACACCTGAGGCAGCGTGTGGCTTGCTCCCTCCTGGATTCAGCATTGGAAGGACACCCCAGAGCCAGGGCAGGACACCCAGAGCAAGGGAGGACACCCCAGAGCCAGAGCAGGACACCCCAGAGCCAAGGGAAGGACACCCCAGAGCCAGGGCAGGACACCCCAGAGCCAGGAAAGGACACCCCAGAGCCAAGGGAAGGACACCCCAGAGCCAAGGGAAGGACACCCCAGAGCCAAGGGAAGGACACCCCAGAGCCAGGGGAGGACACCCCAGAGCCAGCCTTACCTTCTGGGGCTGCACAGGGTCAACAATTGCAGCCTCCCTGGTGTCCTGGTCGATGAGCAGGTACATGTAGTTGTCAGTGAGGGCGGGCAGGATTTCCACCTTCATGTCGGCCTGGCTCACTGTCTTGGCCTCCCTCAGCTCGTGCTCCGTGTGCAGGAATTTGGCTCGCAGCTGGGCTGGACCTGGGCACCCAAAAACAGCCAAAGCTCAGCCCTGGGAGGGGACAGGTGGGACAGGGCATGGCAGAGGCCCCAGCTCATGGGACAGCCCCCTCAGACAAGAGGAGTGAGGCCACCACGGGACAAAACCTTGTGTCCCTCAAGGTGCTCCCTGAGAAGGACAGGATATTTTGTTTTCCATGCAGGGAAAAGTCTGTACTTGGATCAGAGGAGATTTCAAGGGGCAGCAAAGCAGAATGGAGCTGGTCAAAGGTCAGCCTGGGACAGTGACTTTGCAAAAAAGGCAAAAAGGGCAAGTTAGAGCCAAAAAAAACCAAAAAAAGGAAGGGGAGGGGGGAAAAAAAGGAGAAATACAGAAATACATAGACTGCTCTGACAGAAATATCTGGTTTGGAACTGGGGGAAATGTCATCCTGCACTGCTCAGGCTCTGCAAGGGAGGAAGGCTCCACACCTGGCCAGGTAAGAGGCACACACGGGGCTCCTGATGCAACACCACTGCTTCCGTGTTTGCTTTTGGCTCAATGTTTAATCAGATCCAAGAAGCAAATTCCAGATGCAAATAACCACGGGCACACAGCTTTTAAAGAAATAACTGACCCTAAGAGGTTTCACCATGTAAATAAAGGAAGGGGAGCAAAGAGAAGGAGGTCTAGCAGTGCTGGGGCCCTGCAGTTCAGAGCTGAGCTCAAACACTGGCAGGGATGAGGTGCCAGTCCCTGCAGGTCAGGAATTGCTGCCTGAGCACCCCTGAGGTGTTTGCACACCCCCAGAGGAGCCTGGGCTGGCTTTTATTTTATTTTATTATTTTATTTTATTTTATTCTGCACCACTGACACTCCCAAAGGCTCCTGACTTTCCTGCTTGGCCACCTCCCTCCGTGCCACAGGGAGGAGTCCCCAACCTGGTGATCACCCTGTCCCACTGTCCCCACTGTCCCCAGCCTGCCCAGCCCTGATAAAAGCAGCTCTGCAGGAGCTCCACAATCCTGCAGATCTGCTCCTGCTGCCATCCTGCCCAGAGCTGCTTCCCCTTCCACCTCCACCATCCCTGCTTATGAGGGAAGGGAAACCAGGGAAATTAAAAACAATCCTCAAAAAAAAAAAAAAACAAACAAAAAAACAAACCCAACAAAAAAACCCCAAAAAAACCCCAAAAAACAACAACAACAAAAAAAAACCACAAAAAAAAATTACCCCAAAAAAACCCCAAGGCACAACAGAGCAGGCATGCACTGGGTAGTTACAGCACTGGGAGAAGCATCCCTACCTGCAGAGTGTTCCTCTGGAGGAGACTCCTTTCAAAAAAAGAACACAAGAAAAGCCCTTACTATTCTTTGATGGAGAAAAAAATGCCCCAAAACAATTGCTCACCAACAGGGAGAACTTTGGGATGCTGTCAGTCACAGGAGTTACCTGTACTGGGTGTTTGTTTGCAGGCCAGACACCAACTAGGAAAATAAAATACAACCAAACCAAAGAAAACAACCCAACCTTAACTTCAGCTCAAAGGAATTATTCACATCCTTCAAACGCTTCTTTCCTATGCACCATCCCTAACCTTGGCCCGCATCCCACGGTCTCTTTTGAGTGTGTAATTGGCAATTCCTACCAAACAAACAAACAAGCTGCTGCCACATAAGGAAATGTTTCCAAACATGTAATTTCAACAAAGGAATGAGAAAACATCCAGCACGAAGGAAACTCGCGTGCTGTCAGTTGCCATCTGCGGCTCAGCTGCACCTCGAGGAGCAGAGCAGGGAGATTCTCACGCACTGCTCAGACCTGCCCAGCCCAGAGGAGCTCCCTGGGTGATGTTCAGACCCTGCCCAGCACTCAAATCGCTGTCACGCCACAAAATTAATGCCCAGAGACTTCACTGCCCCAGAATTAATGCCCAGAGACTTCACTGCCCCAGAATTAATGCCCAGTGACTTCACTGCCCTGACTTTGTTACCCCAGAATTAATGCCCAGTAACTTCACTGCCCCAGAATTAATACCCAGAGACTTCACTGCCCCAGAATTAATGCCCAGAGACTTCACTGCCCCAGAATTAATGCCCAGAGACTTCACTGCCCTGACTTTGTTGCCCCAGAATTAATGCCCAGTAACTTCACTGCCCCAGAATTAATACCCAGTGACTTCATTGCCCCAAAACTAATGCCCAGTAACTTCACTGCCCCAGAATTAATGCCCAGTGACTTCTGGGCATTAATTGCCCAAGAATTAATGCCCAGTGACTTCATTCTCGCTCAGCTTTGTCCCAAACCCCTCCTGGAGCACAGGAGTGGGTTTGGGATGAACACTTCCAGCTCTGAATCACCCACCTGGGCTCCTGCAATGGTTCAGAGCACAGCTGGAGCGGCCAAGGGGAAAAGCTTTGCAGCTGGAAGTGTTAATGCCAGCACAGAAATGTGTCCGTGCTGGGCACTGACAGCAGGCAGGTTCCCTCAGAACCAGGCTGCTTCCTGCATTCCCTCCAGAACGTTTGGGGTTACTGTCTTTATTACATAAAAGAGTGGAAAATTCCCGTTTCAGGCAGGGCTGTCACTCGGAGATGACTGCACGCCCAGCTGTGCTGCCTCACAAGAACCACGCTTTACTCTGCACGCAGGGATTTTTTGGATACTCAGCGAGTTTGTGGCTCCAAGAAATGAGTCCGAACCCAGGGCAGCTCCCACTCGGGGCAGGTGGAAGGTGCAGATCCCGGGAGCTCGGTCTGACATTCCCTCACTGCAGCTGCAGCAGCGTCCGGCAGAGAACCCCGAGCGATTCTCGCTCAGTAGAGCCACCTCTAAACACCCGAGCGATGCAAAACCATCTGGGGAGACCTCCCAGAGAGCCCAGCATCGGCTCGGAGGATTTAGGCCCGCAATGCAAACGCAAAGCTCGGGCAGTGCGGGGTCGTTTCCATCACCAGGAGCAGCTGTCACCGCCGAACGCAGCCCGGCCGCCAGCCCCGGCCCCTCCATCCTCCTCCCCGAGCACTGACCGGCGCTCCGGAGCCCCGGGGCTCCGCGGGGCCTCTCGGCTGGGCTCAGCACGGCTCGGCCCCGGCTGCAGCCGAGCAGCTCCTGCCCTGCCCGGGCCGTGAGTCAGCGCAACGCCCGGGCACGCCCGGAGCCGCGAGAGCCCCAGCGCGGCCCCGCTCCGCCCGCCCGCGGCCCCCGCGGGCCGCACCCGCCGCACGTACCGGCTCGGAGAACGGCTCCGAGGACGGCCCCGGCTGCCAGGGCGGTGCCGAGCCCCCGCCAGCCCCCGCGGAGCATCGTGCGCCCCGCCCGGCCCGGTTACCTTGGCTGTCCGCCCCGGGAGGCGGCGGCAGCGCCGGCACGGCCCGGCCCGGCCCGGCGTGCGCGGGGGCGGCGCTGAGCCCGCCCGGCCCCGGGCCCGGCCCGGCCCTCGGCCCGCCCGCTCACCCCGCGGAGGAGGAGCAGGAGAAGCGGCAGCGCCGTGCGGGGCCCGGCAAGGACGCGGCAAGGGCGGCCATGGCCGGGTCCAAACCGCTGTCCCGCTTCTGGGAGTGGGGCAGGAACATCGTGTGCGTGGGGCGAAACTACGCGGAGCACGCCAAGGAGATGGGCAGCGCCCTGCCCGCCGAGCCGCTCTTCTTCCTCAAGCCTTCCTCGGCCTACGTGCGGGAGGGATCCCCCATCGTGCGGCCCTACTACTGCCGGAACCTGCACCACGAGGTGGAGCTGGGGGTGGTGATCGGCCGCAGGGCCCGGGCCGTGCCCGAGGCTCAGGCCATGGAGCACGTGGCGGGCTATGCCCTGTGCCTGGACATGACGGCCCGAGACACGCAGGAGGAGTGCAAAAAGAAGGGGCTGCCATGGACTTTGGCCAAAGGGTTCGGCTCGTCCTGCCCGGTCAGTGATTTCGTGCCTAAGGAGAAGATCCCAGACCCGCACAAGCTGCAGATCTGGCTGAAGGTGAACGGGAAACTGAGGCAGGAAGGGGACACCTCCTCCATGATCTTCTCCATCCCTTACCTGATCAGCTACATCAGCCACGTGTTCCCTTTGGAAGAAGGGGACTTGATTCTCACCGGGTCTCCCAAAGGAGTGGGGTCGGTGGAGGCCAACGATGAGATCGAGGCGGGGATCAGGGACGTGGTGTCCGTGAGGTTCAAGGTGGCACAGCAGACACGGGGATCCTGATGAACAGAGCCAGCCTGGAGCCTGCCTGCCACCAGGACATTGGGGACATCGGGGACATCGGGGACATGACCATTCCACGGCCCCACGTGCCCAAGGGACTGCCACACACCAAAGGCACAGAACCCAGGAGCCCCAAAGGTGTTGGACTGACACAACCCCATTTCCATGGATGCTTCAGCAAACCCAAGAGTCCAGCCCAGCCTGGAGCAGGTGGAGCCCAGAAGCTCCAGATTCCAGAATTGAATTCCAAAACCATACCTGGGAACTGGCCATGGAGACATTGGGGTGGGGAATGGGGCTGGCTGTCCTTCTGTGTGTGCTTCCCTCCTGCTGATGCTTTGAGTTTTGCCTTAAAATATAAATTATTGCTCAAAACAATTCAAATTATGTAGGAGCTAAGGCTCTGCCACGCTGTGGCAAATCAAAGGTGTATGTGTGGATGTGCAACCCTAAATCAAGAATTGCAGCTTCACAAAGAGTTTCCTGTACAAGAGAAAGATGTTTGATTTTTTGGATTAGTTTTAGATTCCTTCTCTGCTTTTTCCAAACATACAAATTAAAGGAGGATGGCTTCTCCTCCCACTCCAAGGGGTGAAGGCAGCAGGAAGTGTGCCAGATGCTTGGCAGATTGATTTTTTCCTAAACTGAGCTTTAAATATTTTCTAAAAGAGAAATAATGCAAAAAAGATCAAGAATAAAGAAGCATATGGGTAAAGATCACCACCAAACTTGTCTTTTGACTGATTTCAATGTATTTTTAGTAAAACTATGACTGCAGCAGTTGCTGTTACCCAGTGCAGTGCAGCACTTGGAGTTTTAAGTATTTCCAGCTGCTAAAAGCCACGCTGGGTAACTTTCCCCAGTTCCCAACTCCAGCTGATCCAGCACTCCCCACCAGTTTGCATGACAGAGTTCTCTTTCAATTCAACAGAGCAAGTTGTAAAACATAATTTAAAAAATCCTCCCCATGCAAACATCAAAACTTGGATTTTCAAAGGTTCCACAGAACTGGCTCATTTCTAACAAAAACAGATGGATTTTGGTTTTTTTTTTTTACATAAGTGCAAAGCACCAAAGTTAAACACTTCCATTTATCAGAGCCAGATCTTAATAACTGCTAGGAAAAGCTTTGGTTTTAAAAGTGGGAAGTTTTACAGAGAAAAATCGTGTCTCCCAAAGAGAGGCAGCTCTGTGAGAGCAGCACAGTCCAGGGTGCTGCATACCACACTTAGAGAATTAAAGAATTTCTTTAGAATTTCTTCAGAATTAAAATAGATATTAGTGTGAACAGCTCTGGAAGAGGAAGGATGGAATTCAAGTGTGGGTTCTGTTTGCATTTCCTCCTGCCTGTCTCTGGCAGCAGCAGGGCATCATTTGCACTTTGGTCTCCAGCCCTGGGTATTGACAGAGTTGGGATTAAATTATTGGAAACATTCCCTTCAGAATGGGAATTGTTATGGCTGGAAAATGTTCAATTGTTTATTGTTACAAGAGGGATGCCGTGACCCAAGGCTGGCAGCGTTTTTGGGGTTTTTTATTCCCACCTACGAGAATCTGGGATTGCTTTCAGGAATTCCTGGTTCTGGGGTGGTTTTCTCTGTGCCACGTTGCTGTGAGGGGTGGGGAGGGCACCAGGAGGGTCTGAGTTCCCCAGGGTGTCCTGGCCTAACAAAAGCTTTGCCAGTGCAGGGCTGGAGGATCTCCTGTTTGCAACAGGCAGAGTCCCAACGTGTCAGAAGGTGAAAAAGTGACAAATACACCAGCAGGAAGGGGAAGCTATGGACAGGAATATATTAAAAATAGGGAAAAAAGTACATGGAGAAAGGCACAATAAACATACCTGAGTTCTTTAAATCCAGCTTTGGTCAACAGAGTCCTGCTTGCAGCCTCAGCTTGATTTTTACTCATCAGAGGTCGCTGCTGATTGATTACTCTGCTCTAATTAGGCTTAATCTGCCCAAAGAGAAGCAGCCCTGCTGTTGCTCACAGCTCCATGGTGCACCACAAACCCAGGCAGTGTTTCAAGGGAGGGTCTTTATTTCTTTAACACAAAAGCAGCAAAACGGTTAAAAACACAGAAGTTCAACAGATCTGTTTGACCTATTTGTTATTTCTGATTTTTTCAAAGATCCCAGCTGAGTGAGGAAACCTTCCCCTTGGAAAGGGTTGGATTTGGTAGAATTAACATTTAAGCTCAGCCCCAAGTACACTCACCCAAAATGTATGAACTCAGAAGCCCATTTAGAGGTAATGTGCACTCCTTTTTTACCATCAGAACACACTTGGCAAAATCCAACAGCAGCAGAATTCCATCTCTATCAGATGAAGGAAACCTTTCCTGGCATTTGTTAATAATTCCAGTCTGTTCCCAAAAAGCTCTGACTCGCCTCTACAGGATCTGCCAGTTTGCAGGAAAGAAGATTCACTTTTAATCCACTTCTCCAATTGGGTGATGAAGTAACCTGGAAAAAATAATTAAGGATCTTTGTTATCAGAGCACCTTGACAGAGATTATTTTCAGATGTCACACAGCATGTCTGACAGATTTATTTGCATTATTTCCTGTGTGAGTACACATTTCTGCCATATGCCTGTCACTGCTGAAGTCAAACACTTTCAATTTTGTCCTGAAAATAAGGACAGAGAAGGGGGAGATGGGAGATTAAAGGAAGAGTTTTGCCCAAAAGGACAAGTTTAAAAGTGAGAACCAGCCACTGTTTTGAATTAAACATTAAATACTAACTTTGAAGTAAATCTTGCTTCGTTCCAAGAGGAGTTGCCATTTCAGGGCAGTCCTCTGGTCTTCTCCCAGCATGAGGAATTCTTGGACCTGTTAACAGGACACTACAGAACACTTCAGCAGGTAATTAAAACATCTCCACAACAGAATGATGATTAAAAGATTGTCTTACATATTTTAATACATTTCTAAGCTGTATTGTTCTATTTTAACATAGTGCTGGGTGTGATAAGACAGTCACATTTTACCAGATAAATCACAGGGTGTTTGAAAATCAGAGTAGGGAATTTTCCAACTCAGAAAAGCAGAGTTCTGAACTGGGTTCACTCTTACACTGAACACAATTCCTGTAGGCATCACCCACCTATCCATCCATGCCATTTTTGTAATTCTTGCACACACACACACACACACACAGAATATTTTATATTTGTAATTCTCATCAGGCTCCAAGCTGAGCTCAGTCAGAGCTGCCCAATCCCCCCCTTACTGTGCAGCCCAGGGTTTCCTCAGCGACACAGTCAGACAGGTAACAGGAGTGCAGGGTCCCTGTGTGATCTGTCACATCCACCAGGATGTCAAAGCTGGCAAAGGTGGACTTGGCCTCTGGGGAGACATCGCTGCAGAAGGTGCAGGTGTTGGACCCTTCGTTCACGATGAACCGGCAGATTGAGCTGGAACACGAGCAGAGAATTCATGCAGATGTGCAATTTATTCTTCCTGAGACATTTTTCTAGACTGAGATTTCCCAAGAGACTTTGTCTATAAAAAACTTTTTCATCTCCTAAACTCATGAATCTGTCTGATACAAAGTGATCTTTCTTTTTCACTCTAGGACCACAAAGACTCCTCAACAAAAACCCACTCAAAGACTCCTCAACAAAAACTCCTCAACAGGAACCCACATGGCATCCTCCAGAGAAGTTTTATTTCTTCTCTGGGACGGGACTAAAATATTTCTCCATCTCATTTGGGTCTGGGAAAGGGGGACAGGCAGCTTTTAGCAGCCATTCCAAGCAGGCAGTTGCTCACCATCTGTTGCGCAGGACTCTGGACACGTTCTCGTCGATGTCCAGGGTGGAAATGTAGCCATAAATAATCCCATGGAGAGGCTCCAGCTTCCCCTCACTCTGCAGAGCTTTTTCTTTCAGCTGTTCCACTGTGTAGACATCCACTACAGCCTCCACTACAAGGTTAAAAGATGAGTGAAGTGTCTGAGCCAGCAGTGATTCAAAGAGCAACGGCAGAAATGGATGTAAAGGCAATAAAAAGGAGATTTAAAGCAGCAGAAAAGTCACCCCCCAAAAAAAAGTAAAACAAAAGGGAATTCAGATGAGGAATATATCTATTATTTAATCTTTGAATCCTCCAAAAGGAGTTTTTGACAAAAGCTTTTGCCCCCACTTTTCCATGCTGGTTCCAGACAGAAAGAACACACCAGACAGGCTGCGGCTGAGGAGACACAAAGATAAAATACGGGACAGCCCCAGCAAACCATCCAAACTTTCCAGGTTCAGCCAGGCTGGAGCTGAGTTTTGTTCCTCTGAGCACACAGGGCAGGAATCCTTTCAGCTGCACTATGAAATGGCACAGGTAAATCAAATCAAATGCTTACAGTTAATGGTTTCGTTTGCCAGCTCCTTCCCTGGGCTGGGCAGAGCTCCTGCCTGGGCACTCTCTTTGATGAAGCTGAAGAGAACATTTGCTTCTGCTGTTTCTGAAGATGCATTTTTAAAAGTTATCAGTATATGTTGCATGTAAAAATCACAGCATTTTTATATTTTACAAGTTTTTGTTCTGGTAGCACAGATACGTTGGAATTAGCCAAGATTTGCTTTTCTCTTTTTTATTTTAGCTCTAAGTCTTTTATGGAATAAATATATGAAGGCAAATAAAATTAAAATAAAATAAATTAAAATAAAATAAAAATAAAATAAAAATAAAAAATAATTTAAAATTAATAATAATAATTTTAAAATAAAAATTAAAATAAAAATTAAAAAATTTAAAAAGTAAAATAAAATAAAATAAAAAATAAAAATTAAATGAAAAATAAAAAATAATTAAAAAAATAATAAAAATAAAATAAAAAATAATAAAATAAAATAAATAAAATAAAAAATAAAATAAATAAATAAGTAAATAAAAAAATAAAATTTAAAAAAAATTTAAAAATTTTTTAAAATTAAAAAATTTAAAAAATTAAAAAATTAAAAAAATTTTAAAATTAAAAATAAATTTAAAAAATTAAAAAATAAAAAATTTTAAAATAAAAAAATAAAATAAAAATAAAATTTAAAAAATTTAAAAATTAAAAAATTTAAAAAATAAAAAAATTTAAAAAATATTTTAAAATATAAAAATAAAAAAATAAAAATAAAATAAAATTTTAAAAAAAATTAAAATAAAATAAAATTACAAGCCAAAGGCACTGGTCATCACATAGCAGACAAAAAGCAGAGAGCTTTGTGAGAAGCAGGCAGAAGAAATCACAGTTCCAAGAGATTAATTAATGCATTCTAGCCTAGAATAATTACTAAAGCAATATGACCAAAATTTGCTTTTAATTACTAAATTGCTAAATTTTTTTTTAATAATTACTAAATCACTAAAAGCAATCTCCTAATTACTAAAAGTAAATAAATACTTGAGCAGCTCTTACCTGGGTTAGTTGTAATGATGGTTTTGGATATCACAGTTGCAGTCATGCAGTTCCTAAATTTGTCAAAGTTGATTCTCACATCTGATGCAAAGATAACTGCACAAAACCAGCCCCGTGTTACTGGAGAATAAATATCACATGAAGAACTACACTGAAACCATAACCCAGAGTGTTTTACCTGTTTCTTGGGGGATCCAACTCTGTGCCAGCTGGATGGATTCATTATCCCAGCTAAATGAAACAAAAGTGGATGTATTAAAACATTTTGGAAACAGCACTCAAACTGTTTAGTACTGAACTATTAAATAATGCAGTTGTGATAAAATTGGCCAAAGGGGACGTGACTCCTTTGTGACACACATGGCACTGAAATTCCATCCAAACAGGGTAAAATAGAGATGGGTTTAAATGCAGAATATACCTGGGGTAATGCTGTATTTCAGCTTTCATCAGTCATTTCTAACTAAAGCAGATCCCAGTTACAGGAGCTGTTTGTGCTGGGCCAGGCTGATTGCTCAGATCCCCAGGCCAGATGTTCAGCACTTCCAACATTGGGATCTTTGTGGCTGGGGATGATGAGACTGGAGTGAGGTCAGAAGTATCCCTCAAAAATGGTAATTTCACGGCCTCTTGATAAAATCTCATTCAGCTCCTCCTAAATGTGGCTGCCAAGAGCACAGCCAAAGCACAGATTTGTTCTGGTGGGTTTTCTCCTTAATCCTTGGAAAAAGATTTAAGATATTTCCTTTTCATCTGATAGTGCTCAGCCACCTCTTCAGTGCTGGGCTCTGAAATACCCTGCCAGTGCCCAAATCCCAGCCCTGAGAGAGAACTGATGGAGGAGCTGCTCCAAAATATCCGTGGGCTGGAAGGGTTCACCCCAGAGATTGTTCTTTGGGGTTGGTGGGTATGAATTGTGTTAAACACCCCTGGTGATAACAGAGTTCCTGGCTCACTGCAGGGTTGGCTTTGCTTCCCCTGAGGGAACAAAGGTCACTGAAAGTCATTTTTTAACCACCAAGCAGAAATCCCAGGTTTTCCAATCCCCCTGCATGTGGAAAAGCCACAAGTTTATTGACCAAACTCTGGGCAGAATGCAAAGGTTCCTCTGTGAACCTTTTACAGCAGGGATGGGGTAGGGGGAATCGTGTTTGTAAACAGGACAGAGTTTGAAAAACACAGCCAAAGTCATATCAAAATGTTTCTGCATTATTTTAAATACTTCAAAACTATCTCAACCTATTTCCACTCTGCTTGGCTTTAAAAATGGATCGTGCTCTTCATTTTCCTGCCCTCCTGTTAATGCAAGAGATACAGCAGCCTTTGCAGCTGGTTTTAAATGCTATTTCCTGAATTAGCTCGAATGTCCACATTTAAAAAAAGGAATTATTTGGAACTGAGCTTCATTTTGCCATCCATGAGCCAGCAGGCTGTCAGCAAGCCATAAAACTACACAAGATATATAAGGCCACTCTAATGAATCTCTTTTTTATGTCTGTCTTCAGTGTACATTGCTGCCTCATCTCAGTTGCCTCCTAAATAACAATGTATTTCAATTAAATACAGGCTTCTAGTTAATTAATGTGTGTTATAGCTAATTGTTCTACCAGTGTTTGTGTTAATTTGTGTTTTTTAATGAATTAAAGAACATTTTACCATACTATTGGGAAAGACCTCTCTGTTTCATCGTAGAGCTTTACTTCACACCTCTGGCCTTTCCTTTTGTCTGAAGTCACGAAATACTTTGGCTCCCCAACCTTTAAGAAGAAAAAGAAAAGAAAACTTGTTCTCTATTCAGTGTTTAGGACAATAAAACTCATAACCTAGAAAATAAAAGGGTTAGAAAAGGGAAGAAAGACTGTAGACTACAAAAATTGGGATCGCTTAATTTTTTTCCTTCATTTTGTTGTTAAAAATCTCATCAAAGGGTGCGTGTGATTATTGTCACCCAGCTGCCAAACTGAGCAAACAGAGTCCTGGCCACTCTGAGGCCCAAAATCCACATTTATATGGATTTACAATGAAATTACTGATGGCAGAGCAGAGAAATGCTCCTCACTCACTGCCATCACAGCCCCAAATCCACATTTACACACATTTACAATGAATTATTGATATTAGAGCAGAGAAATGCTCCCCACTCACTGCCATCACAGCCCCAAATCCACATTTACACACATTTACAATGAATTACTCATATCAGAGCAGAGAAATGCTCCTCACTCACTGCCATCACAGCCCCAAATCCACATTTACACACATTTACAATGAAGTTACTCATGGCAGAGCAGAGAAATGCTCCTCACTCACTGCCATCACAGCCCCAAATCCACATTTACACACATTTACAATGAATTACTGATGGCAGAGCACAGAAATTCTCCTCACTCACTGCCATCACAGCCCCAAATCCACATTTACACACATTTACAATGAATTACTGATGGCAGAGCACAGAAATGCTCCTCACTCACTGCCATCACAGCTGCCAGCACGTTGAGGACTCTCCCATGGAGGCTTTGTCCATTTGCCACGATGTCCCCCAGGGAATAATAATCCTGAGGGTTTTTCACAGGCAGGTGCAGCAGAGTCAGGAGCCTGGTGTCGGTGTTGTAGCAGGGAGAGGTTTTGACCACCGAATGATTTTCACTGAGCAATAATTTGTAGGCACTAGAACAGAACAAATCCCGTGGATCAGCACTGCACTCACTGAGGTGTCAACAGTGTAAAATGTTAATTTAAGTCATATGAAAAAGCAACTTTATTCCATTATCGTTTTTCCCTAAAGGTACAAAAAATTCTTGTAGATTTTACTCAAAGAAGGAAATTTACTCTGTTTAGTAACAAAGAACAATTATTGTTTTATGACCTTCTATATATGAAATATATTCTGCTTTGAGATTTATTTAACCAGACATTGTTGAGTACAAGAGGAAGAAGCTACACAAGAGCACAGCTACACAGGAAGAAAACATCAAATATTTCTATCAATTTCATGTTGCTGGAAATTAAAGCAAATCTTAACTTTGATCTTTCTAGAAAGGAAAGCACTCCATGTTTTAAATTTACCTAGGAGTTACAGGGTTGAATTTTTCTTCTCTTTCTGCTTCCTTTGACTGAATTAAAGGATTTTCGATTGTAACTAAAATAAAGCATTGATAAGTAATGTTAGAAATTGATTATATGTACAATTATAGATATTTCTGTGTGTACACCCTGCAAGCTCACAAGTTTTACCCAAACAACCACGGGCAGCAAAATCTTTCTATGAATTTAAAAAGATAAAAGCACATCCTGTAAATAAATACAGGATTTTTGTTGTGGTTTTCTCAGCAATCATAGTCATATCTATAACTGAGGGAAGACAAACACCAAACTGCTTTACAGCTTATTTTTCATCATTTTTAAGACCTCAATAAAATGTAAGATTTGACATTGATTAACTGCAGGCCAGCTCTGAGCTGCTACACTCAGTGGGTTTCTTTTGTTGACATATTTACTGGGCTTGAGTCGAAATCCTTGGGATCTTGTTCCTCTCCTCTTTATACTGAACAGAACTGAACAATTTGTTTCCAATTAGGCTGTTTGTGAGTCCTCAGAGCAGAGCCACCAGCGCAACCCTGATTTCCATGCAAACAGAAACGTGGTGAGGATAATAAATAAAATAAATGAACTCACCACAGTCACCAACCCTGAAGCTTTCAGAGAGGGATCTGATGTACTCTTCTCTGCCCCAGGACTGGGCATTAATGAAGTAAGTTGGGGAATCACGAATGGTGAAACCGAAGGTGAATCTTTCAGTGCCAATGTCTGCAAAAAATAAACAGGGCTTTAGCAATTCCTCAGCACAGCTTGATTTCGAACTGGAATATGCGTATAAAAACCAGTATTTTGAGGTTTTCCTGGATTTTGGCGGGAATTCTCTCCCACTGGAGGCCAGCAGGTGGTGCAGGAACACGCTGGTGTTGGGGAATGAGCTGCAATTCCTGCTGCAGTTGTACCTGCCCACCCCGCACCTCACTCTGGGCACTGTGTAAACTCACAGATAAACACGGGAGGAGTGCAGGAGCTGTGGGAGGTGACACCCAGGGCCTGGCAAACACACAAAAGGAATAATTTCGTACACACAGCCCCAGTTCTGTAGGAGCTGTGCTGACCCACGGGTGACACCACCCCACTGATGTCCCAGGCTGCAGGCTCACTGCCCGGGGGGGTTCATTGAATAAAGCCAAGCATTCCCAGGGCTGTGGAAAATTCAGGATATCGCTGTCTGCAGCCTTGTCCTGCCTCATTCAGCTTCCCAGGATCACAGCATGAGGCAACAGATTGTTACTAAATTCTCAAGGAAAATGAGCAATCCCCTAAAGTCCCCTGATTGCACCTGGGTGGCACCAACGAGGACTTTCTCCTAAAATCTGACCTCTCCAGCAGCTCAGCAGGAGCAACAAATAACTGAGCCCTTCTCCTGGAGCTGCAATGGCTCTCCAGGGCTGGAGGTGCTTCCTGACAGTGTCTGTACCAACCCTGACTGTAAAGTTGTTATCTCAATTTCCAGTTAATGCTGTATTAACAACACACAATTCCCATTTGGTCCCAGATGAAGCTGTTGCTGCTCAGGGCAGAAATTGCTTGTGTCACTCCACAAGACACGTCCTCAGCATTTCTGTTTTAAGAGAGAACAAATATGAAGGCACCAGCTCCATTCCAGCAGTATTTGTGGAAGAGTGGGTTCATATTGGTTCCATCTTCAGAGCAGGAAACCCTTCCATGGCAGAGTTTTTCCAATTTCTAATGGATATGGTTTAGCCAAACCAATGCTGCTCTTTCATCTTGGTTCTCAAACAGACAAATCTTTTTTGGAGCATTTTTATTCTGTCCATTTTACACTGAGAAATCTGTTTATCATTTAAATATTGATTTCAGTCATCTCTGCCAAATTACACCGTTGAAGAAAATGAAGGAAAAAGAGTTTAAAGGCACTGTACTTTTTCGGTCTGGAAAGCTTCTGACATCTGTTTTCCCAATAACCACCCCGATTACATTCTGAAAAATAAAAAGATTATAGAGTACAAGATTAAATCCAGATGTAGATGATGAATTAGATTTCATGGAATTATACTCTGCTGATGATAATAAACATATTTCTGACTGGTAATCATTTTAATCTATTTATTCCACAGTACTGTATGAGCTAAGGAATAAACCATAAACACACAAGTTTACTTAAGGAAAAAATTGTGACTAATAAAAATATTAAAATAAATACATCTGGTTCTGTTTGTGAAGAAAATGAGAGGACAAAAGTTCACCCCAAACCTTCACAATTTTGGCTGTTCTACAGCAATCTCTCCTCAGGTAGGCAGCAGTGTTGTTGTTTCATGCTTTCTGCACAGGTCTCAGATCTCCTCAAATGCTCCATGGAAACAGGATTTATTTTACACTGAAGTGTCCAAGGTTTTCCTGGCTGTCAGCACCACGAGGCACACGTGTGCACCCACAGGAGCTTATCCTGGCCCCAGCCAAACAACCTAAATTTCCACAGGTGCCTCTCTCTTGCTGTCTTTAACTGACTCCAAGGGAGCTGAGGCAAGGAGCTTTTCTGCTGATTCAGACCAAAATCAATTTTATTCTGCCTTGCTAAATCTGTGTTTTTATTATGGAAAAAACATTCTGCTCTCAATTGGCAAACACAACTACTGAGAGTAAACACACCCATGTAGATATAGATATATTATTTATATATTTATCTATCTCTCTATAATATAATCTAACAGCTGTGTGGTGGGTTGTTGTTATTTTTCAGGTGGTCCTTGCAGTTTTGCAGTGCTTGTTTGGGATTTAGGAGGTCAGCAAGGAAAATCAGAGTGGGACAAGGGCCAGAAGAACAGACTGACAATGTGATGCTGCCAGGATCCTTCAAAACATCCCACATCAATTCCACTTCACAGAATCCTGGAATGGTTTGGGTTGGAGGGAGTTTAAAGTCCATTCAGTGCCATGCAATGGGCAGGGACATCTTCCACCATCCCAGGTTGCTCCAAGCCCTGTCCAGCCAGGCTTTGGATCCTCCCAGGGTTGTGGCAGCTCCTAAACACGAGCCCTTCTCGCAGCCCTGACTGTCCCATTCCAGCAGAATTCCAGAGCCGGGTGGGAAGGGCAGGGTTACAATCCAATAACCCACCCAGGATTCATTTTGTACCAATTCACAGAGCAGCGTGACCCGCCTGAATTCACTGCTACGATATCGACAAGCGCTCAAAAATCAGCTCTGCAATTTCCTTGGAATCGCTAGAGGGAGCACGGGAACTGCCTTATCCTGCAGGGATGGAAACACTCAGGGAGAGGCCACTTGTGTACAGCAGTGCAATATCCCCCTTCCACACTAACTGCGTCCACTGAGTCTGATTGGGATTTTGTTTTTCTATTTTGGGTTTTGTTTCTTAATTAAAAAAAAAAAAAATCTGTTAAATCACAGTGCAACATTCCCCATATCTCACCATCAGCCAAAAGAACTGACATTTAGGGTGAGTGCCTGCAGAAATAAGGCTGATTGTGCCTAATTGCTGATGTAAATATCCAATTTCTCAAAGAAATCTGCTGTAAATGTGTTCACCTCTCTGTCTCCAACACCGAGCCTGCACGGGGAGCTGGCAGAAGGAAGTGATCTGGCTGGAAACTATTTTGGACTGAGGAAGGGAGAAAAACTTCCAGAGATCCTTTCCTTGATCAGCTCATTGTGCAACTGCCCAAGCACTCATTTCCCCAAAAGAGGAGGGGAACACCCCCCCCCGTGGTGCTGTTTTGGCAGAGCACTGCTCCAGCCTGCTCAACCAACTCATGAACACACTGCAAGTGTTTACACTTGAATCTCTCTCACTTTTTAAAATAAACAGCAAACTCATAAACCGTGCCATTTTGATACTTCAAACTGTGTGTTCAGCTGTTTCAATGTCCTAACACAACACACACTGATCATTCTATCATAAATTATTATTTTAGAAAAATACTTTCCTTGCCGTGTGTCGCTAACTGCAATACTCAAGATTAGTTTTGTTTGGAAAATAAAAGCTTTTAACTGGGTTAGTGGATCATTATTTGGGAGGGACTGTGAATGACAGGTTCAATTAGCATTGCTGAAGATCAGTTTGGATCAATATGGCTCTAAGGGGATAGAAAACTTCTCTTAGATCATCCCTTTTCTGTGATTCCTCTTCCATTTGTTTGAAGTAAATGAGAAAAAAAAGAAAGTGCCATCCCAAATAAAAAACAGTGGGAATGGGGAAACTCCATGTTGTCATTCTTTGAAGGAACTTCCCTGGGGCAGGGGAAGGGGGATTCTGCCTCTCTGCTCAGGTGAGACCCCACCTGCAGAGCTGCCTCCAGCACAGGAAGGACTTGGAGCTGTTGGGGTGAGCCCAGAAGAGGCTTCAGAATGATTGGAAAGGCTGAAGGAATCGGGATTGCTCATCCTGGAAAAGAGAAGCTTTGGGGTGACCTAACTGCGGCCTTCCAGGGGCTGAAGGAGCTGACAAGAAACCTGGAGAGAGACTCTTTACAAGGCATGGAGTGACAGGACAAGGGGCAATGGCTGCAAACAGAGAGAGTGGGTTTAGGATACTGGGGAGAAATCCTTCCCTGTGAGGGTGGGCAGGCCCTGGCACCGATGCCCAGAGAAGCCCCTGGATCCCTGGAAGTGCCCAAGGCCAGGTTGGATGGAACAACCTGGGATGGTGGAAGGTGTTCCTGCCAATGTTAGGGGCATTTAAGCTCCCTTCCAACCCAAACCAGTCTGCAATTCTATGCAAACCCATTTTTTATCCCAAAGAAACAGAACCAACCCTGCCATGGAGCTATGAGATTCCAACCCTGCCTTCCTAAGGTGCCGTGAGAGACTGCTGAGGGCACAGATTATTGTGGCTGCATAATGCTGACTCTGTCATGTCTTTAATAATGTCCTCACTACTTCAGCATCCATTTAAAGTGCCACAAAGGAGCCTCTGATACATTGAATTGTCCGGTCAATATCTGTGCCTGTGGTACCCACAGGCTGTGGACAACAACAGCATCCATTTTCATTTTGCTGCTTTGCACACAAAGGAGGGAAGGTCCTTTCTACCCAACAATTGCACTAATGCTATCAGTACCTAAAGACACATCAATTACATAATTTTGCAGTAATGTAAGACAGTCAGATACAATTTCATCTGGGAACAAAAGGCTGTGAGACTTACAGGACGAGCAATGTTTGGATGCAGATCTGAAAGTGCAACAAAGTCCCGTGCTGGACGAGAATGAGCCATTCTTTATCTGAAACTTGAGGAAAACTGACTTAGATTTTGTAAAAATCCAAACAAATCACTTAAGACCATTCACAGTGAGGATAACAAGTTATTTTTTAACATAAATGTTTTGACCTAATAGCATCTGTTTTCAATAAGAGGCATTTCAAGCCATCTGAAGTAGACAATTCTTTTTTGTTTGGATCTGGCGATGGAAGTTATGAATTTTACTGTGACAGCTCTACCTAAGCTTCTCAAATAAAGGCCTGTAATTTTTATTTATTATTCATCATTAAATGACTCCATTAGCACCAGGCTCTGAAAAATATTTACCCTCCTTTTCTCTGGGAAGCCCAACTGAATTTAATGAGGCAGCTCATATATAAAAGGTAATTTATATGTGAGGAAAGAGAAGTGTTGGGTTGCAAAGCACCTTTAATTGAGGTTTTGGACTAAATATTAAACTACTTTAAACTATTCCTTCCTCAAAATAGAAAAGCTCTGAACTTATTAAAATAAAATTTGGGAAAACAAATTTTTTTCAGGCTGCCAACGTGGCATTTACTGCCCAGCCCTGAGAGCACCCAGGTTCTCTCTAGAGATACCAAAGTGGGGCCATGGGTGCTTTGTTAGACCCTCTGAATGCTTTTTATTATTTCATGGGTCCCTCAGACACATTTAGATACTTAACAAATAGTTGGCAGATTCTATTTTTTGTTGTAAAAGGAGCCATGGATTGTCCAAATCTTAATAACCTTTAATAGGAGAGAACTGCTGACATTTTTCTGAGGATGCCTGTTCAGTCTTTAGAACAAAATCCTGAATGGCTTTCACAGTCTTTATACCTGGAACCTCATGTGAGAATTGTTAACCATTTCATCAGGCATTAGGATAAAGGTCTGTTGAACTACAGAACAAATAAACCTACGTTTTAAAGAAAAATAAGCAGTTATCTGAGAACCAAGGGATTTTTCTAAAAGAGCATTTTACACTCTCAGAGAGAGACAGCCCAAATTTGCCTTACAGAAACCACTGAACAAATGGGACCCTCAAATCTCTCCCCATCCCATTAGATGGAAGAATTTATGTTTCCTTCTGTAGGAAAGGCACCTCAGCATCCCTCCAAGGCAGGGTAATATTCTGACCTCAGAAGAAGTTAAATATTGTTACCTGCTGTACCTCACACCAGCTGGATTGTGTCAAAGGAGCCAGCGCTGGAACACCTGTATCAGAGGAAGATTAAAATGGATTAAATGTAATTTAGGATTTTAAATGCAGCTTAGGATTTAATTAAGTGTCATTTAGGATTTTAAATGCTCCGGGTTCTGATAGCTGGAGCAGAGCTGCTCAGGGACCCCTCAGGAACCCCTCAACCCATCATGGACCCCTCAGCCCTCCTCACACACCCGCCATTCCCCTCAGGTGTCCCTCACATACCCTCCAACCTCCTCCTGTGCTCTTCAGCCCCTCAGGTGTCCCTCACACACTCTCCAACCTCCTCCTAGATTCTTCAGCCCCTCAGGTGTCCCTCACATACCTTCCAACCTTCTCCTGGGCTCTTCAGCCCTCCTCACACACCCACTATTCCCCTCAGGTGTCCCTCACATACCCTCCAACCTCTTCCTGGACTCTTCAGCCCCTCAGGTGTCCCCTCACATACCCTCCAACCTTCTGGGCTCTTCAGCCCCTCAGGTGTCCCTCACACATTCTCCAACCTCCTCCCGGGCTCTTCAGCCCCTCAGGTGTCCCTCACATACCCTCCCCAGCCTTCTCCTGTGCTCTTCAGCCCCTCAGGTGTCCCCTCACACACTCTCCAACCTCCTCCCGGGCTCTTCAGCCCCTCAGGTGTCCCTCACATATCCTTCAACCTCCTCCTGGGCTCTTCAGCCCCTCAGGTGTCCCCTCACACACTCTCCAACCTCCTCCTAGATTCTTCAGCCCCTCAGGTGTCCCCTCACATACCCTCCAACCTCCTCCTGGGCTCTTCAGCCCTCCTCACACACCCACTATTCCCCTCAGGTGTCCCTCACATACCTTCCAACCTCCTCTTCAGCTCTTCAGCCCCTCAGGTGCCCCTCACGCCCCTCAGTCGGTGAAGGAGACAAAATGGCGGGAAAAGCGCCCGGCTCCCTCAGGGCCGGCACAGGCTGAGGGGAGACGTTCTCCCATCCCAGGACCTTCAAAGGGATCTCCAGCCAGCCTGGACTCCCTGGGCTGGACGAGGTAACAACAGGGTTAGAGGGGATTTTGGGGTGGTAAATGAAGGTTCGATATATGAAAAAAATTCCTCCCTGTGAGGGTGGGGAGGGTGCCCAGAGAAGTTCTGGCTGCCCCTGGATCCCTGGAGTGTCCAAGGCCAGCTTGGAGCACCCTGGCATGGTGGAAGTTGTCCCTGCCCATGCATCTGTGGTTTTTAAGGTCTCTCCCAACCCAATCCTTTGATTCCATGACTTACCAGATCAGGAATTTAAAGTCCAGTCCAATCTACAAGAATAAATACACAACACATCAGCAAGACAAAGCAAATTGCACAAGTCTCTGGAAAAACCATTCCCTACTTTTTCTTTTTTAATAGGAAAAAAGTTGCAGCCTGTATTTTATAAATTAATCAAAATTTCTGGTTTAAAGATATTATTTGTATTGATTCTCACCCAATAGTCCTATATTTTCAGGCTCTGCAGAAGGCTGGCTTGAGCCATTTTCTCCATTTATACTGAATATAAAATTATATTTTATAAAATCAATACCCATCACTTCTGCATCATAAAAAACTTTACTCCTGATGAGTTATTTTATAACCCCAAGGTCGAGGCTATTGGAAGTTTTTAGCATAGCCTGACAAATTCTCTGGGTTGACTCTGTATTACAGGATCTTTCATTTCTTCAATTAAACAGCTGAAAACGGATCCCACCTGTGCTCTTGTATTTATTGTGTCACAAAAATCCACGAAAATTATCCCGTGCTGATGACAAACAGGATGCCAGGGAATTGACAGCCTGGGTGGGGTTTTTTTTCTTTTCAGGTCACCTTTTATATAGCATGATCCATGGATTTTGGTTTTGTAGGTTTGATGTCTAAATGGACTATGGCATTTTTTTCTTTTGGTTCTGTTGTTTTCATTATTTTAAGCTTATGAACAAACAGAAGATGAACCTGGTGATAGAATCCTGATCAAATAGGAAGGAGAACCTGAGCATTGGCTGGGAAATGCTGGCAAAGACACAAGTCTCATTCTTACAGCCATGACTGCAATGCAAAACAGGAAAAAAAATCCCTGAAATGAGACCTGTGGGTTATCCACTGCTGCAGAAGGTGAGGAATCAGGAGCACAGCCCAGGGGCTTGCAGGAGTTGAGCTGGTCCAGTATCTCAGCAAGGTTTTGGTGGGACACAAGCACCTGGTGCAGTGGAGCCTTGCAGAACCCACCGGGATCTCGTGCATGGGTAGGTTTCCATTTCCAGTGGGTTTTGCCCAGGTGGAGCTGCTTTTCTCCCACCGGCACAAAGGGCAGGTGAAACCCGACTCTGCCGTGTCCCCTCCAAGCCTTTGTTCCATTTCAAAGCCACCAGAACAAGGGTGCTGTTGTGTCTCTCCTCGGCTCCCCATAATCACGGGAGGGTTTGCTTTGTGGTCTGCTTCCACTCCTGTTTTCAATGTACATTTGGTGGGGGAAAAGAAAAAAAAGCTGCTTTTTACTTTCCCAGGATAGCTCCTGCTGGGAAGACGTTATCAGGGCCATCGTGACAGGATGCACAAAGGCAGGGGACAAAGTGAGACCGAGGTTCTTTCCCTCTGAGATGGCTGATTAGATGCTGAATTTCTGACTCGCAGAGACTGAGCCAAGGACTCGTTTGACGAGCATACCTGTCTCAGGTGACACTGTGAATTCTGCCATTCATACACCTCAGGGACAGCCAGGGACTTCTGTGGTTACTGCAAACAAATAACACCTTTTTTTGGCGTTTATAACCTACAAACGTCTAACCTCCCTTTATCCCACTGATTTGCAATGCCAGCTGATTCTCCCAGTCAGGAATTTTTAATACAAACAGTGGAGAGCATCTGCAAAAACAAATGTTATTCCACTTGTATCCTGCTTTACTCAAGCTTTCTTCCTCAGCTGACCTCACGGTGGTCTCAAAAAGCAATCAGCATCGTTATCTCCCTTTGACAGCTGGGAAAACAGAGGCCAGAGAAAGGCCAGGAGAGGTTTCCTAAAATCCATATGCCACACAGAGCCGGCCCCCGCGGGAGAGCAACAGCGTTAATTCAGTGTTTTTCTGATCTAGTGCTTGATCCCTGAAAGCTCCAAGTGATTTTAACTCTCCAGCACTTCAGCAGCACTTAGAGCTCTGCCTGTGATTGGCAGAGCCTTCCCATACACGGCTGCAAATTACCCAGTCCCCACTAATTAGGCCTTCGTGAATAGATTTATTTAAATTACCCTCCTTGGCATGGTCAAGGAGTGCAAATGCCATTTCGTAATTCACTTTAGCAATTTGTTAGTTACCATCAATACACTTTGCGTTCAGGGGAAGAAAGTCCAGCACCAGCAGGGACATTTCAGAAATCATTTCCAGAACCAGAGCAATATAAAAATATTTGCTCTGTGCCTTTTCCACTGCCCGCAGCGTTTACTGAGGGGGCTCATTGAATATTTATACATCCTTAGGACCCAAAGAACTGGTAAAATGGAGAGGGCAGACGTGTAATTTTATGTAATTGGCCTGACTGAATGCATTAAAAGCAGCAAATTATTGCAGGTACTCAGTGGATTTGGCTGATACCTGAACTGGCAGAGCCTCAGGAGTTCTTGAGGCAATGGACATCTTCAGCAGCAGCAATGCAGGTGATGATGCAGCCAACAGGTGCTCAGCGTGTGTTTAGGGATAATTAATCTAAATTTCTCCAAGTCTTTGTTCAGCTCTCACTCCAGCTTGGTTCTCCCCCATCCTGGTCTCCATCCCTGTGCTGTTTCAGTGGGATTTCCTCTCTCTGAGCGGCACCACCACCTGCAGCGTGGAAAAACACAACAACCCAGAGCCTTGTTGTAAAATGAACATGACCCATGGCTGGTTCCCACCTCATCCGGGCTAATTCTGCCTTCCTGGGGCCAGGGAAGATGCCAAGACCTGAGGCTGGTGTGTGCACGTGGCAGCAGCAGGAGCCTGCAGGGAGCTCAGACCCCAGTATGGGTGTGAGCAGACAGAACCAAGGGCTCTGCTGGGAGTGCCAACAGCTCTCTTTGTGCAAGAAAAGCTCAATTTCTGTCAAAAAACAGAAAAAAAGCTTTTTTTAAAGGTGTAAATCTTCCCATGGGCAGGGAGGGAATGGCATTCCCAGGGCTGCAGCCTGGCACGGCACCGCTCCTCTCCCTCCTGTGCCTGCTCATCATCGAGCTCAGTTCCTCGTGATCCCATCACTAATTTCAGTTCCTCGTGATCCCATCACTAATTAATCCCTCCTGCAGCAGTGGTGGAGCAGGAATGTCACGAAAAGGATGTGGCACAGCCTGGAGAGGAAGAGGAGCCATCAGCACCAGCTCCTGCACCAAAATCTGCTCTCCTCAGGTGCCAGGGCAGAGTGACAGCCCAATAGAAACACCACAGTGAAACCTGAGACCTGCTGGATCATCACCAAGCAGTTTATTTTCAGTGAATAATTAGCAAATAAACTTATCTCAGAACTAACCTGTGTTGTTTTCCTACCACAAAGGCAGAATAAGATGGCCATGTAGGAGCTCACTGCTTGAAAGCACTGGCACAAGGCTTTTTTCTTCAATTTTCTCACTTTTTTGAAGCTCAGGCTTTGATTGCCCAAGATTTAAAGCTCTCAGTCTGCTGTTTAACTTGACTGAGACTACAGAAATTTAAAATTCTTCTTTTTAGAGCCTTCAGGCTATGGAGAACAACTTTTCCTGCACATAATTCCAAAATAATGTGAGCTCAGTGAAATGACTTGGATTTTCATCACTTTCCCCAAGACCAGAATTTCCTCCCTCCCTCTCTGAGCAAACAAGTGATGAATATTTTCCAACAAAACATCATGAATTAAACACACAACAATTAAAAATAGTTTTAGTGACAGCTCCCTGACTCAGAGGAAGAATGCATTGAGGAGGGAAGAAAAGAAGATATTTAGCATTGTTGGCTGCTATTCAGACACTTCCAGCCATTCAGATCCATGAAAACAAACCCAAATTATATCTGGATTTCAGCTGGAGACATATGAGACTGAGCAGTACCAATTAGGACACACGGGATGAGCATCTCCCAGTGACAATACTGGGAAAAACCCTTCCAACCTCCAGTTGCACCAGTTTCCAACCAAGCCTAAAACATGAGCAGTTCACAAGGAGGAAAATTTAGGATATAATTCCCAAAGACATATGGGGGTGGCTGTAAAAGAAATCTGGGATCTTAGAGTAAATCAAATTTTTCCCTCACTGCCGAACTCAGTGAAGGGAGCACCAGAGAAATCCAAAGGGCCCATCCAAGCTAAACTTTGCAGCACAAATCCACCTTTGATCTCCTGGCTGAGAGTTTGGCCCCGGCCTGGTGGTGGCAGGGCTCCCACTGCCTCCGAGAGAGCCAGGACTGCATCCAGCCCTTCCGAGGGAATCGTGTGTCAACATTTCCACAGCCCTCCTGGCTGCCTGGCAGGCAGCTCGTTAGAAAACTCCTGCAGACCCACGCTGACATTTGGAGGGTTTATCCATTAGAAAAACAAAGGCTCCCCTCAAAGCCTATTCAAAGTGCAAAGGTAGGAGACTTGATCAAAACGGGACTGGATCACGGAATTCTCCCTTAAGAAAATGAACACTAGAGGTCAATCTAACAACTTGTCCCGGAAATATATATCCCTGGAATAAAATATTACAGACTGCTGCGTGCTGCACAGCTCTAACTACCTCCAGACCCAGTGGCTTGGCCCCGATCTAACAAGGGTTTCCTCTGTTCTTTGGGATTTGCTCTTGTCTCGCTCTCCATTAGCATTTCCTCTCTGGAGCTCTCCTGTATGGTCGCTGTCCCGGGGCTCTCTGATGCACTGAACTCCCTGTTTGTGGAAGGAAAGAGGGAATTGGCCTTGTGTGAGGAGGCTGGAGGCCACATGTGTCCCTGATGGAACTCCACTGGAGCTCCAGTTCCATTAGGGATCAGGGCAGGAGCAGAGGAGCAGCTGGCAACCCCTCAGGATCCCTTCTCATGCATAAATCCTGCAATGGTTTGGGTTGGAAGGGACCGTAAAACTCACAAAGTTCCACCCTTCCTGCCATGGGCAGGGACACCTCCCACTATCCCAGGTTGCCCCAAGCCCTGTCCAGCCTGGCCTTGGACACTTCCAGGGATGGGCAGCCACAGACCTGTGGTTTGAAAGAGGCAGCAGGGAACAGGGCTGGGATGCAAGGGATGGGTTTGGGACTTCCAGACTTCAGGTCTGATTCCCTTCCAATGCATCTCCCACCTAACAGCAGCGGAGTGACTTCATTCCTGCACCTCATGCTTTCCTCGTCTCATCTCCCATGCCCAGATTCTGGAGGACCTTGAGACTACAAACTCCCACAGACTATTTATACTTAAAACCAGTTTTAGTTGGGCTTTTTTTACTTTACCATTCCGAAATGCCCAATATTCCAATTCCAGTGAGTTTCTTCCTCCCCCTTCCCTGCTCTTACCACCAAAAATAAGACACAGCCCTGCCAGCCTGTTTGAGCCTCCCCATCACCACCTTCCTCTGCAAATCCCAAACTCCTCTCCACAAACCTCCTGCCTCTGACACACTCGATGGAGCACAGGAAGCTGCCTCCACTGGGAAAGCCAAGGGCAATCCAAGGCACAAAAGTCAAGCCAGATGAAAGCTCAGACCCAGCAGAGAGCGAGTTTAAGCACCAGATTTCTGCCGGGGAGTCACTCGTGTGCTGCTCCCCGCTGAAGTGGGGCCAAACTGAGGTTCTTTCTGCCCTCAGCCGGATCCTGCAACCCCGAGGAGCAACATTTATTCCCACCCAGGGGCTCTGTGCAGCGGGGCTGCCAAGCCCTGGCCCTGGCTGAGCTTTTCGTGAGTGAGCAGCTCCATATGGCAGTGCCGGCTCCTCACTCAGCAGCTCGCCTGCTGCCAGCTCCTCTCGGCGCAGCAGAAATGTTCCAGCTCCACCTTCGCATTACAATTACCTTTCCAAACCTGCCAGATGAATTCCTTAAAATTCTTCCAGGGAGTTTTCTTGCTGCCTGGATGAGCGCAGCGGTTCTGGCTGCAGCCAGCGATGCTTCCCTGGGGCTGCAGCCAAGTCATTCCCAGGTGGAAGAGTCTGCCAGGCCAAATGCAGAGGGTGCCCAGCTCCTCAGAGCCCAAGCACAGCCAGAGGCTGCCACAGAGGTGATGGAAATGCCTCATTTTAAAGCAAAAAAGCTGAAGCTTCTGCAGGGACACATCTCTGAGCCCTTCCCAGATGATGCAGGCACAGGAGAGATTTGGGAGGGGTGCAAGCATGGCTGGGACAGCAATGGATGCCTTGTGTCACTGGTGTGCATTAACACCTTCTCTTCAAGGCATAAAAACTGGGCAGAACTGAACAAAAAAACTCCATTTTTGGGGCACTTGATGCCTCACCTTGGCAGTTTTTCATCTATTAAAATGCACGAGATGCAATCCCTCAGCCACAGGAGTTGCCCTTCCCAGTACTCCCATTCATCCCCATCCCGTGGGAGGTGGTTCCCCCAAAAGCTGACTGCCCAGAGGCCCTTCCCAAGGACCAGCACAGCCCTCAGTGCCACCATCCAATGGCTCTGGGCACACAGCAAAGCCAGCAGTGACACCAAGGGGGTGACAGCCACACAAGTACCTCAAATGATGAGGCCTTAGCCCAGGTTCGCAGGGAGCCCACTTGCAGTTTATGGATCCATTCAGCCTCAGCCCTGCCACGGCACGTGCAGCTCCTGCCAAATCAATATCTGCGTCTTCCTGGTGAATAATTGTGTCAGTGGGACGTTAATGGGGCACAGTGCTTGTGGTGTTGAGGCTTGCTTTTTTTTTTGTCAACCAAGCAAAGTCATTCGTTTTCCTCCCCCTTCCCCCCCGCCGCCAGCCTTCCCAAATGCACAAAATGGGCTCCAGACCCACCTCCTACAAGGAAATGAGAACCAGCCTCAGAGGATCACCCAGCAAGAAGCCTCTGTTCGGAGATCTGACGCCTCTTCAAAGCCAGGGGAGCAAATGTGCTCCTACCTCCGCTGATTTATGAGGAACGGCTGCGTCACCGATGCGGGGGAAACGCTTAAACGCTACCAGAGGGACAGGAACGGAGCCCCGGCCGCCTGCTCTGAATAACCCCGCTCTTCAGGAGAGTTTGTTTTCATCTAATTACATCTCCATTGCGTTTTCAAGGAAAACAAACAACCTGGAGACTGCAGCACACACGCTGCTGGAGGTTTCCCTGCTGGAAGAAAATAAACACCAGGGTGGCACCGCTGATGGCAGGCGGGATGTGCCAAGGAGAACCAGCCAGCCTGGGACTGTGTCCCCACACACGAGGGGATGTGGGCAAAGCAGGTGGCTTCCCAGAAACAGCCACTGTCCCTCAGCTGGAGGCAGGAGCAAAGCCAGAGGCACCTGCACCCCAGGAAAGGCAAGGAGCAAGGTTTAAGTGAGGGGCACAGCCCAGGGGTGTTTTTTTTTCCCCTTCTCTTTCTGTGTTGAAAAATCCCGGGTGTAAATCGTTCTGTGCGTTTGGTTTTAATTTCTGCTGCTGCCCCACTGTTATTTATGCTCTTGAAATATAACAGCAGGCACATGGAGAGTGTGGTGATCATGAAATACAGCCCAGTGCCCAGAGTGTTTATCGACCAACGCAGTAAATAATTCCAACAAGCACAACTCACCCAAGAGAGCGGGGCCGTGGATGGAGGCTGCCCATCTGCCAGGGCCCTTCCAGGGCTGTCAGATCTGCTCCAGAAATGCTCTTTTCCATCTAAAATGAAGCCAAGAAAGCCAAGTGCAGCTCCCAGGTGGGTCCTGGTGGCAGCTGTGCCCTAGGCTGACAGGATGGTCGGTGCTGCAGGGACATCCCTGCAGACACCTGTGCCCACCACGGGATGCTCCCAGTTCATGTCAGGAGCACTTTAACAGAAAACAACTGCTCAGCTGCATCCAAGCTGGAGCAGAGGCACCCAAGGGACACAGACAAACCAGGGGCTGGACCTCCACAGCACCCTCAGCACTCCAGGACAGCCAGGAGGTCACTGCTTGAAATAAAAGCTCTCTGCACTGACCTGATTTGGTTTGATGGTTGAGGAGAAGGCAGCAGTAACAGCCCTGAGTAAGCAGTCACTCAATTAGCATAGGTAATGCCTGTGAAATTCATTCAACATCTGAATTCCTGATTTTTTTTCCAGTGGAAAGGCCAGAGGGGACTCTACATGATGCTTCCATACAGAGCTGGGTCTCTCAGCCATCCCAAGGATTTCCCTGGATGCTTTCCCTGCCCTGCAGCACAGAGAGCCCTGGAAAGCCCAGCACAAGGCTGAATAGATTTAATGCTGCTACACTGGGGCTCATTTATCTCCCCTCCGAGGTGAACCCACACCGTCCTCAAGGACAGGAGCTTAACAAGCAGAGAGGAAGATCTGAACCAGCTCTTGACCTGATCTCAATCACGCAGCTGCACTGAACCAAACGGGGCTGATTTATGCCAATGTCATGGCTCCAACTCATTCCCAGCTCCCTCTGCCCCCACCCCAGGCAGAGCTCATCCCACCAGCACCAGTTCTCCCAGTGCAGGGCCATGAAGGGACATCACCACTCAGATTCTATCCTGGGACACTCACACCAGGCACTGCACCACTGACATGGGCAGCATGAAGAGCCTCAGGGTAAAATAAATCCCCTCAGACAGGGCTGTGCTGCAGCAAACCCTGCCCTGGGTATCCCAGAGCTGCCCAGCCTTACAGGTTTAGGGGAGACCTCAGCACTGCAGAGCACCTGTGGGACTGACTGGAACTCACAGCCAGCTCCTCTGGGCTTTGCTGCCAGAATATCACTGCCCAGAGGGCATCAAAACCTTGCATCAAACCCAAAGTCAGCCACAAAGCCGGGCAGGGAGAAGACCCCGATCAGGGATCCCCATAAACGCTGCAGTGACACCCCCAGTGCTGCTGTGAGCTCTGGCCCTGCTGGTCCCAGTTCATCCCAGGGCAGCATTTCCGAGCAGGGTGGTGCCCAGTACAGCACAAAGGACACTTTCAGCATTTTACCCACGGGCAATCAGGATATCCCCACGGCCTCTCAGCAGGGAGCAGCTCCTTCAGTTTAGCTGGAGTCTGAGACACCCTGGAAATGAGGAATCCCCAAATCCAGGCAGCTTGAGCTCTGCCTCCAGCCAAGCCCCTCACTTTGCACTGCCTGCACACTCTTTTTACCTTCAGACACCCACTGACCCCATTTCCAGCTCCACCTGCTCCTTCCCATCTCCCAGGAGGCTCTCCCAGCCCCAAAGAGTTGTGACACCTTCCACTCCCTGCAAAACACCCCCGGGGCTGGGAGCACGAGTCACCCTCACACACCTGGAGCTGGCAGGATGGGGGGAGCACCCCCAGATCCTGAGCACAGCCACTCCACCTTGGCTCGGTCCCCACGCAGGAGCCGCTTGCCAAGTCCAGGCTTGGATCTAGCAACAGACTTTTGTGCTTTGGCTCATGGATCCTGCAAACAAGAGCTTTAATCACTGCTTGCTTTCATGAGCCCGGAGCCAAAATTGTCTTGTTAAGTACAGTAAGCGATCAGTACTCGCAGCACAGAACGTTTCAATGGCTGCTTGTGTGGGTAATTATTCCAGGCTTGCCTCTCTTCCCCTCTTGAGAAAAATTACAGAATGTGGAAATTATTGCGAAGCCTCTCCGGACTTGGAATGTTTTCCACCGGTTATTTCAGCCTGTGGCTGGATTTTGCTGCCTGCTTGTGCCCCTTGCTGAGGGGTGCCCATGCCTGGGCAGGCTGCTCCAGGATTTCAGGGATCACACATTCCACAGGCACAGAATAATCCCAACACCTGTCCTAAAGGTAACAGGAGGCTCAGCCTTGTCTCTCTGAGCACAGCACACATCAGCCAAGCCCAGCAAACATTGATTTAATTTGGTTTCCCCCCTCATTTTGCCTGTGCATCCCTAAATGGAAGCGTGGATCCGTGCTTGGGACCCCAGCTGTGCCATGGCCCCAGGCAGGAGCCTTTCCCTCCCAGCCCTCTCTAATATTACACTATTAAAGTTGCCTTTTGGCTTTTATTAGGATTCTTTTTTTTTTCCAGAGATAAAAGCAGGCTGTGGGAGCAGAGGGAGCCCCAGCAATATCCATGTCCTCAGAACTGACAGAGTGGGGAAGCTCAAGCTGGGACATGCAGAGGAGGAGGAGGAGGAGGATGGTGCTCAGCTGTGCATCCCTCAGCCCCAACTCAGATGAAGGGAGCAGGAGAGCAAACTGCAGGGATGTTCCAGTGGTCAGGGGATGCTCTTCTGAAAAAGGGGGAGCAAAACACTCTCAGCACACTTGGAGCTGGTTTTGCATCACCTCCTCCTCTGCAAGTGCAGCTGGAGGCTGAAATTCCAGCAGGAGGTTCCAGGCCCCAATAAATCCCCTGGTGAAATAGGGAAACAGGGACAGGACCCCATAGTCCCCATCCCACAGGCAGCTCTGCTCTTGCCTCCAAGAAAATTTGGTACGGGGCAATTCCAGCATGGGAAGGAGGAAGGAAAGGCTCTGGGAGGATTGGGGTGAGCAGTTAAAGCCAAAAGAGATGAGATAAAACCCCCAGGAAGTTTCAGCACAGCACAGCCTGTCCCCAGCTGGCAGGAGGGCAATGCTGTCACTCCAGAGCTCATTGCTGCAGGTCTGTTCCAGCAGGAGAAACAGGACAGGGGAAGTGTGGGTGCCCCACGGCACCGCCAGCACCCTGTCCCAGGAGCTCCTGCACTCCAGGTGGAGCTTTGCCCTCAGAGCTCCCCACAGCCAGGGCTGGTTCCTGTCACCAACACCCACCCCAGGGCTGGATCAGGCAGCTGAATCACCCCTGGATTCCCAATCCAGAGTTTGGGTGCTGGGTGTCACACGCTGTCCCTGCAGTCCCTGGTGGTGCCATGGGCACAAATCCCCCTCCAACTGCTCCAGGGACCAGAGAGCTGCACTAAACACCTTTGGGTGTGCAACCAGCACAGAAAAAAGCTTTTCCCCTGGGAGTGTGGAGGGCTCTCCTTGTCCTCTCCACAAGGCTTGGACCCATTTTTCCCTGCCCCATTTTTCCAAAGGGATGAGGGACCAGGACCCGTCACACACGCACAGGGCTGACAGGAAGGGAGTCACCCCCTCTAAACCACTCCAATATGGCAAGGCAATGTTAACCAGCTGGGAAAGCTCTTTAAAGACCCTTAATTAAAGGCTGGCTGTTGCACAGGCCCCTTTCCCATCCCCACCAGGAGTGTTTCCCAGTTTCCCGGCCTCTCTCCCGCTGCCCTCCATCCCTCACACTTTCCTTCCCTCTGGCATCTGCCAGCAGCATGCTGAGGCTGCCAGGGGGGGTCTTCAGCAATCAGCCATCAGATGGAAGTTTAAACTCGGAGTAAAAAGAAAAAAAGAAACGAGAAAATTCCCTCACTGATGATTTCCAGGCGTGGCTGGCAGAGCTGGCTGTGCCAGCCCAATCCTTCCTGCACCAGTACTCCCAGCCACAACGAGAGCAATGACAGATTTGTCTTTACAAACCAGCCATGGCTCTGCTGGTAGATAAACCAGCACTGAGGGATGAGAGAATCAATGAGAAGGATCCCATTGATGGATGGATGGAAAAGAAAATATTCGTCTTTACAAACAAACCATGGGTTTGCTGATAAATGAAATTGGATATTGAAAGATGAAAGAAACAATGGGGAAAAAAAATAAATCCCATAACAATTAAAAATTAGGGGGGTTATACATTAAAAGGGGAATTTAGGGTATTGGGCATTCCAGGAAGTCTGCACCTCCCAAGTGCCTCAGCCAATGGGGAAAGAGAGAGGGGAAAATTGGGATAAAAAGGAGGCTGGGTCCTCCAAAAATCTGAGAGACCCCAGGGGAAATGCCCCATGGCCTCTCACTTTATTCAAATAAAATAAAAAGACTCCTCTGTCTCCTTTTTGGACACAAACCTCTGGGTTTGTGGATTAATTTTCCTAAAATTAACGGGAAAAATGGGGCTGGCTCAGCCCTTACAGCTCCATTCTCTCCTCCAATACCAGCTGTGGCATCACCATGAGCCCCAAAGGCTGCAGCCATCCCCCTCCTCCTGCCCATTCCCTGGGGAAGGAGCAGTGCTGGCAGTGCCCCCTCCACCCCATACCCACGAGGGGTTCACAGTTAGAGCCTGGGGCTCCCCTCCTGCCAGGGGAATCCTGCCAGGAAGGCCCCAATTTATTTATTTTTCACATGATATAAATTAATTAATCGAGGCAACGCCTTGTTGTTTCAAATCAGAGCATAAATTTAGCATTTGCACACGATGGCTGCACACAACCACACTGCTGCAACCCCAAAACCAACAGGAATGATGCCCAACACCCCTGGCAGCAGCCCCCACTTACCAACCAGTGCCAGCTCCTGTTCCCTGAGCTGGGACAGCCTCTGCACCCGACAGGGCTGGGGGAAATCTTACAGGGCTGGGGGAAATCCTGCAGGGCTGGGGGAAATCCTACAGGGCTGAGGGAAATCTTACAGGGCTGGGGGAAATCTTGCAGGGCTGGGGGAAATCCTACAGGGAGGCTCCAGGGCCTCCTCCCAGCTTTTATAGCCCACAGGTGTCTGGCAGCACCAGCCTCACCTGGGGAAGGTTTGGGTACACACATGGGAATGGGAATGGGAATGGGAATGGGAATGGGAATGGGAATGGGGAAGGGGAAGGGGATGGGGATGGGAATGGAAATGGGGAATGGGAATGGGAATGGGCATTTCCAGGGAAGAACATGATTTTTTCCCTGTTACAGGTTACAAACTTTCAAGATGAAATGTGGGACTGAAAATCAGCCCTGCTGCTCTTCTTATCTCCAGACCCATGCAAAAACAGGGAAGTTTTAACTTCTTGCTTTTGGAGCTTTTTTTTTTCCCCTATTTTTGTTCTTTCCCTTCTGTCCTCCTAAATCTGGTATTACAGAAAAAAAAGGAGTAAATATAAAAATTTTGGAAAGCTCTTCCAGCCCTGCTCTTCCTGGCTTATGGAGTGGAACGGAGAGGGAGGCCCAGAGCACAGGAACCACAAAACTTTGGATAGCTGGATTTTCAAAACAAAACTGGGTCTAGAAATGGAAACTTCGGTTAACTGAGACAGGGATGAAAACTTCATTTCATACTTGGCTGCAAAGCTGGATCTTCATCATCCTCTTGCTCTGGCACTTCCCCAAATAACCTGGTGCTCCAGAGATATTTTTCCAGCTCACGAGCACGGGGTGTTTTGCCATCCTCCCTGAGCAGGCAGCTGCCCAAATTCCCTCTGTCCCAGAAAACAGCAGCACAGCTCAGCATCCTCTCGTTCTAACTTTATTCCCAGAGGTTTTGAGCAGGAAGATCCAGCAGTGACACCTGTCCCTGAGCCTCTGTGGGGGTTTCAGAGAGAAGGTGGAGCTGCCCCTGGATCCCTTGAAGTGTCCCAGGCCAGGTTGGAGAGGCTTGGAGCAGCCTGGGACAGTGGGAGGTGTCCCTGCCATGGCAGGGGTGGCACTGGGTGAGCTTTGAGGTGACCATTCCAGGATTCCACAACCCTGGAGGATGAAATGTCCCACTGGAGAAGCGCTCAGTGAGCGCTCGGAATTCCAAGGAATTTCTGCTCAAGCTGAGCCCTCCACCATACCCCAAGTGGGACAGGGCTGCTGTGTCACCATCCTGCACTGAAACACTTTCTTTGGGAGCACACCGCTCCACTGGAGCTCTTGAAAGCACCACAAACTCCGCCGAGGTGGATTTAAGCCTGCGCTTGGCTCAGCGATTTCATCCCCTTCCTACCAAAGCTGCTTTTATTGTCTTGATCTAATGAAGTGCAGACTTCACCTGGACAGAGCCATAAGTGGCTCCTCTCGGAGGCAATGAATACAAATACTTGACCTCGTGAGCTGCGGGGCAGCAATTAGTTTAAGCAGGGGGTTTGTGTAACACTTCAAAAGTCTTAATCCGTGCGGTCAGCCCTGGCACGGTATTTGCCAGAACCCATTGAGTGGCCTTAATGAGTCTGCAAAGCGAGCTTTCAATACATTTTGGGTCGCTTCAGATGCTTTAAATGGCATAGTCTATATGGTATTGTGAGGCTTTAGAAAGGGCCGGGCTTTAAAAAAGTATGGGTGCCTTTCACAGGGCAGACAGAAACCATCTTTAGAGCCGGGACCCTGAACGTTTTGCATATCAATATGGCTGGGGCTGAATGCAGTCACTCAGCTGAGAAATAGGATCACTATCAGCGTTTCCAGCCTTTCACAGGCACTTGGGAAACTTTAAAGCTCTTGCTGGAGAATAATTTGGTCGAATGTCGTGGCTGGAAACAAAACCTAAACAAGCAGAGCGCAGTCCATCACTGGAGCTGCCAGCCAGGCTGACAAGGGGCTCCAGCAGCTCCGACATCCCAGCCCCGCTGGGGCGGCGGCCGGGGGGTCACAGGCCTGGGGGGACAGAGATGGGGGACCCCAAATCACAGACCTGGGGGACAGAGATGAGGGACCCCCAAATCACAGACCTGGGGGACAGAGCCGGGGGATCCCAAATCACAGAGCTGGGGGACCCCAAATCACAGACCTGGGGGAGAGAGAGCTGGGGAACCCCCAAATCACAGACCTGAGGGAGACACAGCTGGGGGACCCCAAATCACTAACCTGGGGGACAGAGCTGGGGGACCCCAAATCACAGACCTGGGGGAGACACAGCTGGGGGACCCCAAATCACAGACCTTGGGGGACACAGCTGGGGGACTCCAAATCACTGACCTGGGGGACAGAGATGGGGGACCCCAAATCACAGACCTGGGGGAGAGAGATGGGGGACCCCAAATCACAGACCTCGGGGAGACACAGCTGGGGAACCCCCAAATCACAGACCTGGGGAACCCCAAATCACAGATCTGGGGAGACAGAGCTGGGGGACCCCCAATCACAGATCTGGGGGGACAGAACCGGGGGACCCCCAATCACAGACCTGCGGGGACAGAGCCAGGGGACCCCAAATCACAGACCTGGGGGACCCTGCACTGGGCATGGGGTGCTGAAGCCACTCTGCCTCTGTTGGTTGATGCCCAGGGGTCACAGACTGGGGGGGACACAGCCAGGGAACCCCCAAATCACAGACCTGGGGGAGACACAGCTGGGGAACCCCCAAATCACACTTGGGGGAGACACAGCTGGGGAACCCCAAATCACAGACCTGGGGGGACAGAGCTGGGGGACCCCCAATCACAGATCTGGGGAGACAGAACCGGGGGACCCCCAATCACAGACCTGTGGGGACACAGCCGGGGGACCCCCAAATCACAGACCTGGGGGGACCCAGAACTGGCCATGGGGTGCTGAAGCCACCCCACCCCTGTTGGTTGATGGCCAGAGGTCACAGACCAAGGGGGCACAGCCGGGGGACTCCAAATCACTGACCTGGGGGACCCTGCACTGGGCACAGGGTGCTGAAGCCACCCCATCTCTGTTGGTTGATGGCCAGGGGTCACAGACTGGGGGGGACACAGCCAGGAGACCCCAAATCACAGACCTTGGGGCACACAACCGGGGGACCCCGCACTGGGCACGGGGTGCTGAGCCCATCCCCACAAAAGCTGCACCACTCCGAGGATTTTGGGATTTCAGCCAGTCCCGGTTTCATCTCCTCTTGATTTTCCTTGGTGATTTCCTGCTCTGTGCCAGTCACAAACCCCCTGGGACTGTCACCTCCATGTCCCCCTCCACACAGACACCGGCAGCTGTTTGAATTTCCCTCCAGTGTCACCTCAAGCCTGTCCCTGCACGTGTCACCCATCCCGGGAATGAACAGGAACGTGTCCAACCTCACCTGCAGCCCAGAGCACAGGAAACAAACAACCTCACCTGCAGGGACACAAGGGAGCTGCCAGGACCCGGGAGCAGGGATAAAACACCGGGTGTGGGTGTGAGACCCCCCTGGAGCTGTGAGGAAAGGGGATGAGGCCCATTGTACATCCCAGAAGTGGCACCAACGTCGCCCTGGTTTTCAAAAGCCTTCTGATATTTACATTTTTTACACTAGGTTTTTAACATTCCTTCTTGGAAGAGGAGAAAATTGATAAACTATTGATGTGACCAATGTGGTTGACAGGTGGGATTTCATCCTCCAATCCGCTGTCACTTTGAAAAACCTACAAATTCCAGTTTTGTAAATAAAGTTTCCCTCTTTTGCCTTGGACATCTCAGCGTGTGAGTGTGTGTTCATTTCGTGCCCTAATGTGACACTCCTGCTTCCCTCACCGTGCCCAGGCAGCAGCAGCAGCCAGGGCAGGAGGCACTGGGATGCAGCTTTGGGATGCTGCACGATGGAAGAAACCACAGCCAAAGCACATTTACAAATAATGCGGGGCCTGAGGGCCCTCCAAAACTCATAATTGCCTCATTAAAGAGACAAATACAAGTCACTAATAAGATCTTAGAGGTTAATTAAATGTTTTCCTCATCTTTAATTAAGGGAAAAGTAGTTAGTGGAGATTAAAGTAATTTCTGCTGACCCTCATGGCTGCAGATTTGGAAAACTGTTGAGATTACTGAACTGAAAGGGCAGAGCTTGGGTGAATTGTGGGGAAGCTGGAATTTTCCTCCAAAGGGTTAGGAAGGCCCTGCTCTCCCTTGGGAACATGGGAAGGTGATCCACAACTCCCCCTCCCTAAGCCAGGGCCTGGCATTTATCCAGAGCTGCTGCTGCTCATTGTTGTGCTCAGCTGGGAAATTCCTACGGACTCTTTTCCGTGTACAAACCTCTCCAGGATTGGGGTTTGCTGCCCAGCCATCCCCTGGCCACCAGGGATTGTGTCACCCTCAGAGTTTGGTTCAGCAAAACCCCCCTGGCTGCTGCCCCAGAGGTTTCCAAAGGTTTTATTCCGGGTTTTATTCCCCACGCTCCCACCCGGAACGCTCGCAGTCAATGGAGATCAGCAAGGTTTATATGGAAGAATATTTAATCTGCTCAGGGAGGGGACAGGGCTCATCTGTGGTTTTATTCCTTAAATATTTCTCTCTACTCCAGAAAAGTCCATTTCTTGGCAGAAAAAGTCCGATATAAATTAGAACGAAGGGAGGAGGGTGCTGGTGCTGGTCACGGGCATCCCTGGGCCACGATGACCACGAGAATCCCTGGACAACAGTGACCACAAGAATCCCTGGACAACAGTGACCATGAGTGTCCCTGGACCACGATGACCACGGGCATCCTTGGACCATGATGACCATGAGTGTCCCTAGACAATGATGACCACAGGCATCTCTGGACAACAGTGACCATGAGCGTCCTTGGACCATGATGACCACGGGCATCCTTGGACAACAGTGACCACGAGCATCTCTGGACCATGATGACCACGAGCATCCCTGGACAGCAGTGACCATGAGCGTCCCTGGATCATGATGACCACGAGTATCTCTGGACCATGACGACCACGAGAATCCCTGGACAACAGTGACCATGAACACCCCTGGACCATGATGACCATGAGCATCCCTGGATCCAGATGACCACAGGCACCCTTGGACCACGATGACCATGAGTGTCCCTGGACCACGATGACCACACGCACCCTTGGACCATGATGACCATGAGTGTCCTTGGACCACGATGACCACAGGCACCCTTGGACCACGATGACCATGAGTGTCCCTGGACCATGATGACCACGAGCATCCCTGGATCCAGATGACCACAGGCACCCTTGGACCATGATGACAAGAATCCCTGGACAACAGTGACCATGAGTATCCCTGGATCCAGATGACCACGGGCACCCTTGGACCTCAATGACCACGAGCATCCCTGGACCGCAGTCCTGGCAGCCCCGGTGCCAGCCCGCCAGCGTGCCCTGGGGATGGGCTCAGTCCCACCCAAAATCCTGCCCTGTCATCTGATAAAACTTCATGTTGAAGGGTCTGTAGAACTCCCGCAGGCGCTGCACCACCTGCCCGTCGATTCTGGGGTGCGGCCGCCCCTTGGATTTCCCCAGGCAGCGGGGTCTGCTCCCCCCCTCCGGCTTCTTCAGGCAGGGAAAGCCCTTGGTCTCGTTAAAATAGAAATGTTTGTCCGTCACCACCCTCTGGAGCCCCAGGAAGTCCTGGACACGGCCCATCTCCCCGGCAGGGTCGCTGACCAGCCTCTCCCCGCTGACAAAGAGGAATTTGGAGAGCGGGAAGTACTGCAGCCAATTGTCCAGGTGCTTGGCGTAGATCCCGATCCTCACCGCGCTCCAGCTCGTGTCGATCAGTCCCGTGCTGAGGTTTTTGAAGGCCAGGGCCTGGAAGCTGGGGATGGAGGGGTTTTTGGAGAGGGTCTGCGTGTAGTCCGAGATGGCGCGGGTGACGGGGTTCCGCACCACCACGATCAGTTTGGTGTCCCGGGACATGTTGTGGATGCGCCGCGGGGCCTCCTTGGTGACAAAGTAGCTGGGGGTCTTCTCCATGGTGATCTGTCCCTCCAGGGTCCGTGGCATCAGGCTCCTGAGGAGAGAGAGGGACACGGTCAGGGCTCAGCTGCTCCCACTGAGGTCACAGCGGTGGGGAACAAACCCCCAAAACCCGGCCAGAAATGCTCAGGGGCTCCCCAGCCACGGCCATGTCGTAGTAGGATACAAAATAAGTTGACTCTAAACCATTTCTGCTGAAATCATATTGAATCTGTAATGTATTATTTAGAATAAATTCATGCTAAGAAATAAAAAATACAGTATATTTTTAAATGGAACTGAATGATGGGAAAGAGCAATACACACGGGAGGAATTCCTGCCTCAAAAGATGGTTATTCTGGAGGATTTTTCCATCCAGTGAAAACCCAAAAAATATACATTAATGATCAGATGAATATTTGTCACCAGAACAAGATATTCAAGGGGATTACCGTCCAACAGGATTCCAGAAATCAGAGTGTTTTGGGGGAAAAATCTCTTGTTAAAAGCACCACAAGAAAGGACATGCATTAATATGTGAAAAAGGGATGAGATCAACGAGAGGATCCCTCAAATTCTGAAAACATTTTAAAAATAAATGTGAAATTTATTATGCTGTGATATTTATTATGCTGTGAAATCAGCACCTGTGAACTGCCAGGGGTACAGAGCTGCCCCATCCCAGCTCACCCAGCACCGATCGCCTGGCCCGGCGCTGATTTCCTTTTTCCAATTTTACTTTGATTTTTTTAAAATAAATTCCTTTAATCATTAAATTGGCTGAATTCATTTATAACAATTCTATGATTCAGATGCCCATTTTCACTCTGCACCCCTGGTCACCTCCTCCTCCTCATCTTCATCCCATCCCGGGGGTGATGCCCGAGCTCCAGCTGGGAATGGAGATCCCACCAAGGCTCCCTCCTCCTCCTCCAGACAGGGAGCAGTTAAAGCCAGAAAAAAAAAAGACTGTTTCCTTTTCAAAAAGAAAGGCAGAAAAACCCCGAGGGCCCAGCCATTGTGCCGGCTAAAATTCACTGCTCTGATTGTTCCCTCGTGCACTTTAATGAGGCGTTAATTGCCGCAGAAATTACCCAGCCGTGTCACCCCGTGTGACAGGACGGGTCCTCCCTGCCACCAGCGCGGGCACCTGCCCCGCATCCTCCTCTTCCTCCTCCGAGAGGAATCACCAAATCCTGGGAATTTTTGGGAAGGAACCTCATGGATCATCCACTGCCACCCCCTGCCATGGGCAGCGACATCTTCCACCACCCCAGGGTGCTCCAAGCCCCATCCAGCCGCGGATTCTTTGGGAATTCCATCCCATCGCCTGGCGGGGAGCCGGGTCCCCAAGGCGGCTGGGGACGAGGACAGGGACCGGGACAAGGACGGGGACAGGGCCAGGGCTGTGCTGGGGGGATCCACAGCTCTGCCCGGCAGCAGCTGCTCCTTATGTAATAGGAAAAGTTTGAGGTTTGTGGGATTTTTTTTCCCCTGGACTCAGGAAAGAACATTTTATTAAAAGCATTTGCTGGGCCCCCACAGCTCCCTCCCCCCCGAACAAGAGGCAGATTTGTGGCTTTTCCCCCCCACCCATATTTTTATTTTAATTTTTATACAGTGCCAGCGTTTTTAGAGCCACCACCTATCCCTGGTGCCCTCACCTGGCAGCGCAGCCCCTCTGTTGGGCACCACTGGGATGCCCTTCAAGGATCCATAAATCCCAGTGGTTCCACCGCTTAGTTACAATGCAGTTAACAGAAGTTTTAAAATTAAAAAAAAATAAAATAAGTTTTAAACTAAAAGCCCAGGTAGGGCAGGTCCTCCTGTGGCTGTGATGGGTTCCACAGCTTAATTATGATTCAATTAACAGAAGCTTTAAAATATATATTAAAAAAATCAGTTTAAAAATAAATTTTAAAATAAAACCCGGGTTGGGCAGGTCCTCCCCTGGCTGTGATGGGTTCCACAGCTTAGTTACAATGCAGTTAACACAAGTTTTAAAATTAAAAAAATTAAAATAAGTTTAAAAATAAAAGCCGGGCTGGGCAGGTCCTCCCCTGGCTGTGATGGGTTCCACCCCTTAGTTACAATGCAGATAACAGAAGTTTTAAATTAATTTTAAAAAATAAAATAAGTTTAAAAATATGGTTTAAAATAAGAGCCGAGGTTGGGGAGGTCCTGCCCTGGCTGTGATGGGTTCCACAGCTTAGTTACAATGGAATTAACAGAAGTTTTAAAATTAAAAAAAAATAAAATAAGGTTTAAAAATAAAAGCCCGGGCTGGGCAGGTCCTCCCCTGGCTGTGATGGGTTCCACCCCTTAGTTACAATGCAGATAACAGAAGTTAATAAAATAAAATAAAATAAAATAAAATAAAATAAAATAAAATAAAATAAAATAAAATAAAATATTTAAACTAAAAGCCCGGGTTGGGCAGGTCCTACCCTGGCTCTGATGGGTTCCACCCCTTAATTACAATGCAATTAACAGAAATTTTAAAATTAAAAAAAGAGAACAGTTTAAAAATAAATTTTAAAATAAAAGCCTGGGTTGGGCAGGTCCTCCCGTGGCTGTGCTGGGTGTAGTCCCTGGGGTGCCCCATCCCAGGATATCCAGAATTTTCTAGGTTGTCCAAAATTCCCAGAATTTTATTGGATGGCCCAAATCCCAGAATTTTATTGGATCCCGCTGGGATCCAAGCATTAATTGTGCATCCCCTCCTCTTCCTCGGCAGCCCCAGCGTTTCCAGCTCCTCGCAGGATAATTAAAACATTTCACGTTTTCATTAACGCCCTAACACTTCCCCTAAATTACCCCGGTTAATTATTGATAACACCCAGCTCCCTCCAGATCTGGCTTCGACTGGCAAAGAGCGGAGGCGGCTTTGTTGTGCTCCCCTTTAGCCCAAACATCAGGAACTTTAATTAATTTACAGTTAATTCTTATTGACCTTAAGAGAGCACCGTGGGAATGCCCGGCAGTGCCTGCAGGTACAGGACACGGCACTGGGGAGGAATTGGGATTTCCAGAGGAGGGATAAAAACCCCTTTTACCTCTCTATTAAACTGATAATTGTTTGCTTTTAATTAATAAAACAGCTTGAGAGGAGGCGTCAGAGCAGGGGTTTGCTACGTGGAGACATTCAACACATGAAAATGCTTCCTGGGTTAAGGTAACACACCATAAATTACAGATAAAATGATAATTAAAATGCAGAACTGCATTAAAGAGTGATGAACAACCACGGCAGGCAGGGAATCAAAGCAAACTTCAAAAACTGGGCCAGCAAAACTTCCCAGAGTTAATTGGTTCGTGATTGCTGATGATTTTGGAGCTGAACTCATCCCAGCACCGAGATGGGAGATCAGGGGATGCACCCACAGGAGATAAACCCGACTCCAGCCCCAAACATCCCGGAGTTATCAGAGTTATCCCCCAGGGCAGCTCCAGGAGGAAAATTCAAAAATTCACTTCATCTCCAGCCCCAAACATCCCGGAGTTATCAGAGTTATCCCCCAGGGCAACTGCAGGAGGAAAATTCACTCCCAAGCATCCCAGAGTTCTCCCCCAGGGCAGCTCCAGGAGGAAAATTCACTTCATCTCCAGCCCCAAGCATCCCGGAGTTATTCCCCATTTTCCTCCAGGAGGAAAATTCACTCCGGCCCAGCCCGGGAACAGCAGGCAGGGATTCCACATGGAGCCAGCTCCAGTCTGGGCTGGGAGAGACACGGGGTGCCCAAAACCCTGGATCAGCCACAGGGGGAAGTGATGGGTGCTACGGGGTCAGGATGTTTGGGGTCAGGGTGCCATGGGGTCAGGGTGATGGGTGCCACAGGGTCAGGGTGATGGGTGCTATGGGGTCAGGATGATGGGTGCTGAGAGAGATGGATTGGGAGAGATGGATTGGGAGAGATGGACTGGGAGAGATGGACTGGGAGAGATGGACTGGGAATGAATAACTGGGAGGGATGAACTGGGAAGGCTGAGCTGGGAGAGGTGAACTGGGAAGGATGGACTGGGAAGGACGGACTGGGAGAAGTGAACTGGGAGGGATGAACGGGGAGGGATGAAGGATAAACTGGAAAGGATGGACGGGGAGGGATGAACTGGGAAGGCTGAGCTGGGAGAAGTGAACAGGGAAGGATGAACTGGGAGGGATGAAGTGGGAGGGATGAACTGGGAAGGACGGACTGGGAATGAATAACTGGGAGGGATGAACTGGGAGGGATGAAGTGGGAAGGATGAACTGGGAGAGATTAACTGGAAAGGATGGACTGGGAAAGTTGAACGGGGAGAGGTGAACTAGGAGGGTTGAACTGGAAAGGATGAACTGGGAGGGATGGACGGGGAGGGATGAAGGATGAATTGGAAAGGATGGACTGGGAAGGATTAACTGGAAAGGATGAACGGGGAGAGGTGAACTAGGAGGGCTGAACTGGGAAGGATGAAGGATGAACTGGGAGGGATGGACGGGGAAGGATGAAGTCCCCAGGCCGCCCGGGACCACACCAGCCCCGTTCTCTCCTTTCGATCCCGGTTACCGCGCTGTCCCCCCCGCCATCCCCGGCAGCTCCCGCCGGTGCCCCCCAGCCGGCAGAGCCCCCCCGGCGCTGCCCATCCCCGAGCTTCTCCATCATCCCTGATCCTTCCCCGATTCAAACCCGCGCAAATGAGGCCGCGGATCCCCAATCAAGCCTGGCCGGGAGCTAATTGGCTTTAAGCAGGGCGAGCTGAATATGCTAATGAGGCGGTAATGAGGCTGCGTGCGGAGCCCTGGGCTCCACCACGGGCTGCCCGAGCCGCGTCAATTAACAAACGGGCAGATAATTTATTAATGCTCCTTGGCGCCCCTCTGCCCTTTGCTCCTAATTACGGCTCGATACATGAAACAGCCGGGGGGGTTCGGCTGCTCCCAGCTGGAGCATCCCCGGGGGCTCCTCCTGCCCCCCAGGAGCTCCGGATTCCCCCCACGGCTGGGGGGTCTCCAGCCCGCACAAAACACCCCGGAGCTCCCCCACCGCCCCACCACGGGGGATGGGATCTCTGGGCTGTAATAAATGAATATTTAGAATTTATTTAGAATTTATTTAGAATTTATTTAGAATAAATTCGTGCTAAGGAATAAAAAAATACAGTATCTTTTTAAATAGGACTGAGTGACGGGAAAGAGTGGAGGGAGGAATTCCTGACTCAAAAGATGGTTATTCCCGAGGATTATTTTGTCTAGTGAGACCACAGAAATAAGAGCCCAAAAAAGAGCACCCAGGGACTCCTCCTGGAGCACCCAGGGACTCCTCCTGGAGCACCCAGGGACTCCTCCTGCCTGATGGGATCCAAAAAGAGCCCAGGGAATCTTTTTCCCTGGTGGAGTTTGAATAACTGTGAGTGAAAACGCAGTAAAGCCGTTGTTTGGGTGAAAACAGGTGAGAAACAGAACAGCTCCATGAATCCCCAAAAACCCCTCAGAAAATGAGGGCTGGCACGTGCCCAATGGTGTTTGGGGCACTGAATCCCCAAAAATCCCTCAGAAAATGGCGGCAGGCACATGCCCAGCTTGGTGGGGCACTGAATCCCCAAAAATCCCTCAGAAAGTGGGAGCTGGAAGCTGCCCAGCTTCGTGGGGCAGTGAATCCCCAAAAAACCCTTCAGAAAATGGGCACTGGAAGGTGCCCAATCATGATGGGGCGCTCAATACTCAAAAACCCTTCAGAACATGGGCTGGTACATTCCCAACCATGATGGGGCACTGAATTCCCAAAAACCCCTCAGAAAATTGACACTGGAAGGTGCCCAGCTTGGTGGGGCACTGAATCCCCAAAAATCCCTCAGAACACAGGAGCTGGCACATGCCCAACCATGATGGGGCACTCAATCCCCGAAATCCTTCAGAACACAGACTGGCACATGCCCAGCCATGTTTGGGTGCTGAATCCCCAAAAACCCCTCAGAAAATGGGGGCTGGAAGGTGCCCAGCTTGGTGGGGCAGTGAATCCCCAAAAATCCCTCAGCAAATTGACACTGGAAGGTGCCCAACCATGTTTGGGGCACTGAATCCCCAAAAACCCCTCGGAGAATTGACACTGGAAGGCGCCCAGCTTGGTGGGGCACTAAATCCCCAAAAACCCCTCAGAACACAGGAGCTGGCACATGCCCAACCATGTTTGGGGTGCTGAATCCTTAAAACCCCTCAGAAAATTGACACTGGAAGGTGCCCAAACATGATGGGGCACTGAATCCCCAAAAACCCTTCAGAACATGGGGGCTGGCACGTGCCCAACCATGATGGGGCACTCAATCCCCGAAATCCTTCAGAACACAGACTGGCACATGCCCAGCCATGTTTGGGGCACTGAATCCCCAAATATCCCTCCGAGAATGGGCACTGGAAGGTGCCCAATCATGATAGGGCGCTGAATCCCCAAAAACCCTTCAGAAAATGGAGGGTGGCACGTGCCCAACCATGTTTGGGGCACTGAATCCCCAAAAACCCCTCAGAGAATTGGCACTGGAAGCTGCCCAGCTTGGTGGGGCACTAAATCCCCAAAAAACCCTTCAGAAAATGGAGTGTGGCACATGTCCAACCATGTTTGGGGCACTGAATCCCCAAAACCCCTCAGAACACAGGAGCTGGCACATGCCCAGCCATGTTTGGGGCACTGAATCCCCAAAAATCCCTCAGAAAATGGGGACTGGAAGGTGCCCAGCTTGGTGGGGCACTGAATCCCCAAAAATCCCTCAGAGAATTGACACTGGAAGGCGCCCAGCTTGGTGGGGCACTGAATCCCCAAAAACCCTTCAGAAAATGGGGGCTGGCACGTGCCCAACCATGATGGGGCACTCAATCCCAAAACCCCTCAGGACCCGGGGGCTGGGGGCTGGCACGTGCCCATCCTGGTGTCCCCCCGGGCTGGGGCTGGTGCCCGGTGGGGACAGCGCTGCCGGGGGCACTCACAGCTCCCCATCCCCCTGGAACGCAGCCCCTCCCGCAGCAGCAATCGGGAAAATCGGGAATCTCCTCTCCCGAGCGTCCCTTTGACTCCCGGCTCGGGCTCAGCCTGTGGCAGGTGTCCTGCCTGTGACCCGGGTCAAGCGAGGGCTCTGATCTCCAAATGACCCTTCCCAGCAGTGCCCGTGTGTCCCCAAGCTCAAACAGCTTGCAGATGAAGGAGCAACAGACTGGAGATGATTTATTCAGGAATTAAAGGTTCAGTACCCCTTTTAAAGGCTGCGCCTCGGCGCTGTCAGCCTTCATTGCACACAATTAAAGGCCTTGGCTGCCCCAGCCCCCGCCGCTGCCTTCCAGGGGAAGGAAATCAAACAAAACCAAACCCCCGCCCCCCGCCAAGCCCCAGGCCCGGGGGGGCTCTGCGGAAGGATTCGGGAATTCGGGGCAGGAGCAGCCCTGGGAAGCTCCGGGCTCTGCTCGGGGTGGGGGATGGAGCTCGGGGATGCAGGAGGGGCTGGTCGGGCTTGGAGCCCTGGAGGCTGCCGGGGCAAAGGGTGTTCCTGCAGCTGGGGCTGCTCCGGAGAGGATTTATCCCTGCTCCTGGTTATCCTGCTCCTGGTTATCCCTGCTGGTTATCCCTCATCCTGGTTATTCCTCCTGGTTATCCCTGCTGGTTATCCCTCATCCTGGTTATCCCTCATCCTGGTTATCCTCCATCCTGGTTATCCCTCATCCTGGTTATCCCTGCTCCTGGTTATCCCTGCTGGTTATCCTGCTCCTGGTTATCCCTCATCCTGGTTATCCCTCATCCTGGTTATCCTTCATCCTGGTTATCGTTCATCCTGGTTATCCTGCTCCTGGTTATCCCTGCTCCTGGTTATCCCTCATCCTGGTTATCCCTCATCCTGGTTATCCCTCATCCTAGTTATCCCTGCTCCTGGTTATCCTCCATCCTGGTTATCCCTCATCCTGGTTATCCCCCATCCTGGTTATCCCTGCTCCTGGTTATCCTTCACCCTGGTTATCCTCCATCCTGGTTATCCCTGCTCCTGGTTGTCCTTCATCCTGGTTATCCCCCACCCTGGTTGTCCCTCCTGGTTATCCTTCATCCTGGTTATACCTTCTGGTTATCCCTACTCCTGGTTATCCCTGCTCACAGTTATCCCTCTTCCTTTTAATTCCTCCACCTGGTTATCCCTTCTCATTATCCTTCATCCTGGTTATCCCTGCTCCTGGTTATCCCTCATCCTGGTTATCTCTCCTCCTCTTTATTTTTCCTCCCGGTTATCCCTCATCCCAGTTATCCCCCCTCCTGGTTAACCCTTCTCCTTTTTATCACTCCTCCTGTTTTATCCCTCTGGAGCAAACTCGACCCCTCCAGCACCTCCCGGGCACTGAAGGCGCTGCCAACTCCAGCCGAATTCCAAACCAAGCTCCAATTTCCCTCTCCCACCTGGGCGGGGAGTTCGGAATAAACCCGGCACGGTGGCCGGGATGAATTCCTTTCCTTTCCTTTCCTTTCCTTTCCTTTCCTTTCCTTTCCTTTCCTTTCCTTTCCTTTCCTTTCCTTTCCTTTCCTTTCCTTTCCTTTCCTTCCCTTCCCTTCCCTTCCCTTCCCTTCCCTTCCCTTCCCTTCCCTTCCCTTCCCTTCCCTTCCCTTCCCTTCCCTTCCCTTCCCTTCCCTTCCCTTCCCTTCCCTTCCCTTCCCTTCCCTTCCCTTCCCTTCCCTTCCCTTCCCTTCCCTTCCCTTCCCTTCCCTTCCCTTCCCTTCCCTTCCCTTCCCTTCCCTTCCCTTCCCTTCCCGCGGGGAGCGGCTCCCGCGGGCTGGAGCAGCAGGAATTCAATAAAAAACTTCCTTCCCTTTTGGAAAGAAAAGGAAACAATCCTTGGGCAGCAGCAGCAGCGGCAGCAGCGCTGGGATAATCCCTTTCCAAGGCAGTAAATTTCCCTGCAGCTCCCCTGGAAAGTAATCCGGGGGATTATTGCACCTTTCAGCGCGGGCGGCCTTTAAAACCCGGCTCTCCCCTCCGGTGCTTTATGACCTGACCCCTGTCTGAGCCGGGGAAACACAAATTTCCCTGCCCTGAAGCTGCCGTGCAGACGCCGGTGACAGATTTTATCCCCCTGGTGACCGGGATCCTTGGGAGCGCCGATAAATAACGAGGAATTGCTCTTGGAGCTGCTGGGGAGGGAAGGGGACTCTGCTAACCCTGATTATCCCAAGGTTTCTTTAAAAAAAAAAAATCAGAATTAAAAAATAAAAAATTCGAGACCGCTCTAAAGCCCTCGTTTTTAATTACAAATTAAAAATTACACTCGTTAGTTGTCACTGAATTATCCCTGACAGCAACAGGCTGGTCCTGCCTGGTTTCCCACCTTGAGGGAGGAGAGCACAGGAAAGGTGGAAAAAGGACACAAAAATCCTTGGGGTTTTCAGGTTTGTAGCTACACAGACAGCAGGAATTGGAATTTCACTTCCTGATGCTTGGCTGAGCAGAGGGAGGAGGAAGGGAGAGGTACCCACAGAATTCCAGCCCATCCTGCCCATCCAGGGGATTTATTCTGGAATAAATCTGGGGGGTTTCTTCTAATCCAGCCCATCCCAGGGGATTTATTCTGGAGATTTAATTCTGGAATAAACCTGAGGGGTTTATTCATGGGATAAATCTGGGGAATTTCTTCTAATTCTGGAGGGGCACCCGCAGAATTCCAGCCCATCCTGAGAATCCTGGGGGATTTATTCTGGAATAAATCTGGGGGATTCTGGAAAGGCATCTCGCAGAATTCCAGCCCATCCCAGTTGATTTATTCTGAAATAAATTTGGGGGGTTTATTCTAATTCTGGAGGGGCACCTTGCAGAATTCCAGCCCATCCTGCCAATCCCAGGGGATTTATTCTGGAGATTTAATTCTGGAATAAATCTGGGAGATTTCTTCTAATTCTGGAGGGGCACCTGCAGAATTCCAGCCCATCCTGCCCATCCTGGGGGGTTTATTCCAGAGATTTAATTCTGCAATAAACCTGGGGGATTCTGGAGAGGCACCTCACACAATTCCAGCCTATCCTGGTTGATTTATTCTGGGATAAATCTGGGGGGTTTATCCTGATTCTGGAGGGGCACCTTGCAGAATTCCAGCCCATCCTGCCCATCCCAGGGGATTTATTCTGGAGATTTAATTCTGGAGATTTAATTCTGAAATAAATTTGGGGGGTTTATTCTAATTCTGGAGGGGCACCTTACAGAATTCCAGCCCATCCCAGGGGATTTTTCTGGAGATTTAATTCTGGAGATTTGATTCTGGAATTGAATCTTGGGAATTTCTTCTAATTCTGGAGGGGCACCTCGCAGAATTCCAGCCCATTCCAGCCCAGCCCTGCTGCAGGGAGGGAGGGAGGGAGGGAGGGAGGGAGGGAGGGAGGAAGGGAGGAAGGGAGGGAGGGAGGAAGGAAGGAAGGAAGGAAGGAAGGAAGGAAGGAAGGAAGGAAGGAAGGAAGGAAGGAAGGAAGGAAGGAAGGAAGGAAGGAAGGAAGGAAGGAAGGAAGGAAGGAAGGAAGGAAGGAAGGACTGCTGGGATTTGCTCAGCAGCTGCTGACGAGGCCCCGGACCAGTCCCCAGAGCCATGAATAATTTCAGGGTGTTGGTGGTGATTTGATCTCGGATGGGGCAGCAGGGAAGGGGCAGCCGGGCTCTCCAGATGGTGGCAGGGCTGGCTGTCCCCTGGCTGTCCCCAGGCTGTCCCCTGGCTGTCCCCTGGCTGTCCCTGGCTGTCCCCTGGCTGTTCCCTGGTCCTGCTCCTCACCCTCCTCCTGCACAGCCAGGGGTGGAAGGAGGATGGGACTCCCCAAAAACTTTTGGGGAATAGAAAAGATCCTCCCAGCCTCACCACTCCATGGGCTGATCCATGCCTGCATCTCATGGAACCTTCTGGAAAAAACCCTTTCCCAGGAGCTGATCCATGCCTGCATCTCATGGAAGCTTCTGGAAAAAAAACCCTTTCCCAGGAGCTGATCCATGCCTGCATCTCATGGAACCTTCTGGAAAAAACCCTTTCCCAGGAGCTGATCCATGCCTGCATCCCATGGAAGCTTCTGGAAAAAAACCCTTTCCCAGTCTGGCTCTGCCCTGCTGAACCAGCACCAAGCCCTGCTTGAAACTATTATAAATAGTTATAAATAAATATAAATATATAATACATAATATAGAAATATATATATTTATATTATAGGTAATATATATTAGATTAATATATAAATGTAGTAATATAAAATATATTTTAATATAGAGTATACAGATATAATTTATAGTTATATATAAATATAAATATAGAAATATAATTTTATTAGAAATATATATTATATATAAATATATAAATATATAAATATATAAATATATATTATATATAAATATATAAATACTGTTGGCTTTTCTCAAGTGTTAAGATAAATCCTACATGTATAATGTTAAAGTGATTTTTCCATATAAATATAGTTTTTATTTCTGCTATTAGCAAAAATTAAGCATAGTAGTTAATACAGTATGTTTAAATATTAGTTTAGTGTAGTATGTTTACATAATTAATAGTAAATGTAGTCTGTTTAAATAATAGTTTAGTATAGTATGTTTAAATAATTAATAATGTATTATGTTTAAACTGCTTAGCTGGAATAAGCTCCAGTGAACACACAATGAAGACCCTGCTATGGCAGGCCAATATTAACACCTGCTGTCTGTACAAAGTACAGGCCAAAGCTTAAACTAGGAGTGATAATGGAGATTAATTAAAACCACGACTAAAAACTGAGCCAGAGCCTAGCTCTGCCCTGCTCCCCCTCCTTCCATTCCAGCCCTGGAGTCACAGAGTGTCCCCAGCACCAAACCCCTGGTTGGGGACACTCTGTGCCCCAAACACCAAATCCCAATTTTGGGAACATCCTGTGACCCCTAGAACCAAATCCCTGTTTGGGGACATTCTGTGACCCCTAGAACCAAATCCCAATTTTGGGAACACCCTGTGATCCCCAAACCAAACCCCTGGTTGGGGACATGCTGTAATCTCAACACCAAATCCCTTTTTGGGGACATCCTGTGACCCCTAGAACCAAATCCCTGTTTGGGGACATCCTGTGACCCCTAGAACCAAATCCCTGTTTGGGGACACCCTGTAACCCCCAAAACCAAACCTCTGGTTGGGGACACCCTGTGCCCCTCAGAATCAAATCCCTGTTTGGGGACATGCTGTAACCTTAACACCAAATCTCTCTTTGGGGACACACTGTGACTCTAACACCAAATCCCTGTTTGGGGACACACTGTGCCCCAAACACCAAATTCCAATTTTGGGAACACCCTGTGATCCCCAAACCAAACCCCTGGTTGGGGACATGCTGTAATCTCAACACCAAATCCCTGTTTGGGGACACCCTGTGCCCCCAGCACCAAATCTCTCTTTGGGGACACACTGTGACTCTAACACCAAATCTCTGTTTGGAGCCATGCTGTGCCCCAAACACCAAATCCCAGTTTTGGGAACACCCTGTGACCCCCAAAACCAAACCCCTGGTTGGGGACATGCTGTAACCTCAACACCAAATCCCTTTTTGGGGACATCCTGTGCCCCCAGCACCAAATCCCAATTTTGGGAACATCCTGTGACCCCTAGAACCAAATCCCTCTTTGGGGACACCCTGTGCCCCAAATACCAAATCCCTTTTTGGGGACATCCTGTGACCCCAACACCAAATTCCTGTTTGGGGACACACTGTGACCCCAGCACCAAACCCTCTGTCCTGGGGTTCCCAGGCTTAATGTCACCCCAAATCCCCTGTCCTGGGGCTCACAGGATAAATGTCACCCTAAACCTTCTATCCTGGGGCTCCCAAGAGTAAATATCACCCCAAAACGTCTGTCCTGGGGTTCCCAGGCTAAATATCACCCCAAACCCCCTGTCCTGGGGTTCCCAGGGTGAATGTCACCCCAAACCCCCTGTCCTGGGGCTCCCAGGGTAAATGTCACCCCAAATCCCCTGTCCTGGGGCTCACAGGATAAATGTCACCCTAAACCTTCTATCCTGGGGCTCCCAAGAGTAAATATCACCCCAAAACGTCTGTCCTGGGGTTCCCAGGCTAAATATCACCCCAAACCCCCTGTCCTGGGGTTCCCAGGGTGAATGTCACCCCAAACCCCCTGTCCTGGGGCTCCCAGGGTAAATGTCACCCCAAATCCCCTGTCCTGGGGCTCACAGGATAAATGTCACCCTAAACCTTCTATCCTGGGGCTCCCAAGAGTAAATATCACCCCAAACCCCCTGTCCTGGGGCTCCCAGGGTAAATATCACCCCAAACTCCCTGTCCTGGCCAGCATCCCCCTTGTCCCCCCAGAGCAGTTCTGGCTCTCACAGACACACCCCACAGTCCCAACTGAGGGTGGCTCCAGGCTGGAGCAGCTCCTGTGTCCCCTCTCCTCCCAAACCCCAGATTTTTTTTGGTTTGGGGATTTTTTGGGATTTTTTTGGTGTTTGTCCCAGGCCCAATGCTGTCACACTGGTTGGGATGGAAAGGAAAACGCGTCCAGTTTTCCACAGAAACAACAAAAATTCCCCATCTGTGTCAGATTTGTAATCCAGCCTGAGGGAAGATGGGAAACAAATTTAGCTCTTTTTTTTTTCTCTTTACTATCAGCAAAAGCCTCATTTCCTGGCCAGGAGCTTCACCCACAGCATGGCAGGGATGGGAGCCACCATTCCCAAACTTCTCCGTGCTGTCCCATCCAGCTCCAGGAGCCAGGAGAAGGGAACTGGGAAAGGATCCCTGGCATGGAAAAAATGGTTCTGATCACCACCAACCTGCTCAGCCACCCCCAGGGATCCCTGCAGCCTCCACAGGTGAGGGAGAAGCCCCACAAATCCAGCCAAGCCTGAACCACGAGGTTTGGGAGTGCTGGGGATGCTGTGGGATCCTCTCCCCCCTCACACCAGGCTCAGGAAATCCCACACTGAGGAGGGAGCCAGGATGGATTACGCACTTTGCTGCAAAAAAAAAAGAGGAAAGCTGTTCCTCCAGCTGTGGAAAAAGGGGATGTGGGGAGGTTGGAAGGGTCAGGAATGTCCCAGGAGGGGCTGGATGAGGTTTGGAGCAGCCTGGGATGGTGGAAGGTGTCCCTGCACTTTAAGGTTTTAAGGTTTTAATGTTCCTGTGCCCCAAACCAGTCTGGAATTCCAGGATTTTGATGTTTCTGTAGCTTCCCAATCCATGGGCAGCTCAGGTGATGAAAATGAGGTTTTTATCCATCCTGTCAGAGCTCCCTCCCTCCCTCCCTCCAGCAGGAACCACTGGGAATTCTCTAACAAAACACTTAATTTTTTTTTTCCATTGGAAAAGCTTCAGTTTGTGGCCACTGGAGCCGTTTGTGGGCAAGAACTGGATTTTCTTATTTTTAGCCTGCTTTCCTAAGGAAGCGTGGCTTGAGCAATCACACGCTCTGTCTGTCTGTCTGTCTGTCCAGCTGTCCCACCAGCCCTGCCGGATCCCTCTGGCCCATTCCAGCCGGATCTGACAGAGGACGAGGATCAAAAATAGGAATTTTTGCACATTTCCACGGAAAGCTGCAGCTGAGTGGTGGCCAGGACCCCGAGCATCACGCCTGAGGCAGCTCCAGCACAGCCCAGAGCCAGCAGCACCACCCAAACCAGTCCAGTCCAGTCCCACCAGTCCCACCAGTGCCAACCACCAGTCCACACCAGTGCCACCAGTCCCACCAGTCCCACCAGTGGCCTTCAGGCTCCCCAGTTCCCACTCCCACCAGGTGTCCGTGCAGGAAGGTGTGGAGGGAAGAGAAATTTGGGGACGTGGGTGGTGGCCCTGGCAGTGCTGGGAATGGTTGGGCTCAGATCTCAGAGCCATTTCCAACCTCAGTGACTCCAAGGGGTTGAAAGGACTGGAAACACCGAGGCTGCTGCAGCTTTGGGAATGGCCTCTGGTGAGGGAAATCCTTGGATATCACGGCCATGGATTGAGGAACAGCAGCACAGTTTGGGTGTCTGGTAACACCCAGCACAAAAACATCCCAGAGCAGCTCCCCTGGATCCCTGGCAGTGTCCCAGGCCAGGCTGGACAGGGTTTGGAGCACCCTGGGACAGTGGGAGCTGTCCCTGCCATGGCAGGGGATGAGCTTTGAGGTCCTTCCCACCCCAAATCTTTCCATAATTCCATAATTCCACAGAATCCCAGAGCCAGCCACGATCCCAACCACGATCCCACACCTCTGTAGGATTTCCCACCCCGCTGGCAGTGCCCACACAGGACCCCGGTGTGCCCCGTATCCCTGGGATATGAGTGGGACGGATCTTCCCAGCCAGCACCACAATTTCCCCTTTTTTTTTTCCCACTTTTTGAATGGAAGGGAGGGGAAATCCGGGGCTGTTTGGAGCTCCGGGAGAGGCAGGGGGCCAGGAGGCGTTGCTGCCGCGGCGCCACCAGGACACTGGGACACTGTTGGTGCTGGAGCCCCGCTGGGTGGGCTGGGCTGGGATGGTTGGGGCTGGCAGGAACATTTCCCAAACCCTCCCCTCGCTGGTGACAACCCCCCAACCCTGTGACATCTCCTGCCACTGTCCCCCTCCGTGGATTTCTTCTTTTCTCCGTGTCAGAGCCGGGATTGATGTGGGGAGTCACAATTTTGTGTTTGTGTTTATTAATTCTTATCTAAAGTCTCAGGAGCTGTGAGCTCTAACAAGGTGGAAAATGCAGCCCCTCTAACTCTTTCTTTATTTAAACTCTAATTACCCAATAATGAGATGACACCTAGATTATTTATATTTTTAACCTAATAATTGCACATATAAAATTGCACATTGCAATATAAAATATTTATATTTTAACCTAATAACCATGCAAGGCTTGCAATTCTGACCTTTTTCACTCAATTAGAAAAAAACACCCAAAACCATGAAGAAAAAGGTGAAGAAGGACTCAGACAATGCCCTAAATCCTCCATAGTGCCCTATATAGTATATATATTAATATTTAGTATATTAATATTAGTATTAGTATATATTATAGTATATTAATATTAGTATATATTAGTATATATATATTAGTATATGGTATTTATTACTATAAATTTATTTATTTATTACTATAAATACCATATACTAATATATATATACTATAATATACTAATACTAATAAACCTTAAATTTTAAATAAATTTTAAATAAAACTTAGATTTTAAATTTTTCACCACATTCTACTCAAACTCCACCCCCACAATCCCAGTGCTGGGAATTTTGGGAGCCTTTTCCACGGCCTCAGGTCAGTGCAGGGTTTGTTTGGGGGTCAGTGCCTGGCAGCACAGAAAATTTGGAATTTTCAGCCTCCAGGGATCTAAAATCCATCCTCATCCCCAGGGATGGGTGCACGGCTCCTGCTGGGATTGTCCCCCTGGTTGTCCCAGCTTTGGGCTCTGCTCCCCCCATTGCAGGGCTGGGAGTTGGGAACTGCACTCGGATTTCACGTGGCTCCAAATCTTTCCCTAGAAATGATCCAGGAAAGCCTCTGGATCAGAGGGGCTGGTGCAGGGCATTAACTGGGATCATGGAATTGCTGAGCTTGGAAAAGCCCTCCCAGAGCAACCCAACCCTTCCCCAGCACTGTCACATGTCCCCAAGTGCCACAACCCCGGGGCTTTCCCTCCCTGCAGGGATGGTGGGGGACAGCATTTCCAGGAAGGAATTTTTCCCTAAAATCCCACCAAAACCTCCCCTGGCACAACTTGAGCCTCGTGACAAGTGACAAGTGACACTTTGTGCTCCAGGATGGAGGGGAAGAACGGAGCCCCTGGGGACAGGGGACATCCCAGTGTCCTTCAGGATGGGATTGTCCCCATGGATGGATGGATGGATGGATGGAGGATGGATGGATGGAAGGATGGATGGATGGATGGACGGATGGATGGATAAGGGATAGATGGATGGATGGATGGATGGATGGATGGATGGATGGATGGATGAACAGATGGATGAATGATGGATGGATGGATCCATGAATGAAGAGATGGATCCATGAATGGATGGATGGATGGATGATGGATGGATGGAAGGATGGATGGACGGATGGATGGACGGATGGATGGAGGATGGATGGATGGATGGACGGATGGATGGAGGATGGATGGATGGATGGATGGATGGATGATGGATGGATGGATGGATGGATGGACAGATGGACAGATGGACAGGCAGCAGGACAGCCCAGCAAGTTCTGCTGACCTCTGATTGAGAGAGAAGCCACCACAGGGATGGGATCCCTCTGTCCTGGGATTTGGGGCTTCTCCCATGGGTGCTTTCCCAGCTTTCTGCAGGGATCCCAGGAATCCTGGGGACACACCCACAGTGCCCTGGGCAGTGGGATAATCCTCCTCTGCATCCCCCTGGAATGCCAAGGATGCCACACAGGCAGCCAGGAGAAACTCTCCACGATTAAACTTCAATATCAAGGAATAAAAGCAGCTCTGAAAAATGACCTTGCAGCAAATTGGTTTTTTTCCCCTCACAGCAGCAGCTTTGGAGTAAAACAACACAACCCCAACCCTTCTTTAGGCATTCCCAAATAGGTTTGGGGGGTTTTTTTCCCCTAGTTATTGTGAAAATTTAGATCAGAAAACGTGTTGGGTAAAAATATTCAATTCCCTGCAGCCTGCAGAGCCTCATCAAAAATCCATTTGAAGTATTACTCTCAAATCCCTCATGGCAATGGGATATTTTAAGGTCAGTTAAACTTATTATTCACTCAAGATTTGCTTTCAGGTCCCTGCATATTTCAAACAGATTTTCCCCTCATCTCTAACCCGACTGTGTTACAAAAAACCCTTTCCTCCTCCCCCCTCCTTTTTTTCTTTTTTTCCTGAAAAGAAAAAAAAAGTTGTCAAAAGCAAAGATCCTAATCAGAAACAGCTCCTGAAGCCTAAAGAGCTGCTACAGTTTGTGCTTGTTACCCAAAAACACCGACGCTATCTCCAGATCCCTAAATCCCCTGACTCCCAAAACGCTGGATGGAAAAGAGGAATTAACTCGAATTTGTTTTTCTTACTTGCAATTCATTTCCTTGCAACAGGCTTTCTACACACGTCTAATTTTTTTTTCTTCTCCCTCTCCTCGTACAAGGGAAAAAAGCAACTTGCAAGCCTCCAGCCTGGGTTAGTTTGGGATTATTTAGGATTTCCAGCTTGATGGAACTGCAATTTCTGCTTCTACCATGCCTTTCCCCTCATAGCTACTTTTGGTTGGGTTTTTTTTACATAAAGATCGCCTAAAAATTACAATTTTTAAGTTTCCCCTAAACCACAAATCTCCTCTTTCAACCTGGAGAAGGGAAAGTTCCTCAGAGCCCTTCCAAGGTCTAAAGGGGATTCAGGACAGCTGGAGAGGGACATGGGACAAGGGATGGAGGGACTGGACACAGGGAATGGCTTCAGACTGGGAAAGGGGAGATTTGGGTGGGATCTTGGGAAGGAATTCCTGGCTGTGAGGATTTCCCAGAGAAGCTGTGGCTGCCCCTGGATCCCTGGAAATGTCCAAGGCCAGGCTGGAGCGCCCTGGGATGGTGGAAGGTGTTGGGATTGGATCTGGATGATCTTTAAGCTCCCTTCCAACCCAACCAGCCTGGAATTCCCTGATTCCAGCCTCCCCCAGGACCCATCTGAGTTGCTGCACCACACACGGGGTGGGGCCTCTGCCAAATCCCTCCTTTCCCTGGGACGGAGCGGGAATTTGGGAGAATCATCCTCACCAAGCATCCCCTGCTCCCTGCGTGCTGCTCACCACCCTGGAGAGAACAATTCCCCAAATCCCTGGAGGTCATAAACAACATTAAGAGCTCTGCCCCAAGGCTCCACCACCACGGGAGGCAAATTGAGCGAGGAGAGGAAATTTTGAGTGCCCTAATCTTGCTCAGGAGAGCAAAAAGACTTCGGAAATCATTCCCCACTCTGGGTCCCTGCAGCCATCTGGCCTGCATTCCTGCACTCTCTCCATCAGGCATATGCTGCTTTTATCCCCGCTGTTCCCTGAAAACATGTGCACCCTGCTCATTCCCAGCCTGGCCCTCAGAGCTGCTCCCACCCGCGGATTTCTCCCTAAAAAAAAATCTCTGTTTGCCCAAAACAAGGCAGGGTGAGATGGAATTCCAGGTTGGAGCCCTGCTGGTGCCGGAGCCAAGAGGATCCTGGAGGATCCTGGCAGGAAGGGCTGGGAGGGGGGAGCTGCTGAAGGAGCAGAGCCTCCAAAATGAGGCTTTTCCTTGGATTCTGCACTGCTCTGCAGCCTGGCACCACACAGGCTCTGCTGGGAGCCGGTGCACGGGAGAACACAGGGGATTAGATGGGATAAAACGTGGGATAATGTGGGATAACACACAGGATAACATGGGGTAACGTATGGGATAACATAGGATAACACATAGAATAACACATGGGATTGCATGGGATAACACATGGGATTAGAAGGGATAAAACATAGGATAACATGGGATAACACATGGGATAACACACAGGATAACATGGGGTAATGCATGGCATAACATAGGATAACACATGGGTTTACATAGGATAAAACACGGGATAACACATGGGATAATGTGGGATAAAACATGGGATAACACATGGGGTAACACATGGGGTAACACATGGGGTAACATGGGATAAAACACAGGATAACATACGGGATAAGACATGGGATAATGTGGGATAACACATGGGATTACATGGGATAAAACATGGGATAACACAAGATAACACATGGTATAAAACACAGGATAACACATGGGATAAAACATGGGATAAGACATGGGATAACGCATGGGATAACACAGGATAACACATGGACTAAAGCACAGGATAACACATGATGAAACATGGGATAGCACATGGGATAAAACACAGGATAACACATGGAATAAAACACAGGATAACATGGGATAGCACACAGGATAAGACATCCAGGCCATCCCAGTCCAGGTGTGGGACCTCAAACCCCTTCTCCCACCAGCCCGCTGTTCCCACCCTTCTCTTCCCTCTAACAAGGAGAACATCCAAACATCCAAACATCTTCCCCCTAACATCCAAAGGGGGGCCGGAAGCAGAACTGCAAACACCAGGATGGAACAGGAGGAACGGGAATGTTGCACTGCTGCAGCAGCACAGGCTCCCCCCCTGCACCTCTGCAGACTTCCAGGGGCCAGAGGAGATCCAAGAGCCTGGGAGTGCAGGCAGAGCTGTCACTGCCGTGCTGGGCATGGGAACACACCCACGAGCTGTGAAGCTCTTTCAGAGCTGAACTTTGGGATCAGGCTGAGCTTCCCCCAGGCAGGAAGATTCCAGCCCTGAAATCCCCACTGGAAATGAATTCCTTTCCCTCAGCAGTGTGGGCCTGATATTTCTGAGTCTGAGAGATTTTAGCCTGCTAGCATGGCAGCTCCTAACCTTTTCCCCAAAGGAAAACATCTCAAGGAAGCTTCTTCTCAAAACAATCTTGGCAAACAACTCTCCTCTCTCAAAACAATTTTTTTCCAGGTGATGTTTTGCTGTTTCTCTGGTTTAACCAATGGAATTAGAGAGGTGTAATTCAATTCACCAATCATATTAAATCTGTATCAGAACACCTTATAAAAGGTAATAAGAATTAAACAATAAAGCTTTTTCTGTGCTCTTTGCCTTCTGAAATATTTGGAGTCTCTCATCTCCAGTCTATAAAAACCTCCAAGCCATCTCCCAAAACATCTTCCAAACCATCTCCCAGGCCACACATCTCCCCAAACCATCTCCCAGGCCATAAAAGCCCCCCAAACCCTCTCCCAAACCATCTCCCAGGCTATAAAAACCCCCCAAACCATCTCCCAAACCATCTCCCCAGGCCATTAGAATCCCCAAACCATCTCCCAGGCTATAAAAACCCCCCAAACCATCTCCAAGGCCATAAAACCCCCCAAACCATCTCCCAAACCATCTCCCCAGGCCATTAGAATCCCCAAACCATCTACCAGGCTATAAAAACCCCCCAAACCATCTCCCAAACCATCTCCCAAGCCACAAAACCCCCCAGACCATCTCCCACGCCATAAAAGTATTTCGTGTCCTACAACAACACAGCAAGGCCCTGCTCCCCACAGCCCCCAGCAAAACCCATCCTCATCTTCACTTTGGCTGCACTTCCTCCTCCCCGAGCCTGTCCCAGCCCAGCAGGACAAGCAGGGAATTCCATTTCATCACACCCGGCCCAGGACCTTCAACATCAGGCCAAGCATTACCAGATGTGCAGGGCTCCCCCTCCGAGCCACCCCCAGGCTTCAAGGCCTCCTCGGATATTTAATCTCTCCCTGTCTGGGGTGTGAGGGTCAGGGATGGGGGGGTTCCACGCGGAGGCCACAAATCTCCCCTGCTTTTACCGTCACCTTTTAACGGCGCCGTAAATCACCGGGCGCTTCTCAGGTGACCCCGTGGTGGCTCCTTGGTGTCTCTGAGCAGAGCTCAGCCCTGCTCCTCCTCCTCTCTGCAGGGAAGGAGAACTGTTGGGAGCAAAACCCGCGGCTCTGCGCTGTCACAATACGACACTCACAGGCTGAGATGTCCAAGGTGAAAAGAGGGCGTTCATTTCCAGACTTTGATATTTATGGAATTCTAAAAGTGACCATGGATTGGAGGATGGTCTGGGGTTAGGTAACCAAAAAATGTATATTCTATTTCATCTGTTTTTATCTCTTGTAACTCCAGATGGGAGGGGGGTGGATGCCTTCTGATAATGGGGCAGCTGTTAAACCAGCTGGGGCAGGGTTTGTTATCTCTGGGGCAGGGTTTGTTATCTCTGGGGCAGAGTTTGTTATCTCTGGGGCAGGGTTTGTTATCTCTGGGGCAGGGTTTGTTATCTCTGGGGCAGGGTTTGTTATCTCTGGGGCAGGGTTTGTTATCTCTGGGGCAGGGTTTGTTATCTCTGGGGCAGAGTTTGTTATCTCTGGGGCAGAGTTTGTTATCTCTGGGGCAGGGTTTGTTATCTCTGGGGCAGGGTTTGTTATCTCTGGGGCAGGGTTTGTTATCTCTGCCACCACCCGTCCATCCTCCAGGGGAGATCTGCTGATAATGGGCCATGGAAGCTCACCAGTGACATCACACATGACATCATCGGGGATATCTGCTGATAATGGGCCATGAAGGCTCACCAATGACATCACACATGACATCATCAGGGATACCTGCTGATAATGGGTCATGAAGGGTCACCAATGACATCACACATGACATCATCCCATTGGGAGATGCTCCACCCACTGTGGGTGGAGCCAACCATTCCCACCTGGATAAAAACTGAGACTCAGGAACAGCAGGGATCTGTTTTTCCACCAGAGGAAGACCAGACCCATCTCACCACCACTGGAATTTCCACAGGCCCATCTCTGCCCCACAGAACCACGTCTGTCACTGCAGGATTTATTGGGGCTGCTCCCAACACCCTGACCAACGGTGTCAGCTCAGATCCCTGACCCTGTCAGGGTTCTCCAGGACTTTTTGTTTTGTTTGTTTGCTTGTCTTTGTCCTACCACATTTGTATTTTCCTTTTTAATATTCCTAGTAAAGAACTGTCACTCCTATTCCCACATCTTTGCCTGGAAGCCCCTAATTGCAAAATTACAATAATTATGAGGGAAGGGGGTGACATTCTCCATTCCAAGGGAAGCTCCAGCTCTCCCTGGCAGACACCTGTCTGTCAAACCAAGACAAGGATGAAATTATCACCTCTCAACCACACTGGTCAAACCAACAACCACACTGGTCAAACTAACAGTCCATCAATTCTCTCTTCCTCCAGAAAGGAATGCAAAATAATCATTATTTATATGAAAAGTGTATGAGAAACTCCATTACAAAAATGTAAATGCTTAGAAGAAGCCTTACAAGAACTTTAGAAAACAAAAGTGCCCCTTCCCTCCTCCAGCAAAGTCATCTCCTGGCATCTGTGCTTCAGCTGCAGCGTGGCAGCACGAGGAAGAAACACGAGGAGAGGGCCAGGGGCTGATAGAGGGAGATTAAATAAAGGTTGGGATGGGTCTGTTCCCAATGTGAGCCTCTGGCTGCTCGCAGCCTTTGATGGCCGCACAAACAGGAGATGGAAATTCACTGGAGGCGAAGGAATTAATTAAGGGGAGAAGAAAGGAGCATCAGCCCGTTGGAGGCCTGGCATCAATTCCCAGCCAAGTTTTGAAGTGGCAACAGTTCTCCTCGCTCTTTTTCAAGTTGTTCCTCTCTGTCCTGCACGGTGACCGGGGGAGCTGAGAGCACAAGTGGTGCCTCATTCTGGTCACTGTGAGGTGACCCGGCTGGCACAGGACAGTGGGGACACCCCTGGACACTGCCCCAGCACCTCCCACCTCCTGCTGCTCCTCACTGCCTTCATCTGAGCCACTGAGATCCTCAAACCACGGGAGACACTTCCTCACCGGGCTGCCAGCATGGTCTGGGGGCTTTTATAGCCTGGGAGATGGTTTGGGAGAGGATTTGGGGAATTCTATGGTCTGGGAGATGGTTTGGGGGTTTTTATCACCTGGAAGATGGTTTGGGGATTTTTATGGCCTGGGAGACGGTTTGGGAGAGGATTTGGGGGTTTTTATTGGCTGGGAGATGGTTTGGGAGATGGTTTAGGGGTTTTTATGGTCTGGGAGAGGGTTTGGGAGATGGTTTGGGGGTTTTTATGGTCTGGGAGAGGGTTTGGGGGTTTTTATGGTCTGGGAGAGGGTTTGGGGATGTTTATGGCTTTGGGAGATGTTTACATCTCCAAATGATTTCGTAACCTCTGCTGCTGAGGTTTTGCTGCAGGTGAGAGGAACAGGAGCCACCTCCAGCCCACTTCCAGCTCAGACTGGGATTGTGTTCAAACCCAGCTGTGCACATTCACACGGGCCATGGCTCTCCTGGTTCCTGGGACAGCTTTTTCATCCTCAGGACATGCTGGTTTCCAACAAGAACTGGAACTCTCCCTGTGCCAAGGCTCCATGACTCAAAAATCATCACATCTCTGGGGGTTCCTAATAAAATCACAGGAGTTCCCACCCTGTCCTCCACCCAGATCGTGCTTTAATTTAATTTATGGCTGCAAAGAGTGAGATCTGTCCTGGAGAGCCTCCCAGCTGAGCTCAGGAACACAGGATAACACATGGGATAAAACACAGGATAAAACACAGGATAACACACGGGATAACACATGGGATAATGCATGGGGTAACATGGGATAACACATGGGATAAAACACAGGATAACACATGGGATAACACACGGGATAGCACAGGGGATAACACAGGATAACACATGGGATGATAACACAGGATAACACATGGGATAAAACACAGGATAACACACGGGATAGCACATGGGAATAACACAGGATAACACATGGGATAAAACACAGGATAACACATGGGATAAAACACAGGATAACACACGGGATAGCACATGGGAATAACACAGGATAACACATGGGATAAAACACAGAATAACACGTGGGATAAAACACAGGATAACACAGGATAACACATGGGATTAAACACAGTGGCCAGCAAGGAGCCACTGCAGGGCTCAGAGAATGAGATCAGCCCAGGGGGAGATGCTCCGCCC